>CAXHSM010001596.1:0-185024 GCA_964019185.1 Maratus speculifer
GTCTAGATTATTGAGCGACCATTGCAAAACTTCAATATTTTTCTTATAGAACTAAACATTTTTCTCACGATTTGTATGGATAGGTCCACCCTCTCGCTGTTAATATCCGTTTTCTTTTCCTGTCAGAAGTGTTGCAACAAATGAAAATGGTCAGAAAGAGTTTATATATGTGTATTTGAATTAAATTTTCCTGAAAGATGTACATACTGCATGTCGTTGAACGAAAAGCAGCCCCATGATGCAATGAATTTATCATCTAACTGATGTTTTAACACTTCATGACTTGGGACGACAAATGGCCGCAGGCAATTTTCTCTTGTGAAAAGAAATGAAAATTAAATGGTCCTGATGGCTAGAAAAATCATTAGGATTATTTAAGAAAATAAAAAAGGGTTTTATTGAAACATCAGTTAGGTGGCGGATTTATTGCAACATGGGGCTGCTTTTCATTCAATAACGTGGTACTGCTTGTATATGTTTCAGGAAAATTTAATTCAAAGACAGATATACAAGCTCTTTCTGATCATCTTTCATTTGTTGTAACACTTCTGGCAGGAAAAAAGGACATAGCAGCGACATAATGCGCATTCCACACAAGTCGTAAGAAAAAAAATTAGTTCTATAACAAAAAAAAAATTGAAGTTTTGCAGTGACCGTTCACAAATCAAGATTTAAATCCTATCGGTAACTTATGGGGATATCTAGCAAAACGAGAACATAAAAGTGGAAGGCATTTTTCTTCAGCATTTGAACTCAGATCTACGATTGAAGGTGAATAGTACAAAAACAATTGCGAACTGTACTAAAAATTAATGATTTTGAGGAATGATGGAATATCATTAAACTCACAGGTGGGTGAATAATGCATTAAATATTTGTTTGCTTGATTACTATATTGAATTTATTTTGCTGTCTTTAAAGTTTTTACACAGGCAAAAAAAAATTTTTTTTTTGCACAATTACTTTATTTTCAGAGTAAAATATCCACAGTTCAATTTTGTCGACTTTTCTATTAGCTTATCAGCTTGATGATACATATTATAAAGAAAAATGTTTCGTTTGTTTTGAAATTTCTAAAAAAATAATAATATTTTCTGCTGTTCTTATAGTTTTTCCACGCACTACATATATACATAGTTCTTCAAAATAAATTGAAATCAGAAAAATAAATGTTTTCCCTCATAACGAAAATTAAACTAATATAAATATGCAATTAGCTCGAAATAAAAAAATGTAATCATTTATAGTGCAGAAAGGAATGAAGCGAAATGAAAAGGGATTTACAAGGAAGGAGATGATTTTAATTATTGGTAATATAAAGGGGGGAGGGGAGTTCTTATAAATGCGTGATCGCAATTAAACTTTTAAAAAAGGAAAAAATGTAAGAAAATACTTTCTTCATTTATTATTGGTAATATAAAGGGGGGAGGAGAATACTTCTAAACGCGTGATCACAATTAAACTTTTAAAAAAGGAAAAAATGTAAGAAAATACTTTCTTCATTTAAATAAACATTTTAAAATTGCATAATTAATTAATAATTTTAATCAAATCCTATGATTTTATTAAATTTGCAAATCTAGTTTGCACTTACTTAACAAAATCAGTCAAATCAATGTAGAGTGAATTTGCACATAATGAGCAAAATTAATCAAGCTTTGATGTCAACATTTTCCAGTGCACCATTTTCCATCAATTTCAATCCGTTTGAAATAATCAAACATCATTAAAAAACATTGAAACCTTTCCCACCATAGAGCATAATGTAATGATTTTTTTTTAATGCTACTGTAAACAAACTAAAAGTACTAAATTCAATTTCAAGACTGAAGTATTCCTCAACAGCATACACTGGTGTGCAAAGTTTAAGGCCGAGTCCCAAAATGCAAATTTTCAAGGGATTTTCAAGCGATAATTTTCATGCGAATATCCAAAAGGAAGTAATATAACTTGAATAGTTACTATCCCTGCATAATGGCAGTCCATATAACATTTCATTCAGATCACACATGGTCACAAGAGTCACAATCACTACGGCAAAACAAAAAATAGGAAATTCCATACGTCTCTTTTATGAGTCTCAAATGGCTACTATATGTGACTCCACTGACAGGTCATTATGACTGCTGCTTTGTACCAGGTGACTTTACAAAGTCGTTTCATTCAGACTCTCGTGTAACCTCTCATCTGGAGACTCAATTTCAAAGTCATTGTGAACGTTGCATTATGATAAATTATCAAATAATGTCTCATTAAAGTCACATGGTGACTTATCACCACTTTTCACAGTGGTTACTTCACATTAGGGTCTCTGTCACCATTTGACAATGTCTTGTGATAGAAAGTGACCACGTGACTTTAATGTGACGTTATTTGGGGATTTATCCTAATGAAACATTCACAATGACTTTAAAATTGAGTCTCTAAATGAAGTCACATGGGAGTCTCAATAAAACGACATTGCAAAGTCATTTGGTGACTCGACACAATGCAGCAGTCACAGTCTACTGTCAGTAGAGTCACATATAGTAGTCATTTGAGACTCATGAAAGAGACGTATGAAATTTCCTATATTTTCTTTCGTTGTAGTGACTGTAACTCTTGTGATCATGTGTGACCTGAATGAGATGTTATATGGACTATCTGTTATGCAGGGATAATAATTATTCGAATTATATTACTTCCTTTTGAATATTCGCGTGACAATTATCGCTTGAAAATCCCTTTAAAATTGTCATTTTGGGACTCGTCCTTAAATTTTGCACACCAGTGTATATCATTTACACCACCATCCGACTATATTTACGCAAGTTAAAGCGAAGATAGACGTGCAGTCAAATAGAATTCATAAATGCTTTTCAACTACATTATCAAATGTAAAAAAAAAAAAAAAATGAATAGAAAGATTGCAGAATTTGAAATTGAAAAGTTTCTTTTCTAAAAGAATAATACATTTTGGATAAAGCAGGGACCCGTAATACATTTCCGCATGCATTTAAAATTCAGTTTTTGTGCACGCATTGCAGATCCCGAGTACATTTATGATTCAGATATCAGAACGTAATTTCAAAAAATCGTATATATTTCAGTATATTCCCCACAAACACTCGAGTTAAGGCCGTAAGCTGGTTTCGTCACGGCCAAAAGGAGTTAAGGCCATTTGTTCAAAAACAATGCTGTACCGCAAGTGAGCCGCCGCTAATTGCGGCAGTCATCGCCGAGCCGTTAAAGGCTCGGCGATGACAGAACTGTTGCATTTACTTTGCCGGTAAACTCTTAATGGTCGGTTTCGGGCAAAAAAGTAATGGCCCTCCAACATCTAGAAAGCAGAGGGCTAATATAAACTGACCAGCATTTTTATTTTATGAGAGAAAATGTATATATTTTTGGTCTTTATTTCTTTCAAAATTTGCTTTAAATCTGAGTTTTAATAAGGAGAGATTTATATACGAGATATAATTTACGAGATTTATATTTAAAACAATAAAATAGATGACATATTTTATTTAGTTTGAAAATATTTATATAAAAAGTAAAAATTGTGCTCAAAATGTATACAGAATTCCAAGTTTTTTCTTCACCGGCACACTGTTACATTCATTATTTATAAAAAAAAAGTTGGAAAAAATGAATAGCTATTTAAAATATAGTAAAATAATTTAAAATAAATATTAAAACAGAAAAACGCTTTTAGATTGTCCCTAAAGCAGTCCATGTCCACCCCCCTTCCTCCCAATTGCTCCGTCATGCAAAACTTTAGCATACATGCATAAAATAATTTTTAATCGTACATGCATAATATATTTCTAAAATTGTCGATTTCTGTATTTCTAAAGTTGGCTTAGAAATACAATTAGTTTCACATTTTTTTTTCTAGGAAAGGTCATTCTAAAATTTGAAAAATGGTGTTATTAGAAAAAAAAGAAAGAATGTATTTTGATTTATTTGCATCTGCAAGCTCGGATAGCTTTGCATGGATATATTTCAGTGGTCATACTGGAAATAATGAATATATTATTCAATTTATATTGATTTTAATAGCCAAAATAAACAGAACAAAAATTTTTAAGAAATTGGAACAATACAAAGATTTAAATACAGTAAGATGCATTCATTGGAAATGTATATTATACAAAATATTTACAAGATATTTACTGATAAATGTGAATTTTTTTATGTCGCCACCATGTCGCCACAATAAACGATCAGACGAGTAACCGCAAAAAGTGGTCAGATCTGTTTGGGCCTTAGGAGAATACATGCTCTCCTTCAAGGTCAACAAATACGGGGGGGGGGGAATTTTCCAAGAATTTTGGACGGTGTGCTGATAAGCAGATCATTTCAGTTAGACCGTCACATAAGACAGAGAAAGCATGTTTAACGAATGCTACCTTCAATTTGGATATTTTACCACAATATAGGTATGTTTTATTATGCTTATTCATTGAAGAATTATTAATTTATAATTCATTATAACCTCTTGAGTTTTTTTTGCATCGACATTACGATTTTTTGATTCCGGAAACCTAATAGAAAGATAGGAAACATATTCATTTTTAAGACATACGTTTTTAAAAATGCAGTTGTATTTTAACAAATATAAAATAATATTTACTTTATACTCCACTATTCATCGCTTATTCGTTATTTTAAAGTTTTGTATAAATTAGAAAAAGCAGCTAATTTAAAATTATATACTTTTAAGAATTTTTTAAAAGTTTGAAAGTTAATCATATTTTCATATAACAATTGTTGTTTTCTACTGTGCATGTCATTAAAAATATTGCAAAAAATAAAATAGTTTAATTTAAATAAAGTTTACACTGATTCTTAAAGGTAAAATTTATTTTTCTTTTCATATATTAGAAGTGAGAAAGAGCGATTTCATGTGTCTTGTATAAAATTGTGCAAAATACCATTTAATAGATGTTTCTTTAACTTAAAAAAATTCTTTTTTGTAGAGGTTTGTTGAATTATTTTACATAAAATAGCTATCGGTTTCATTTTAGATTCTTAAAATAGATTCTTTAACGTTGTAAGTAACATGACTGTGAATGATGGTTTTTTCTTTTTTTTATTTTGAGCGAAAAAAATTAACAATTTTTCATCGAAAATATTTCATTCATTAAACAATTAAATAAAATTGTCAGATCATTCAAAATTTTGATGCATTTTCAATTACTGTAAATAATTCTCAGCTAATATGAAAAAATTAAAATAATATATTTTTTAAATAGCAAATATTATTGTTATGTATATATATATATATATATATATATATATATATATATATATATATACATATATATATTTGTAATGTTTGATTATTAAATTATTCGAATAAAATCTAAATGAAAATTCTTTTGTATATTAAAATGATGCAAAAAATATTCGACAGGTTTCATAATAATTCTTTAATGAATAAATACAATATATTGGTGACAGCCATTAACAGGCTACTTCAGTCAAGCAAAACGATTCGTTCGGTAATATTAATCCTATAGAAGAAATCAATAAAGATATCTCTGTTACATTTTAATATTTTGAAACGATATTTTTCCTATCAGATAGCTGAAATTAATCTGTACAAAGGCCGTTTTTTACTTTTTCTATTTTGTTTGCAGATATTTTTAATGAGAATGTTTTTACTTTCGGAACCGGTTACGAAAGTGAAAGCATCCTCAGAAAAAATCTACAATAAAAATCGAAAAAATAAAAAAATTGCCTACGAATCGATCTCAGCAATCTAATGCAACAGATAATAAACAAAATAAAATAAAATAAATAAATAATTTAAAAGTATTGGAATGCAACCGAGATATCTTTCTAAATTCCTTCTGTAGGATCGGCATTATTTATTGGGTCTTTTCGCTTGGCTGAAGTGGCCTCTTAAGTCTAAAAACCAATGAAAATAAAAGAAAAAAAACATAAAGCATTTAACTGAATACATGCATCACTAGCATAAATTCAAAATTTGTTCGATAAAAAATGTTTGTTGGAAGATTGTTTAAATTATAAAGTGTTTTTGCATAAAAAACAATATATTATTAATCATTAGGTACACTTTTCAAAAAAGTTATAAATTTACTTATCTTCAAATTTTTCAAAAATTTCCAATACTTATAAGTTGAAAATGAATTTATTTGTTTATTATTTAATTATATGCTTTAAAAATTATTTTTTATTGCATTACATGTAAATTTTTAAAGCATATAATTAAATAATAAACAAATAAATTCATTTTCAACTTATATGCTTTGGAATTTTTTGAAAATTTTGAAGATAAGTAAATTTATAACTTTTTTGAAAGGTGCACATAAAGATTATTAGTATATTTGTTTTACATGCAAAGACAGTTTATCATTTAAATAATCTTCCAGCAAATATTTTTTATAGAACAAATTTTGAATTCATGTTTAAATATTAATTCTTACAAACACAAATGGCTGGGTGAGGGGGATCTCCTGGCCAGCCTTTATTTTTAATGGCCTTTAAAAGAATAATTGTGGCCAGTTTGTGGCTGTCTGATATTTTTTATAAAAACGTTAATGGCACATTTGTGGGCAACTTCTTGTATTCATATCTTGCGGCCGCATTCTGGCCGGCGTGACAGTTTTTTGACGGAGCCGTTACGGCCAAAGATGGCGGGCCGTTATCAAACACTTTGGGCCACCGCTAACGACGCCTCTAGTGGCCCACCAGTTATGTGTTTGTTGGGTTTCATCTCTGAGATAAGTTTTAAAGAATTGTCTAACCTACCATGGGCTTCTCGTTCTTCTAGTTGCTTTCTTTTTTATATATTTTTCCTTTTTCCTTCAATATTTTCTAAGATTTACTGAATTTTGAAACTTTTATGATTAATTTAGCATTGAAACATTTTATTCTACTTCTGCGAGATTTAAATCTTTTATTATAGAAAAAAAAGAAATATTTTGATGCTTCAGCTGATCTAAAAGTTTGTTCATGCAAAAAAAAAAAAAAAAAAAAAAAATGGATTTTTTGCCATTTTTTCTATGGTAACAATTTTCACCACTTAGCTGATCAATAATTTTGAAAAAAAGTTTCGAACAATACCTATTACTTACCCATCATACGTAGTATAGGGTAAGTCTTGCAATCGTTTTGAAAATCGAAAAATTTTTTTGACGGATTTACACGTTTCAGATAGTGGAGATTCCGAAAAACATAGTTTTAGAAAAAAAAAATTCCGCCTGTCTGTCTGTCTGTGTGTCTGAAAAACGGTCTATCTCCGAAAAAATTGAGATAGAAACTTGAAATTTTGTATGTACTTAGTATGTAAGAACAGGGCCATCAAATGGTCCGCGAACTGAACATCAGTATTTTTTAACAGAAAATATCATGATACGTTTGCGCTAGAATCAACTTCCAAAAGTGGTCTCTCGACAATTTGCAAGAAAAATCTAAAAAGAAAATTTCTTTAAGAAAATTCTGATGTTCAGTTGGCGGACCATTTGGGAGCCCTGTAAGAATGGGACGAAGCCTATTTAATATCAGTAACCTCGATTTTCCTGAACTATTTTTTTCGGACTCTCGAAAAGTTCCTTCTAATGAAAGGTATACAGGGGAGTCATAAATATCGAAACAATAGGCTATCTTCTTAAATATTGCCTCTAGACCCATACTTCCAATTGCAAAAATTCATTAAAAAAGGTAAACTTTTTGATAAGATAAGTTGCAACTCCATTGGGGGGGGGGGTCTATTTGAAAAAATTAGAAAATTATCTTTTTATATGGCCCCCGTATGATAAAAATTCCAATTAGGAAAACTTTCCTTATCCAGTACTGAATAATGCACAAAAAGTTGCATCTTCATATCTTCAAAATTCGCAGAGTTATAGCCGTTTGAATAAGTCATCAGGTTTTAAGGGATTAGACACAAATTGAAATGCGCGCAATTCAAAAGACAATGTTACTTTAACAGTTCTAGGAAACGTGTAAAAAATCTATATTTTGAGTTAGAATTTTGATTTTTTTTCTTTGTTAATGATGGTTAGCCATATAATTTGCTAAAAAAAAATCACATCCTAAAATTTATCATAAAATTTATAAGAATTTCATATCATTAGTACTGGTTTAAATGGGATAATTAAAAATCATTATAACTCCATACATTATTTATCGGATTTCAATTTCTTTCCGTTTAATTAAAGATGAAAATCTGATTTTAGTTTTGTTTCGGGGTTTTCGTTTTTCAATATTAATTTTAGAACTATTAAAAATATTTATTGAGAAAATAATATAACTTTAAAAAAAATCTTACTTTCAAAAGGAAATAATTTTTCAAATTTGCCCGAAACAAACCTAATGTAAAATAATTAAAATTGACATGTTTCAAGTTTGTACGTTTTTCTTTAACAATTCTTAACTTTTAATAAGGTCTGAACTGGACCAAAATTTCAATCTCGGTCTCGAACAATCCGTATTAAAATCACTATCTCTGACTGACCACATGTGAATGAGACTGACGTGCATGAGATAAGTAAAATTTGGTTCAATCAAAATTTTAAGAAAACCACCTAGATTTTAAAATCGCTCTTATTTTACAAAAAAAAAAAAAAAAAAAAAAAAAAAAAACCTTAAAATTTATTATTATTTTTTAGAGAATAGTATATTTAAATGCTAAAAAATTAAACACAATAAAACCAGAAAAAAAATCTGCCTATGACGGAATTCTGTCTTAAACAAAAAATGTGTTGATCCATGCAAAAGGAATACAATAATACCTAAGAAAAAATAAACTCCATTTAACCCTCCTAGGAAGGGCATTTCTATATTACGTATTTTTTCTTTCCTATGTGATTCCGTCTTAAAAGTTTTTACTGTATAACATTTTTCAAACTCTCCAACGTACGGGATATGGATTAGCTATATTAAAATATAAGTGAAACATTTAGATATAAACAGAGATTCATTTATAAAATAAATATATCACAGCCTTTGGCACTTCTTTAATAATAAAAAGTATAAATATAAAAAACGAAAAGCTATAATAAGTATTTTTGGTCAGAAATCTTCCCCGCGAAATAATTTTTAACTACACTGAACTAAAAAACTATGTAGAAATTCACGGCTGAGCCGGGCTATGATTTAAACTTTTTTCCAGGCTGGTCCGGATTATGATTTTAACACTTTTCCCTGCCGGGCAATTTTTCTCCTTGTGGGTTAGTTTGGGACCGGACCTAAATATTTTGATCCATGCAGACCTCCAGTGCTAACGATCAATATATTTTGAAGACAAGTTTTGATTTAAATGAATACGCTGCTTTATTATGTCCAAATAAGAGGCACGGTCTGGAATCGACATTTAATACGGATAATATGTGGACGATCCCTTATTTACTTTGAAAAACAAGTCAAAAATGCTTCGCTTATAGGCATGGTGTAAGTCACGAATTTTGGAGAATTTTGGATTTTAATATCTCTGTCAGATTTTCAGATACTGAGATTAAAAAAAAAAAAAAATTGTTCAATTTAGGAATAGATAAGGAATAATTTCCTAATTGGGAATTTTGCTCTACGGGGCCGTATAAAAATTTAATTTTCGTATTTTTTCAAATAGACATCCCATGGAGTTGCAACTTATCAGAAATTTCACGTTTTTTTTATGAATTTTTGCAATTGGAAGTATGGGTCTAGAGGCAATATTTAAAGAGATATCCTATTGTTTCGATACTTATGACTCCCCCTGTATAAAAAATTTCGATTTTTTTTATTTTAAAGAATGGACGTAAAAGGCAATAAAATGACACAAATTTTGCATAAAGAACGAAGTCGATCGGATTATTAATTGCCGAGATATTTCTAATCCTGTATTCCACATTCTTCGATTTTTCATGACCCTGCATTTCATTCAAATTTCAATTCAGAGGTATATTTTAATTGAAAATGAGACGCTTAATCCAACGCAGTAAACTGTTAGTTAATATTATTATTATTTTTGGAGTTTTAAGGATGTTTCTTTTACGCAGTTCGGTACTACTTGAGTAGTTTGGCGTTTTATATAATTTGCCGAAATTGGTACATTAGCAATTCTTTAATATAGCATTAATATGTATATTAACAATATTTTAATTTTGTTTTGGAATAGCAATGGATTGTACGAGGGTAATTCGGAAATTAACCTCCGTTTATGAATTTAAAAGAAAAATAATGAAAGGAAACATGTTTTATTACTTACGTATAAAAGACACGTTCTTCAGCTACTTCTCAACATAACTGCCGTATTAATTAAAACAATTATCATAACGGTAAATCAGCTTTGAAATTCCATCGTCACAGACTTCTGCCGCCGGCCTATTCAATTGCGATTATTTTAAAATTCAATTCGTACCACTCTTTCAATCCAAAGAATTTTAACATATTTTTCTATATAATTTTCTGATGAATGCACTACCAAAAATGTTTTAAAAAATAGTGGGTCAAGTAAAATATTACGAGAGCAATTCGGAATTTGTCAGTATGAATAAAAGAATATGTTAAAATTCTTTGAATTGAAAGAGTGGTGCGAGTTGAATTTAAAAATAATCGCAGTTGAATAGGCCGGCGGCAGGTGTCTGTGACGATGGAATTTCAAAGCTGATTTACCTTTATGATAATTGTTTTAATTAATATGGCAATTATGTTGAAAAGTAGCTGAAGAACGTGTCTTTCATACGTGAGTAATAAAACATGTTTCCTTTCATTAGATTTTTTTAAATTCATAAACGGAGGTTACTTTCCGAATTAGCCTCGTATAAATAGTTTCCACATGTTTTATTTTCATATGCATATCCATGATGGGTAAGTATTACGGTGGCCCCCAACGACTAGTTTTTTTCATGTCACCGGTTTTTATAATTGAATTTTTTGCTTAATTGAATCGGGAAAATGCTTTGATTAAATAATGCGAAATTTACAATAAGAATTTTCTGGTGAGAATGATAAATCATGTTTTTCAAAAACACATTATACGTATGTCGTACGGGTAAATCAGGGAATTGGTTAATATATTGTTTATAAATTTTTTCCAGTGCACTATTTTCCATCAATTTCAAGCCGTTTGAAAATGTCCAACATCATTAAAATGCATTGCAAACCTTTCTTACCTTAGACTATAATGTACCGAAATTCTTTTGCCTGGTACTGTAAACGAACCATAAATACTACACTTCAAATTTAATACCGAACATGCCGCAGTAATTATTAATAAGATATATCATACGTCATTATTAATTACATGCATAACATATGTCATATTTACGCAAGTTAGAACGAAGACAAACGGCCAGGCAAGCAGAATTCACCTGTGTTACAGAAAATGCAAAAAATAATAAATAGAAAGACTGTACAAGTCAAAATTCAAATATTTTCTATTTAAAAGAATAATGCTTTTTAGATAAAATAGCAAACCGTATTACATTTTTGTATGAATTTAAAATTCAGATTTTGTGCATGCATTTCACATTTTGTGTACATTTAATATTCAGACATCAGAATGTAATTTTTAAAAATCGCATATATTTCAGCATATTTCATCTCTCAGATAAGTTTTCAAGAATAGTCTAGCCTACTCAGGGTTTATCTTTCTTCTAGTTCCAGGGTTTGCTTTCTTTTTTCTACATTTCTCCCTTTTCCTTCAATATTTTATAAGACGTACTGAATTTTGAAACTTTTATTATTAATTTTGCATTGAAATATTTCTTTCTGTTTCTTCGTGATTTAAATCTTTTATTATGGAAAAAATATAAAGATTTTGATGCTTCATCTAATCTAAAAGTTGATCAATAAAAATATAATTTTTTTGCTGTTTCTACTATCGAATATATTTTTGTGGCAGTAATGTTGCGAAAATCAGTTTTAATATTATGTATATTAAAGAAATTTAAGTAGATTTGAATTCCTTTTATTTTGTTCACTTAACCCCTTAACGCGCAGTGTTGCCGGGTCGGCAAAACCCAAAGTTCCCCCTGTTTAGAGACACAAAAACTCCGTGAATATTTCAAAAACTACTCTAACGGCTACTTTAAATCTTTCTTATGAGTTCTAGATGGCAGCACCACAGAGATCAAACTCTACTGTTTTTAAATAATAGGTAAAATGTTTTACTGTAATACGCGCTTCACAGCAATGCTCTTCTCACTGCGCTTATCAATGCTTTACTTATGGGAGGTTACCACTTCGGCAACAGCTGTATAATTAAAATGGTTTGTGCAATCTTTACAAAACAATACCTGTGTACTCCTCTAGGCCTAAGTAGATTGCCTAATTTTTTCCTTTAAATTCCAACTTTAAAGAGTAGTGCGTCGGAAAGGGTTAACAGGTATTTGAATTTAAAGGAATTTTGTGATTATTATTATTATTATTATTATTATTATTATTATTATTATTATTATTGTATATAGTGAGAATATTTTTTTGGCATATCATACAAGTGATTTTTTTAGCTCTTTAAGATTACGCAAAATACGGATTATATATGGTATTATAGTGCAGTGGTCTTTATATTTTTTTTATTATAAGTATTTGATCATTTCATCTAAAAACTTATTCAACTCTTAAATTCTTCTTAACTTTTATTTATTCAGATTTTAATCGATGTATTTTAACAGTTATCTTAAATTTACCATCTTATATTTAACATCATTTCGTATTAAAATATTGTCAATTTCTTGAACAAATCTTAACTTTCATTTATTCAGAATTTAACCTACACATGTTCAAAATCATGTCTAATTTTTTTCACTGAGATAATAAATTAAAGTAATTTTTCATTAATAACCTTAAATAGTTCTTTGGAATTCAACCGTTGCCTTAACTTATGCTTTTCATAGGTTTCTGTAAATTCTTGTTCAGCTCTTAAATTTCTCTAGACTATCTAGCATAGATAATAAAACACTGTCTCACACATTTACTCAAATTACTCTAAAATTCAGTTCAAAAACCATTTTCTGAAATTATCATCAAAAGTATATTCGAACTTTTTGCACAGCAGTGTATACGAGCTATGGATTTGTATGTATAATTCTACACAGTATGATATAAGTTAACTCAATTAAATGCTTAGCATAGTTGAAAAAAAGGGAAATGTTTTTGAGATCTTTTATGTTGGCCTGTATAGGATTTATAAAATTTATACACACCAATTAATATCCCCCCCCCCCCAAAAAAAAATAGTTGCATTTTAAAACGCTCCCTAGAACTGATCAAGCACTTCCAAAAAATTATTTTTTGTGAGATTGTATTTCACGAAATACTTTTGCGTATCCCTGTAAATGAAAAATAAATTACCTCACAGCAGATTCTACCTTAAACGTCTTGTAATACACCTCGAGATACATATGAATTTCAATATGTTTAATATAGTATTCAATATGTAATGTAATATCCCTAAAATCCACAACAAACGTTTTTGTCATTATAGGCCTTAATGTAACTTAATTCTTTTGAATATCCCTTTAAATAAACGGTAAATGCTATATATACTGGTGTGCAAAATTTAAGGACGAGTCTCAAAATAGCAATTTTCAAGGAAATTTCAGCGAGAATTTTCACGCGAATATTCCAAAGGAAGTAATATAATTCGAATAATTATTATCCCTGCATAACAGCTAGGCCATATAACATCTCGTTCAGGTCACACATAGTCACAAGTATCACAGTCACAACGGCGAAACATAAAATAGGAAATTCCATACATCTCTTTTGTGAGTCTCAAATCTATACATATAATAAAACAGTAGGACCCGGTGTGTCTGTACATTGAAGATAATTGACAAAAATGGAGTCAGGGCGATAAAAGAAAACCAATGAAACACAAAAAAATTTTTTTTGAATTTTTTGTCTGTCTGTCTGTCTGTCTGTTTGTTCGAGGTTATCTTCGTAACTACTGAATGGATTTTTATGCGGTTTTCACTAATGAAGAATGCACACTCCCGGGCAGTGTATAGGCTTTGTTTCATCAAAATCGGACAACAGACAAAAAAGTAACAAAAAGAAACAAAAGAAACTATTAGGTGCGCTGCTCACGTTTTTTAGTACATAACGTTTTTTAGTACATATAAAATCCAATAGATGTCACTGTGCGATTTTAAAACGCGCTATCGTTATGTTTTCGCCAGTCTACTTAAGTATGAGAAAGTTTCAAGCTGGCTGTCGTTCCATGTGGTTTAGTCGGTAGAACGTCAGTGCGCCATACTGATGGCCCGGGTTCGATTCCCAGCATGGAATTTTTTTTCACTATGTTGGCATTAACGCCTATAAGCAATTAAAAGAATTTGAAATATTGTATTCAAGGCGAATTTTCTCTCTGGGAAAATTTCCTTGCATTAATATGTCAGTGTAATTTTTTTTTCGATTTAATTTTTTTTTTCGAAACTTTGTTTTTCTTAAAAAATTACAGTAAATATTTGATATTTCCCAACGTTTTTTGAATGATCGACTTGCTTTTTTTTTTTTTTAATGTATGTCTGAACCTTATCTAACTACTTCTTCAAGATTTCTTTAGATAAACCGACCAGCGTAGCGGGCGAAGGCCGCTAGTGCACTACTATATGTGACTCCACTGACAGATCACTGCGATTCTGTTATGTGTTGAGTCACCAAGTGACTTTACTATGTCATTTTATTGAGAATCTCATGTGACTGTCATTTGGAGACTCAATTTCAAAGTCATTGTGAATGTTGAATTATGATAAATCACCAAATAATGTCATATTAAAGTCACAATGATGACTTTCTGTTACACGACTTTGTCAAATGGTGATAAAGACCCTACTGTAAAGTAACCACTGTGAAAAGTGGTGAAAAGTCACCATGTGACTTTAATGAGACATTATTTGGTAATTTATCATAATGCAACGTTAACAATGATTTCGAAATTGAGTCTCCAGATGAGCAGTCACACGAGAGTCTCAATGAAACAACATTGTAAAGTCACCTGGGACCTCCACAGAGTAGTAGTTACAATTATCTATCAGTGGAGTCACAATATAGTAGTAGTTATTTCAGGTTCATGATAGAGACGTATGAAATTTCCTATTTTTTGTTTCGCCGTAGTGACTGTGACTTTTATGACCATGTGTGACCTGAATGAGACGTTATATGGAGTAGCTGTTATGCAGGGATAGTAATTACTTGAATTATATTACTTCCTTTTGGATATTCGCTTGAAAATTATCGCTTGAAAATCCCTTGACAATTGGCATTTTGGGACTCGTCCTTAAATTTTGCACACCAGTGTATACTTTATTTTCATCTTCGAACATGCTATAATAAACTCCAATAACATACATTAGTTTCATGACTATTTGGCTATATTTATGCACGTTAGAGTATAAGAGGTAGGCAAACAAACCAAATTCGTAATCACTTTTAACCACTTAAATGATCAATATTTTTGAAAAATACTTTCAAAAAATGCCTATTTATTCACGTCTTTTACAAAATTTGGTACTATCTGGTTGTCCCGTCAACCAAAATACTATGCCAAATTATAAGATTAAATGCCAATAATGGATTATTGCGAATGTCACATTCAATGACTTTAAACACGATACACATATATAAAACGTCATTAAGTGATTTTTAATTCCACTTTTTATTTGTATTTTTTATTCATGTTTTACTGATTTATTTGTTTTTCCGTTATTTAAAATAACAAGTTGGAAATTGCACGTGAAGCGTAGCAAATGAGGTGCGTTCGTAGGATAACAAAGTTTAAAAAATATTCAGATCTTGCTGTTATAGTGGATAGTACTTCGGATACAATATAGTGGTCTAAATCTTCTTTGTGTTCCTGTAAATATACAGGAAGAAACTTACAGTAAACCTTAGTAACTTATATCATATTCATAAAATGTGAAATAGTTTAATATAATTAAAACACTCCCCAAACAATTTTCCCCGTACAGCGTTATGTAGTGGAATACTTTTGTGCGGCCCTGTAATTTAATAATAAATATTTTTTTGCATCACAGCTAGTACAGAATGTATATTTTAGTTATATACAATACTTCATAGTTTCATGTCAATTTTATTATATTAGAAAGACTTTAATACCATAAAATTCATTTGAAACAGTTTTACCCATTAGCCGTAGTGTAACGGAATACTTTTGATTGTCCCTGTAATTGATCTATGCATCCGATTTTCATAAAATTTGAAATGACTCGACAAAAATAAGTAATAATTATATATTTTAAATTTCAAACTATTAAAATGCATTTGAAACATTTTTCCCCATTGACCGTAATGTAGCGGAATACTTTTGATTGTCCCTGTAATTGATCTATTCATCCGATTTTCATAAAATTTAAAATGGCTCGACGAAATTAAGTAATAATTATATATTTTAAATTTCAAACGATCAAAATGCATTTGAAACTTTTTTCCCCATTGACCGTAATGTAACGGAATACTTTTGATTGTCCCTGTAATTGATCTATTCATCCGATTTTCATAAAATTTGAAATGACTCGACAAAATTATGTAATCTATACTAATATTATAAAGAGGAAAGATTTGATTGTTTGTTTGTTTGTTTGTTTGTTTGAATTGAATAGGCTCCGAAACTACTTGACGGATTTGAAAAATTCTTTCACCGTTGGAAAGCTACACTATTTCCGGTGAACATAGGCTAATTTTTAATTGATTTAATAAAATATTTTTCTTAATAATTCAAAATTTCATTATTTTTCATACAGAATCAATTATAAATTGTCCGATAAAAAATAACCATTTTTCTTTCCCGTTGCCAAGAAAATGTAATTCGGTATAATATTAATAATAAATTAATTAATTCAATTAGTAATTATGGAACAAAACAATTTGTATGATTTTAAAATAGAAAAGAAAAATAATGAAATAGTTTACTGATAAATAAACGACTATTACTGAATTACCACGTGAGGCATAAAATTGCAATTTTGTTGTAATCGTGCCAACGTGATCCGTAGATGATATCTGCATCTAAATATTATTGGCAATATTATTGTTTATATAATTTGTTTACATTTTTTGGCAATATTACATTATTGGCAATACTTGATCTCTCATCGACCAAAAAACTGTCGCCAAAGTATAAGGTTAAATATCAATAATGGATGATCGTAAATGTCACATTCTTTTGACATTAAATATGTTTTGCAAATTGTTACGTCTTCAACTAATTTTAATTCGATATTTTATCTCTTTTCCTATTAATATTTTAGTAATTTGTTAATTCTTTGGTTATTTAAAATAAAAATTCTATCCATTTGTATAATTTGGCGAAATTGATCGACGTTAATAATCAAATGGTACCAATTGTTTGTTTACACTCTATATGGATATTTAGGTTGATAGAATTAGCGTACTTATCGAGTCTCCGCCAAGTCATATGCCAAGCAGTCATTAAATCGTGTTTTAGCCTTACTATTATATCTTTTTCATCTGCAATTATTTTACCATCACTAAAAAGTGGTACTTCTAGGTTATCCCGTCGACCAATTTCACCAAATTATACAAATCGCCAAACTAATAGCCAAATTATACATGTTGACATAATTTTTATTTTAAATAAAGAAAAAACAAATAATTAGTAGAATATTAATAAAAATATTAATAAAAAGTCGAAATAAAAACCCCTTAATGACATTTTAAACACGCGAATCGCATTTAATGTCATTGAATGTGACATTCACGATCATCCATTATTGGCATTTAATCTTATAGTTTGGCGATAATTTCTGGTCGACGGGATAACCTAGAAGTACCTAAAAAAGAAATATTTTGAATGTGAAAGAAAAATCATTATCATGAAAAAATATTTGCAATTAATTTATTATTCATTCTAATAAAAAAACGGTACTACTAGGTTATCCCGTCGACCAAAAAATTATCGCCATACTAACAGATTAGATGCTAATAATGGATGATCGTGAATGTCGCATTCAATGACATTAAATACGATTCACGTGTTTAAAATGTCATTAAACGATTTTTATTTCGACTTTTTATTAATATTTTACTAATTATTTGTTTTTGTTTTTTTGTGCATATTTTAGTGCATTTTTTCATGCTTAATTGAATAGTACTAAGCAAATTCTTTTAAATCCAGTACTTGGTGAGATACTTCACATTTTCCTAATTTGGCGATGTCTTCGGCGCAAAAACCTTGAAATTTTGAATCCTTATCTATCTATCTATCTATCTATATATATATATATAAATCTTTCCTTTACGATGTTCATCGGATGGTCTAAAATAATAACATATTTCACCATACCTCAGAAGCAAATTCAGGTAGAAGCAATTCAAGTGAAATTCAAGATAAAAAACCTATTAAAAAATTCTTAATTACTTTAGTACTTTTGTAATTTGTCAGTTATTTAGTCATTTTAGAGGTATTTTGTCGTCAAAATGAACTTTAAACTGACCAATGTAAGATTACATAAATCAGACAAAAATTGTGGGTATTTGATTCGATATTAAGATTGTTTATTTAAATATATTTCGTTTGATTCAAGATTATTTTAGAGATACTGACCAGCGTAGCGGGCGGAGGCTGCTAGTAATTATATATTTTAAATTTCAAACGATTCGGTTGGGGAGTTTTTGCGCTGTTATATGCAGACAGACAGACGGACGGACAGACAGACGGATGGACGGACAGACGGACGGACTGAACGACAACTATTAGTGCTACGTATTTACATAATTACGAACGCACCTAAAAATTACGTCAACATGCATAACTTGGCTATTAGTTTGGAGGTTTTTATAATTTGGCGAAAATGGTCGACGAGATAACCAAGTAGTATCTAGAATTTTTAATCTTTAAACACCGGTTTTTCAGAAACAGAAAATTTTGCCTAGTTGGATCAGATAGATGCTCAGATTAACACTTTCGCTGCCGATAACTTCGCTCTCTGTGTTAAATGATTGAGAATTTCACGCACTAGCGCGTGACCGGCAGCGAATGTGTTAAATAACTCAAAAATTTATAATAAAAATGTATTGGAGAGAATAATAAATCATGATTGGAATATGGATACCCGTACGTTGTATGGACAAATCATAATTGACAAAAACACTTTGCCCGTGCAACGTACGGACAAATCAGGGAAGCGGTTACACTACGTTGCAGAGTATTAACAAGATGGAAATTGCACCTGTAGCGTAGCAAATGAGGTGCGTTCGTACGATAACGAAGTTTTAAAAATATTACTCTCATATATCAATCTCATAAAATTGTAAATAGCGAATTACAATAAAAACGCTCATCAAACAATGTTCTCCCTATACCATTATGTAATGGAATACTTTTGTGTGGCCTTGTAAATCAATAGCAAATGTTCTTTGCGCCACAGATTATGTAAAATGTATATTATAATATGTACTTCATAGTTGCATATAAATTTTATTAAGTTCGAATGAGTGTAACACCATTAAAATGCATTTGAAACATTTTTCCCCATTGATCGTAATGTAACGGAATAATTTTAATTGTCCCTGTAATTGATCTATGCATCCGATTTTCATAAAATTTGAAATAACTCGACAAAATTATGTGATAATTATAGGTTTTAAATTTCAAACGTATAAAATACCTTTGAAACTTTTTCCCCATTGACCATAATGTTTGTGTGAAAACACTCTTCACGAAGACATTCTGGCACCAGCAGCCGCTCATTTTCAGAACATTCTTTTATTTATTTATTTTTCTTTCTTGTGCGAACTAAACGCTCATTGGTTATTTTTACGATCTTTTTTATTAATGTTCTTTTTGTACCTTTCAGATTTCGATGTAGTCAGATTAAGAATAATGATCAAGAAACATGTAATATCTGTGCGCGCGTGTGTAAATAATCAACTTTTCTTTTTTGTGTGTTTACGTTTTGTCTCTTATTTTTGATGTGGATTTTTTTGTCTTTGAAGATTACCAAGAATTAAGATTCGGACCACGGTGCATCCCTCAAGAATCCTCGAGAAAGGTAGGAAATTTTTATATTATTATTTTAAGAATATTTTTCTACTGAAATATCGAATTTGAAATTAACATGGCATCCCTGTCGCGGGATGTACGGTGGTAATATATTTTGAAACAATTAAGAATTTGAATATCGAAATAAACTAATTAAGTAGAGAAAAAAAAATGGCTGAAAGTTTAGAAACACTTAAAAAAAGAAGAACTATTTTTCGATCGGCTGTTACGAAAATTCTAAATAAAATCGAAACTTCCATAAAATCAGACGATGTGTCTATCGAAGAACTGCAAGAACATGTTGAAACATTGACCGATAAATTTAAGTCACTTAAGACAACAGATAATTCAATTGAATTATTAGTCAATCCCGATGATTTAGAGAAAGAATTAGAAGCCGCTGAAAAGTATAGCGAAAATGTAATATTATGGAAGTCACGCGCAAATCAGAAAATTAGAGAATTAAATGCCGGATTTTTAAATTTAAAATCAAAACAAAAAAGTAACAAAGAACAATTTTCAGACAGTACATTTAATGAAAAAGTGGATAATTCTGTAAAAGTTAAGTTACCGAAATTGCATATACCAATATTTGATGGAAATATAAATGAATGGCTTTCCTTTTGGAGCAGTTTTGAATCGGCCATTCATGATAATAAGTCGTTAAATAAAGTTGATAAATTTAATTATTTAAGATCGCAATTAAGATCGACCGCTTTAAACACAATAGAAGGTTTTCCTGTTTCCGAAAAAAATTACGATGCGGCTATAGAATTGCTGAAAAGTAGGTTTGCTAATAAACAATTATTAATACACAATCATATTAGTAATCTTTTAGCTATCAAGCCATTGAAAACTTCGAATGATATATATGCTTTCCGACAATATTTTGATAAATTATCAGTAGAACTGAGAAGTTTGCAAAGCTTAGGAACAGATTTACATAGCATTTCAAGTGTATTATGTACAACCATTTTGAAAACAATTCCGAAAGATTTGTTAATAGAACTTAACAAGTCCGATAATGAAAAGGGATTTTATGAAATTGAAGAGCTAATGAATTTCTTATCTACTTGTTTAAAAGCAAGAGAAAAGGCTAATCTAGTAATAAACCTAATTCACGAAGAAAGGAAAATGTTTAATCCTCCTGAAAAGAAAAACTTTAATTCGTTTCGAAATAACAATAAACAAAAAAATTATCCCACAGCTAATGATTTAGTGTCAACGAACAAAAAAGAGAATTTAAACGTAATAAACTGCGTTTTTTGTGAATCATTTCACCACTCATCGGTTGATTGCGATAGAACTAATGAGTTATCTATTGATGAAATTAAGAACATTCTAATGAAAAAGGGAGCATGTTTTAAGTGCCTAGAAATGAAAAAACATTTATCGCGTTTTTGCAAAAAAAATATAAAATGCCGGATTTGCAACGGGAGTCATAACACATTGTTTTGTTATAGAAACGTAAAGAAGGAAAAATCTAAACAACAGACCGAAGTGTCGGATACTGCCCTTTTTGCGAATGAAAACTTGCCAAAAGAAGTTTATTTACAAACTTTATATGTTTATGTAAGAAATAATGGTTGTGAATATATAGTACGCGCATTGTTAGATACGGCGTCTTCTAAGTCGTATATTTCAAAGTTCGTAGCCAATAAGATGGAATTAAAAAGTTTAAGAAAGGTCAGAATTACTCACGGGTTGTTTGGAGGTACCGAAACAACGGTAGATCATAACTGTTATTCTGTTAATTTAAGGGGTTTAAGGGGAGGTA
Organism: Maratus speculifer; assembly: GCA_964019185.1. Taxonomy (NCBI): domain Eukaryota; kingdom Metazoa; phylum Arthropoda; class Arachnida; order Araneae; family Salticidae; genus Maratus; species Maratus speculifer. The sequence continues at coordinate 21,738 of CAXHSM010001596.1, forward strand.
AAAAGATAAAAATTGAGGTAATGGAACAAGAAAAAATTTGTGCTAATGTACCCAAAATTAGAGACATTCGTTGTATTGCGGAATTAAAAGGAGAAAATATATTTTTGAGCGATATCTGCCCTGAAGGTAAAAATTGTTTATATGAAAGAAATTTAAATGAAATACATGTACTTTTGGGAGCAGATGTTGTGGGGGAACTGTTTACAGGGAAAATAGAAAATTTATCTTGTGGTTTGGTTGCGATGCAAACAAAACTGGGTTGGACTACTCTGGGCAAAATTGGCGGAAATGAAAGGGATAGTTCTCTTTTGGTCCTTTCATTATATGTAAACGATGCCAAAATTACAGATTTGTGGAATTTAGATTCTTTAGGCATAGTAGATCCGGCGGAAAAACAAACTAAGGAAGAAGTCCAGAAATTAGTTTTGGAGCATTTTAAAGAAACCGTAAGACGCGAAACTGATGGTAGGTACAAAGTTTGTCTTCCCTGGTTAAGTGAGCATCCTCCCATTCCAAGTAATAAAGATTTAGCGATAAAACGCCTGCAAAATAATATTAAGAATCTCCAAAATTGCGGTTTGTTGAAAGATTACGAAGCAGTTTTAAATGAGTGGGAAACGGAAGGGATTATTGAAAGATTACGAAGCAGTTTTAAATGAGTGGGAAACGGAAGGGATTATTGAAAGAGTGAAAGAAGAGGAAAAACTTAACACCCAAGTCCATTATCTCCCTCATAGAGCTGTAATAAAACCTAATTCTACGACCAAAATTAGGCCAGTATTTGATGGATCAGCACATGTTAAGTGTTCTGTTTCCATAAATGATTGTATAGAGAAGGGACCTAATTTAATTGAACTAATTCCTTCTGTCCTAAATCGATTTAGAGTGGGAAAGATAGGTGTTGTAGCAGATATTCGTAAAGCTTTTTTACAGATATCACTGAATGAAAAGGATAGAGATTATTTACGTTTTTTCTGGTGGAGAGATGGGAATTCAGAAAACCTTGAAATTTATAGACATTGTCGGGTTGTCTTTGGGATCAGTTGTAGCCCCTTCCTTTTGGCCGCTACTCTAACACGTCACTTAGATGAAGCACCTGAGAACATTAAAGATGTTGCTATAAAACTTAAAGAATCTTTCTATGTAGATAACTGTGTAGCTAGTGTAGAATCGTTAGAAGAGTTGGAATATTTTCGCAATGAAGCACGGAAACTCTTAGCTTCGGCACAATTTGATCTTCGTGGTTGGTGTCATAATCGGTGCGAAGAAATTGGATTAGGCTTTAATGAAAAGGGTCATTTGAGTGATGCGGCTGAGGATAAAATTCCCTTACTTGGTTTAATGTGGGACACCAAGAGTGATACATTATCGTGTGATTTTCGGAATTTTAAATTGGAAAATGAGTGCATCACTAAAAGAACAATTTTGTCCTTAACTCATAAAATATTCGATCCCATCGGTTTCACTTGCCCCGTGACTTTAATTCCAAAATTACTTTTACAGAAATGCTGGAAAATAAAGGCGTCATGGGACTCCAAGCTGCCCGATGAGATAGTTAAGGAATTTAGAAAATGGACTAAGGAAATTAATGATTTGGGAAATCTTGAGATCCCGCGAAGATTGTCTAACTTATCTCTAAAAGAGGGAAACTTATCTTTACATATTTTCTGTGACGCTAGTAAATTTTCTTACGCTACATGCATTTATCTAAGAAATGAAGTAGAAAATCGTGTAACTTGTCAACTTATTCAGGCTCGTTCTAGAGTAGCTCCTCTAAAAGACATTTCCATTCCACGCCTTGAGTTATTGGCCTGTTGTATTGGAGCTAGATTGTCTAATAGTATTAAAAACGATTTGAAATTAGAAAATGTTGATACTTTCTATTGGTCAGATTCAATGGACGTGTTATACTGGATAAAACGGGAAGGTCCTTGGGCTACATTTGTAGAAAATAGAGTTAGAGAAATTCGAAAGCTTACCCCCAACACTTCATGGAATTTCGTACCTGGACATATGAATCCAGCAGATTTACCGTCACGCGGTTGTTGTGCAAAATCCCTTATTAAATCTCAGTGGTGGTTAGGACCATCGTGGCTTTCAGAATCAAAGGAAAATTGGCCTAGTACTAATATTTTTCCTAATATGGATATAGTGAATTCTGAAAAAAGAAAAACTATTGTGACCGCTCCTAATGTAGAGAGTGATGAGGCACAATTTTATAATCGCTATTCTTCTTACAATAAAATTTTGCGAGTTACTGGTTGGATTTTGCGATTTTACCAAAATTCGAAAAGGGGTAGTACCGACAGAATATTCGGTCAATTAACACACAACGAATTAAAAGCGGCAGAAACAGTATTATTAAAACTTGTGCAAAAAGAATCCTTTGTGAATGAACATAATCAAAGACTCAAATGCCTGAATATTTTTACAGATTCGGAAGGAATCATACGCGTAAAAACGAAGATATTTCAACGAGAAGATGAATTTAATTTTAGATTACCTATCTTACTCCCTGTACGGAGGTGTACTAAATTAAAAAAGAAAAACTAAAAAGAAAAAGCAAGTAGACTGTAAATTTAATGGAATGTTTATTTTTCTAAGAGTCGCTGCTTGTTGCAGTATTAGAGCTTGTTGCTAAGAGACTGTTTCTCTCAATCCACTGCGTCACACAACACGTGAGCAGGGTTACAGTAAATTGCCGATTGGCGTATAATTGGCGTGGGCTGTGTTTATCGCCAAGGCGATGTTACAAGAACACAATACAGAAGCGGAACATCCCGCCCGGCGTTGAAATATTTTTATATTTCAAGATACATATGCAATACAAGTAATAATACAATATGATACAGATTATAAGCAAAAATAAATAAATAAAATAAATAAACACAAATAATACATGAAAATTAATACATAATAAAGCACATTTAAAGTTTAGGATCTATGATGTTGTCCTCAATGGGTAATATACTTATTTTTGAAATAGGTCGTTTAAAATTACCCTTAGCGGTACGAACTTCAACTACCCTGACTATCCCGTCCGCGCCTGGGAAAACCTTATTAATGCGCCCTAGTGACCAAGTGCAAATGGGTAATTGTGAGTCCTTAAGCAAAACTAGCATTCCTGGCAGAATATTAGGCTTTTTAAATAGCCACTTGTTTCTTTCTTGTAACTGGCTCAGATAATTATTCTGCCAACGTTTCCATATTAACTGCGTTAATTTTTGAGTCCTTTGCCATTTATTTAGCAAATTATCTTTGACCTCACTTAAATTGGGTTCTGGAATTAAATTAAGAGGCTTTCCTATGAGAAAGTGACCAGGAGTCAACACCTGAAGATCGTCAGGATCTGTTGACAAAGGACAAAGCGGTCGCGAATTTAAAATAGCCTCTATCTGTATGATAACTGTCAGGAATTCCTCGATCGTGAGATGAGCTGAACCCACAGCTCTTTTTAAGTGGTATTTGAAAGATTTGACTCCTGCCTCCCAAAGGCCACCAAAATTTGGCGCCCTAGGAGGGGAGAACTTCCAGTTAATACCTTCAGAAGCTAAAAAGTTCGAAACTTCATCACTCGTAACAAGTCTACGTAAACGTTTTAGTTCTGCTGAAGCCCCAACGAAATTTGTAGCATTGTCGCTAAAGATTACAGAGCTTTTCCCACGACGAGCGAAGAATCTTTTTAGAGTCGCTATTATAGCCTCGGATGTCAAATCTGAGACAAAATCTAAGTGCACAGCTTTAGTAACCATACATACAAATATGGCAACATAGATTTTCTGAAAAGTACCCTTTCTTTGACCTTTATATTTTAGTTCAAAAGGCCCACTTAAATCTAATCCCACATTTGAAAATGGGGAACTGGGCACTATTCTTTCAGGAGGGAGATCCCCCATCATTTGACTAGCCGTTATAGGTTTAATTTTAAAGCATTGTAAACACTCATGTACAATTTTACGCGCAATATTTCTGCCACTAAGCGGCCAATATTTTTGACGCACTGTGTTCAAAAGAGATTGGGGTCCTACATGAAAATCTCGTTTATGATAATATTGAAAAATTATTTTCGTCAAGCGACAGCTCGCCGGAAGTATAATGGGGTGTTTATGATCAAAATTCAAATTTGATTTTGCTAGTCTTCCTCCCACCCTCAATAAGCTATCTCCATCTAAAAAGGGATTTAAGAATTTTAACTTACTTGCGCGATGAACCGAAGATCCCGCTTGGAGGGCCGAAATTTCATTTTTGAAATACTTTACCTGTTCATTTTTTATTAAATAAACCTCTGCCTTTCTTAATTCCTCCAGCAACAGAGGGCCGGTTGCAGATGTTGCTTTTTTACATTTATGTATGAATCTGAAAATATAAGCTAAAATTCTAATTAATTTTTGGAAATTATTGCTAAGATTAATTAAATTATCACAGAAATTAGAGTCATTATGAATAGCGAATGTCAAGTTGCTGGGAGCTTTAAGCTCACTAGAATAATGTTCATCTTTAATGTCACTTATATTAGAGTCAGTTTTTGCTATTGTTTCTTCAAGAATTGAAAGAGGCGGGCCATGCCACCACAACTGGTTAGAAGACAGGTTTTCCACACTTGCACCTCTTGATATCAAGTCAGCTGGATTGTGTTCTGACGGAATATGAAACCATGGAAAGTTCTTAGTTTGTTCCTTAATTTGCACAACGCGGTTTCCCACAAACGTTTTCAGGAGATGAGGAGCAGTGTCTATCCAAGCTAAAGCAATAGTTGAATCAGAAAACAAATTGACTGAAGCTACTTGTTTGTCTAATGAATTTAAGACCTTGTTAGTGAGTTTAGCCAGAAGAAGACATGCTGACAGTTCGAGACGTGGCACTGTTATTACTTTGGTTGGACACACGCGGGATTTACTACATAATAAGTAACTGATGGTTTCACTAGAACTAGATGTTTGCATGTATATCACTGCGCCATAAGCCTTGGAAGACGCATCTGCGAAACCATTTAGCACCACTGATTGGTTCACAGCTAGGAAGCATCTTGGTACTTCAATGGATTCCAGTTCTTTAAGACTTTCGAGGAAGGTTTCCCATAGTTTGGCGACATGAGAGGGCAGCTTCTCATTCCACTCTATTTTAAGAAGCCATAGCTCCTGCATGAATATTTTTGCTTTAGCAATCACTGGCCCTAAGAGACCGAGAGGATCATAAATGCGGGCAATTTGCGAAAGTACATCTCTTTTTGTGAAATCACTCTTTGTGTTGATATTAACTTTATACCTAAACGTATCATTGAAACTGTTCCACAACATCCCTAATGTTTTAACAGTTATTTCTTCAGAATTTCTGTCCAGGGGAAACATGTGATTATCAGTAGATTGGACCTCATTGGTACACCATTTGTGTAAAACCATCCCTCCCTTTAGGAGGAGTTCAGTTAATTGCGATTTCATTAATCTGAATTCTTCTAAATTGGATGAGCCCGATAGGCAATCATCCATATAAAAGTCCTTCAAAACAATTTTCGATGCTAACGGGAATTCCTTTTTCAAGCCTAATATTTGTGCTGCTTTAAATGTACAAAAACAATTCTGAGATGCGGAATCTAAGATTGCCCTGAAAGGAATTTTGATGCCATTTACATCTGTCAAATAAATTATTGCAGTGCTAATTAAAACAGATTTATTATTATCATTTTCATACGAAAAAAATGAATGAGCAGTAGTTTCGTTTTGTGATAAATCTTCCGAAACAAAATTGCTATTTATTGTTTCATGTAATGGGAGATTGTTTATAGGATTGTTTACTGGTGTTGTATAATTATGTAATGATGAATGATGGCTTGCGCTCTTGCAAACATGACAAGTGCTTTTTGAATTACAATAATTAATGAGGTGGGCTGAACTTAAACAATTGAAGCAAAGTTTATTTTTCTTAACAAGGTTAATTCGCTCACTTAACTTCATATTTTTATATTTAACACAATGATATAAGGGGTGGTTTTCGGTTTTACAAATTACGCAACATTTACTTTGAGGTTTGCTTGTTTTTATGAATAAGGATTTTGCAGTATATTTAGAGGATACATTAGAACTTATACTATTTAAGATTTGACATCTTCGCTCAAGAAATTCTAAAAATTCATCAAAATTAGGCACCTCATTATCCTTTAATGTTAGTTCGTATTGTTTACGAGTTTCGTTATCTAGTTTATTTAGAATAATATTCAGCAAAATTGCGTTCGAGAAATTATCTCTATCATACTTTAAGATCTTTAAAGCCCTTAAATTTTTCTTCACGTTATCCAATAAAATGCGGAGATCCTTAGCGGATTCCTGTTTAATTACACAAAGATTTAAAATATTCTTTATATGACAATCTACCATAACTCTTTTATTCTCGTATCTTTGTTCTAACGCATTGAAAAGTGAAACATAATTTTCATCTGGTGTAAGCAAACTCCTCGCTTCACCAGTCAAAGCAGAACGCAAATAAAATAATTTTTCATTATCTTTTAAATTTGAATTATCATTAATAAGCTCGTTAAATGTACTTTTAAATACGGACCATTCTTCAATTCTGCCACTAAAAACCGGCAATATGACCCTAGGTAGCTTAATGCTAGACGTTTTAGCTTGGTCCTGTTCAATAGATTTTTTATTAGAATCAGTATTTTCATAATAAGCATTAATAGAGGATTTTAAGCTTACCTCTAGTTTTAGAATATCCTCGTCCAGTTGACTGAGTGCTTTTTCAATTTCTTCCAACTTTTCTTCCTCTATTATTCTATAATACTCTAGTTTAAGAGCTTCAAACTTTTCTTCAGTTTTCGACAGTAAATCCAGGTGGGCTTTCCATTCGGATAAATTAAATGTTTTTCCATCCGTTGCGTTAAATATTCTGGTGACTTGGGCCTTGATATTCCCTCGCCTTCTGTTCAATGCTTTTATCTCAGTTTCCGACATTATTCGTCTTGTTGACGAAATTCGATAAATGCAATATTTAATTCAATAGAAAAGACACTGATTCGTTCATACCTCCGGGTCGCTAGGACCAAATGTACGGAGGTGTACTAAATTAAAAAAGAAAAACTAAAAAGAAAAAGCAAGTAGACTGTAAATTTAATGGAATGTTTATTTTTCTAAGAGTCGCTGCTTGTTGCAGTATTAGAGCTTGTTGCTAAGAGACTGTTTCTCTCAATCCACTGCGTCACACAACACGTGAGCAGGGTTACAGTAAATTGCCGATTGGCGTATAATTGGCGTGGGCTGTGTTTATCGCCAAGGCGATGTTACAAGAACACAATACAGAAGCGGAACACTCCCTTCAAATCATTACGTCGTAGAACAGATTATATTTTCGAAACATTTAGAATTCGGTCATTGTGGCGTACCCTTGTTGATGACTGCGTTACGAGAAAATTACTGGGTACTGAAGAGTCGGAAAACAATCAAAAAGGTAATCGGCAAATGTATCATTTGTAAAAGACACTCAGCAAAACCACCTGATGTAGCAGAAAGTGTCTTACCTCTTGATCGTGTCAGAGAAGCCGCGATTTTCGAAATAATAGGAATAGATCTGTGCGGGCCTCTTTATTTGAAAAAAGAATCTAAAGTCTGGATTTTGATAGTCACGTGTGCAGTTTTTAGAGCTGTGCATTTCGAGCTTTTGACAGCTCTTTCAACCGAAAGTTTTATCTTAGGACTGAAACGCTTTATTTCTAGACGAGGTCGTCCTGCAATAATATATTTAGATAACGGCACAAATTTTAATGGCTGCCACAATTTATTAAAAACAATTGACTATGAAAAAGTAAAAGCGGTTACTGCGTTTTCACGTATAGACTGGAAATTTATTCCACCTTCTGCACCTTGGTGGGGTGGATTTTGGGAGAGGCTTGTTGGAATCCTGAAACGAATCCTGAGAAGGGTATTGGGCAAGTCGTCTTTAAATTTTGAAGAACTACATACCGTTATCTGCGAATGTGAAAGTATTATAAATGCCCGCCCCTTGACGTATGTTACAGATAATAATAAAGATCTTCAAGTTATAACTCCTTCAATGTTCTTACAGGAAAATACTAAAATAGGTATGCCTGAATTGGAATTTCTAGACCACAAAGAAATGAATAAACGATACCATTATAGAATTAAAATTAGAAACGATTTAAAATCAAGATTTAGAAGCGAATACCTCGGCACATTAAAATGTTCGGTCTTTAGTGGGAAAAAATCAAGATCTTTGTGTGTAGGAGATGTTGTCCTGATATGGACGGAAAATTCTAGACGAATAAACTGGCCTCTTGGTAGAGTTGTGGAACTTATACCCAGTCAAGATGGCGTTGTGCGCGTAGTAAAGTTGAAGACTGCAACTGGAATGCTAATTCGTCCAATTAAGAAACTTTGTTCTTTGGAGGTGAATGGAATCGCCGATAATCAAAGTGATGCAGTACTGCAAAAGCGTTTGACTACTCGCCGTGGTCGAATTGTACGGCCGCCCGAAAGACTCCAACTGCAGTGATTGAGTTCTGTCCCCTAATGAACTCAAGGTGGGGAGTGTGAAAACACTCTTCACGAAGACATTCTGGCACCAGCAGCCGCTCATTTTCAGAACATTCTTTTATTTATTTATTTTTCTTTCTTGTGCGAACTAAACGCTCATTGGTTATTTTTACGATCTTTTTTATTAATGTTCTTTTTAATGTTTGAATACTTTTGATTGCCCCTGTAATTGATATATGCACCCAATTATCAAAAAATTTGAAATAACTCGACAAAATTATGTAATAATTATGCATTTTAAATTTCAATTGATTAAAATGCATTTGAAACCTTTTTCCCTATTGAAAGTAATGTAATGGAATACTTTTGATTGCCCTGTAATTGATCTATTCATCCTATTTTCATAAAATTTGAAATGACTCGACAAAATAATGTAATAATTATGTATTTTAAATTTCAAACGATTCGGTTGGGTAGTTTTTGCGTTGTTATATGCGGACAGACAGACGGACGGACGGACTGAACGACCACTATAGGTGCTACATACATAGGTGATACATATTTACATAATTACGAACGCACCTAAAAAACAAACAAATAAACAAGCAAAACTATTTTTATATTTATACTATTAATATTCAAAACTCTTTTCGCTTTATAAATATATATACTATGATGATACGAGCATATTGCTAAGAAACATGGAAATCTTATTTATTCAGAGAAAGATGACATCTGTGATACAACGGAATATTGATTTAAGTCCATTAACTGATGATGATGATAATGATGATGACGATGCAAGTGATGCAAGTAATAACCGGATACGGAAATGTTCGTACCATGCTATAAGATTTAATGGAAGTTTTCCTTTTCCACGATATATGATAGGTACTTTGTTTCTGAGAAATATCGTAATACCTTGAAATAATGCCTATATCGAAGTACTTTTTATTTAATGGCATTCCGTGCGCAAGGACATCAAAGAAAAATCATTAGGTAAGGTGTTTAAGCATGCACATACTTAGTGTATAAATATTCTTATTTGCAACTATTATCCATTACAGTAGTTATGTATGTTTATATGCTACATAAGTTCTTAACATGCTGTAATATTTAGTAGAATCTTATTTTCGGGGATATGATACAGATATGTTTATGAAACATTATCTAATATCTGCAGTCAATGCTCATATGGAATAGTTTTTGCGAAAATTCTAATAGTCCTATGGATAATTAATTAGACATCGTTTGACTTAATTACGCATCGTACTTTACACACTTTAAAATCTAGAGAAATATTATTTGAAAATTTAAAAATGTGTTCAGAAGTGCGAAGTTCTTGTTAACCTTCCAAAAGGCGCGTGTATGTGAGAGATAACTAGAGATGAATTTCGTTTTATATCTAAACCTGTGAGCATTTAGAATACCTGACCTTGGCTATTTTCGCTCTCCATTTCACCTATTTGCAGTTACATTTTACAATATATATTTTACAATAGCGTATCAAGGAAATATGCGTGACTTTTCATGTTCATATGATGTGCGCGCCATCTGGAAGGTTTTGTAATGCGCACGTAAAGTTAAACAATGTTTAATGCCTTTCCAACTGGAATTTTTGTGAAGAAATCAAAGTGAATAAATTTCACGCACGGAAGGAAAAAAAAAAAAGATTAATCACACAAATTTTATTTTTTGAAACGGTGTTAAACAGGGTTACCAGTTTGGCCTCCATTTTTAGTCAGGTATTTCGAGTCTTTCATACCAAAAATAATGAATAATGTTTTATACTTTGATAGGCGAAATTTAGCGATTACATTAAATGAAGATTCTTCTTTCAAAATTTACGTTTTGAATTTGGATTAAAATGGGAGGCAAAACTGGCAGCCTTTTTTTTTAAATTCTTAAATGCATTGTGTAACTCAGGAATTACATGATTTATTTTTGTGCTCATTTGGCGCTTTCAAATGGTATTTTGGTGAACTGCTATTTGTTACTTATGTGTGACAACATGCATTTAAGAGATAAAATCTGATTTGTGATTTAAACCGAGAGGCAGCAGCAGAGTCTGTCACCTCATCGAGTTCACGGATGTTATTCTAGGATTAATTAAAACTCGATTTGTACATTAAAAGGCAATCGGTCTGCCAAATTAAATCTAGGTGGAAACACCTAAATTCCCGATTTTAGCAGTTGATTCATAGGTTTATCATTGTGTTTTCCTGCACCGAAACTGTGAAAATATGAAGGACTTGTTTGGTGAAATGTGCGGGAGCTCCGTCTTGCAGAAATTATCAAGTTAAGTCTCTCAATTTGCTCAGCTCAATTTTTTCATAGAAATGTCCTACAGTGACCCGGAAAGACATTTGCGACCCAAGTTCCTGTGTGGTTTTTGATTATTAACTATTTGGAAAAAGGTCGTTGTCCTCGGTCAAGAACTGGGAAATCTGAAGTATATCTGAATCTTTTTATTGGTTGAATTCCGCAACTTATTTTGTTTTATTCGTCATCGGATTGGTTCAAGTTTTAACGTCCAAAAATGTAAGACTTCTATTGACCCAATGAAAAAAAAAAGTAATAAAAACTTATAATAATTTGAAAATTATAGTAATTTGAAAACGAATTGTAATCATGATTTCAAATAAATTTGATTTAAAAGTGCATTTTTTTTCTACGCAACGGTGTAAAAATATCAAATGTGCGATGTTTAGAAGTTTAAAATTTTGCTGTTCCAAAAATTGTAAAATTAAAATTTCCTTTAAAATTTGCTTATGATGGGTCCAGGAATATTAATGTTTAATCGATGTCGTACATAATATGAGGTGTTCAGATGTCAGTCTGATTAACTCCATCAAATAATAATGCACATTTTAAACAGTTAAAGTTGTATAGCTATAAACTACTGCTTTTTATCATTGTTTGTTCAATGCATGGCATATGTAATGTATGATCATTTGATATGATCATCCAGAAAATGATGTTTATTATTGTTGTTAATTTAAATATAGAATTTATTTATCTTTAAAATTCTAATCTTTGTAAATATCATTTTCGAAACAGTCGTTGTAATTAGTTAAATTACAATTTTTTTTTTTTTTTTTATGCCTGCTTTGCCTTTTCATTTGACATTATTTTGAATAATGCAGTATATGCTTATATATGATGCTAATAAAATACTCGAGAATCTTCGCAAAATCGAAAATGCAATCTTTATATAATCATAATTATAGGGATTGTTATAAGCTAGAAGCGTGGGTTCCTAACTATGTAAGTACCCGGTGATCCAAAATTCAGGACGAACTTTAATAATGAATAATTCGAAAATGAATCAAGATACAAAGATACGGTTTGCACTAAATGGATGGAAAAGAAACCGGATTTTGGGTGGCAACGAAAAAAAAAGTTCTGTTGGCGACCAACAGATGGCGCTACAGTGTTTTATTACATCAAATGATGATTTACAAATGGGAAAATTTTGACAATTTATATGTCAGCTTAGTTACAGTTAATTAATATTACAATAAATGTTCAATGTGCTGTCCATCATTAAGAGCCCACAATAGTCACAGGAAAAGTACAGAAAAAGACCCGGATGACCATGTAAAGTCTATGGGAGCGTTCTTTTCTAATATCTCGTTCAAATTTTAATATTTTGACATGATTTTTTTTGCATAAAATAGTTCAGGACGATCCACAACCGGGCTAGTTTTTACTTTTTCGATTTTGGTTTTAGATTTTTTTTTAAAAATTACTTTAATTTTCAAAACCGGTTTAAACCGGTTCTGAAACTGAAACTATCATAATATAAAAAATGTATAACAAAAATCGAAAAAGTAAAAACTAGCCCGGTTGTGGATCGTCCTGAACTATTTTATGCAAAAAAAATCATGTCAAAATATTAAAATTTGAACGAGATATTAGAAAAGAACGCTCCCATAGACTTTACATGGTCATCCGGGTCTTTTTGTGTACTTTTCCTGTGACTATTGTGGGCTCTTAAGAGCTACATCTGTGAGACGAGGTACTACACCGCTAACAACATTTAGTAAAAATTTTTTCATTATGGCAGGCACATTTTGGCGGATGGCATCTTTTAGTGTTGCTAGTGATGCCGGTTGGTCGCAGTACACTTTTAACTTCAAGAATTCCCACAACCAAAGGTTACTCGGTGTCAGATCGGAAGATATTGGAGAACATGCGTGTTTAAAGTAGCGACTGATAATACGATCCTCCTCACATGTTGAGTGTAGCAGGCGTTGCACAGGCAGAGCAAAATGAGGTGGTGCCCCATCTTGAATAAAGTTGGCTGTTTGCCGTCAAGTGTGTCGCACTTGAAGTTCAGGATTAATGTTGTTCTGCTACATACCGCTGACCAGTGACACAAACTGTTTTGAAACCCGTCTGCGTGACTTCCTCGAACAAAATGGACCAATTATGAAATTAGCAGTGAAACCACATTAGACTGTCATTTTAGGCAATTTCAAGGGTACCTCAACAATATGCATGTGGTTTTTCTGGTTCCACACTCAACAACTGTGGGAGTTAACAGCACCAGGAGAGTGTGAAATGTGCTTCATCTGTCCAAAGCATAGTGTGAAACCAGTCGTATTGTTCGTCCATCTTATTTAAAGCCAAATTCGCAAAATATCGGCGAGAGTCGAAGTCAGGAGGTTTCGGTTCTTGATTATGTTGCAACTTGTAGGGATACCGTTGCAAAGTTATTCGCAGTGCTCAGCAGATGCTTTCGTACGACATTCCTGTCTGCCTCGAAACTTCTAGAGCACTGCACTCCGCATGTGTAGCAACTGCCGTCTCCAGCACCATCTGATCCACTGTTTTGGCAACATCAGCGGTTGTTTAGGGACGTTCACTTCTTTGACGTGACGCCAAAGAACCTGTAGCTTCAAATTTCAACATCATTTTGTTTAATGCAGAAGTTATTGGTCATTTGCTATCTCGAATACCCTTCATGCAGATATATACTCGCAATGGCGCCTTCGGAATTTTTATTAAAACAGTTTAACTAAGAGGGCTTTCTCAACTATGGACAGCATTTAGATGCATACAATCTTCGACTACTATTACCTGCTGCAGTTGTTTCTTTTTATATCGTTTGTTACTTTGCATAATCCTACATTAGAAATCCAACAATGCCATCTGTTGGTCGCTAACAGAACTTTTTTTTTTCGTTGCCACACAAAACCCGGTTTCTTTTCCCTTGTTTGGGGTATCTTTTTATCAAACCGTATCTTTTTATCTTGATTCGTTTTCTAATTATTCATTTTCTTTTGGATCAGCCGGTATATAGCACCTACAGTATTCAGTCCGCCCGTCCATCTGTCCTCATATAACAGAGCAAAAACTATCTACTGAATTGTTTTATATTTAAAATATATAATTGTTGAATAATTTTAGGAAAATCGGAAGCATAATTTAATTACAGAGACAATCTAAAGTATTCCGTTACATTACGGCCAACGGAAAAAATAGTTTTAAGTGTATTTTAATGATGTCACACACTTCCAAACATAATAAAATTGATATGAGTCTATGAATTACATACTAAAATATACATTTTGTACAATCTGTGGTGCAAAGAATATTTGTTATTAATTTTACAGGGCCACACAAAAGTATTCCATTGCATAATCGTATAGGGGGAAGCATTATTTGGAGTGCGTTTTAATAATATTATACTACTTCACATTTCATGAAATTGATAGACGTTAATAAGGATTACTACAAGTTACTTCCTGTATAATTGAAAGCAGATAGTATTTACGGAGACACAGAAAAGATTTCGGCTACCATACTGTATCGGAAGTATTGTATACTATTACACCAAGATCTGAAAATTATTAAAACGTTGTTATAGTGCGAAAGCATCTCATTTACTACGTTTGACGTGCAATTTCGACGTTGTATCTGATATTTGTTGTTACTATATTGTGAGACTCTCTGTTAAAAAGACTAGGTACGAGAGTAGTTTAAGTACGAGATCATTTCATCCTCTGCTTAGCTACCAACGTCTGTGCTTTTCAAATTAAATAAAATATTCAAGTAAATTAAAACAGTTTAGAGTACCAAATCCCTTTAACAGGTATCAGACATTTTTCAAAGTTTGTCTAATGATTTTTTAATCACTCTGATAATTGCCTTACTTTTAAAATTAGGTTTATATTATATTTTTAATTATATCTACAATCATTGGGAAATAAAAAGTAAAATTTATTTGAATCTTATTAGAAGCTAATTATCCTGATTAAATGGAGATTTTTTCTCTGAAGTAACTTATGTTCAACTTGACTAAAGTTTCTGTTGATATAAAAAAATATTTTAATAGTTTTCGACTTCACATAATTCAGATTAGTTTAAAAAAATTAAAATTACATGGAAGTAATTACATCGATTGCAAGTGCAATTTCAATCTAAACCCGTCTAACATTAAGTGAAATCGGTGTTATTCAAGTTGTAACTAATTTAATTTATTACTTTTGGGAATGTGTTCTTTTAGATCAATTTAAGAAAAGAAAAGTTTAATGAGTTGCGATTTACGAAATATATAAAATAAGCTTTTTAAGAAAAAAATATCAACCGACTTCAAAAAAGCGCTAAAAAGAATTAAATAATTCTTTAAAATTCTCTAATGACGAAACGTTATCTAATAAGCACACATCGGATATCAGGTACCGGCATAAAAAACGGTTAAATTTAATATGTATAATTTAATATCCACCAAACATAGATTTTAGAGATAATATTATTTTACAAGAGATGAATTGACATATTTATGATTTAATTTATGAATATATACATATAAAAAGTAAAGAATTACTTTTTGAAGTTGGTGCCAAACAATCAAAATCGATAATGATTATCCCCATTTTAATTATGGTACTAGGCATAATTTAGCTACAATTCTTAATATACATCAAATAGTTTGGCACCAACTTCAAAAAGTAATTCATTACTTTTTATATGTATATATTCATAAAATAAATCATAAATATGTCAATTCATCTCTTGTAAAATAATATTATCTCTAAAATCTATGTTTGGTGGATATTAAATTATACATATTAAATTTAACCGTTTTTTATGCCGGTACCTGATATCCGATGTGTGCTTATTAGATAACGTTTCGTCATTAGAGAATTTTAAAGAATTATTTAATTCTTTTTAGCGCTTTTTTGAAGTCGGTTGATATTTTTTTCTTAAAAAGCTTATTTTATTTCCTACTTTTTAGTTATGCATACCGTAATACATAATTATGTGTACTGGCACACGATAGCTCTTTGCAATGCATTACTATGTACGCACTTTGCTAAGTTCTGATGTATTCAGTTTACTTGTCACTGTTTGATTGTCAACTTTTCTGAAACCACTTACAATATCGGTTAGTATCGTTGTGAATCTTAAGAATTTCTTTGTATGGTAACTTCTTCAGACAAGATCTGCCACTTCGAAAAGCTACCGCATTTATGATATCTTAGTCTGCATCGAATCCTACGGTCATCGAAAGTGGGTATCAAAAGGTGACAATCCATCAAGTAAAGTGTCCTTACACATAAGAGCGCGACATAGTGCTTCCATATATGAGCACGCAGCAAAATGACTTCATATATTAATGTATAGTAAAATGCTTTTCTAGTGTAGTCAGTCAAAAGTACTCCCCCTTCACTCAGAAAAAGGAAAAAGAAAGATTTTAGCAAAAATCGCACTATGCTTCAATCAATAAACAGCAACAATCTAATACCTATACAGGTAGTAATGGCATCGGAAATGAGTAGTGGCGATTCGACGAGGAATCTGAAACTCATAACCAATACCTTGCTGCCTCTATAAGAGAGTGACAGCATTTGATTCCCAAATACTTCTTTTACAGACGCTTTTGTCCCAACTACTCTGTTAAAAATTTGAAACTTTTGCTGTATACTGTTAAAAATCTGCTGCATATTTTTGCTACGCACTCCAGCGCTTGTATAGAAAACGGTTACTTGACTGTATTAAGGAGCATTCTCATAGATCGCAGTAGAGACATTATATACAAGCGGCGGAGTGTGTTGCAACAAAATACAGCAGATTTTTAACAGTGTATCATCACTTCACCGCTTATATAGAAAACGATTAGTTAAATGCATTATGAAGGATTCTCATTGATAAAAATAAAGATATTCTATAAAAGCGATGGAGTGACGATGCAGCAAAAGTTGCAAATTTTTAACAGTGCATTGCATTGCCAGGTATTTTTTATTTTGGAATTTGATGATGATTTCCTGGAAGAATTCGATTCTACTCGTATGAGAAGTTAACAAGATTGACGAAAATTGCCCGCTCAACAAGATGTTTGGTGACTCGTTTTTGTCCAGAATCGTTTCAACCAATTATAAACTGTGCTACATGTGTCGTCATATTCATATCGAGGAATCCTACACTGTAAAAAATTTGACACTTTTGCTATATAATCACTCTATTGCTTTTATAGAAAACGATTACTTCACCCAATTACAAAGCATTTTCATAGGTCAAAAGAGAGATATTCTACAAAAGCAGGGGAGTGACGATGCAGCAAAAGGGTCACATTTTTTACAGTGACACTGTAATCGGAAATGAGTGGTGGCGTATTCGATGAGGAATCTGAAACTAATTACCTATACCTGGCTGCTTCTATAAGAGAGTGACAGCATTTGATCCCAAATATTTCTTTTACAGACGCTTTTGTCCCAATTACACTACAAAACTTTCAGCCTTTTGCTGCATCATCAGTCCACCGCTTTTACTTTACCACGATTACTTTAATGTGTTATGGAGCATTCTCATTGGTCATAAAAGACATATTCTGTAAAAGCTGTGGTGTGACGCTGCAGCAAATGGGTCAAATTTTTAATAATGTATCATGGAGCATTCTCATGGGTCAAAGGAGAGATATTCTATAAAAGCGGGGGAGTGACGATACAACAAAAGGGTCAAAATTTTTACAGTGTATACACTGTTAATAAATGTAAACCTTGTCCAGTTAGAATTTCACACTTTGAAAAGATCGCGTGTCTATGTAAGTGTAATTTAAAAACATGAAAAATGAACGTTTCTAATTGGTCGATTGCTTCGAAAAGATATTGAATTTTAATGTTTTAATTTTTTAAAAAGTTCTAATCAACAGATTTTTATGAAATTTGAATGGGACCACATGGACCCCATACGCTTTCAAACAAAAAAAGAATTATCAAAATCGGTTCATATTTACGAAAGTTATGCGTGAACAACAAATACATACAGGTCGAAATCATAACCTCCTCCTTGAAGTCGGTTAAAAATTGGATAATTATCGCATTTAGAGAAATAGTTTCAATTTGGAACATTAAAAAATTTTTGAATTAGCTATTACATAAATTTGTGACTTGAATTAAAAACAAAAAGAT
The DNA here is from genome assembly GCA_964019185.1 of Maratus speculifer. Classification (NCBI taxonomy): domain Eukaryota; kingdom Metazoa; phylum Arthropoda; class Arachnida; order Araneae; family Salticidae; genus Maratus; species Maratus speculifer. Next base: position 39,643 of record CAXHSM010001596.1, read on the forward strand.
ATAATTTAAATTTTTTTTATGATGTACCAAATGAAAATTTTAAATGTTGGGTATCCATTAAAAAAAATAGAAAAATTGATTAAATTTTTTTACTGTCATATGTATATAGTTATAAACCATTAACAATTAAAAAAGACTAAAATTAAAAGAGATTAAATTTGTTCCGTTCCATAAAAAAATCAATATTATCGTTAAATATGGTTTTTTTTTTTTTTTTTTTTTTAGAAATCGATTGTTTCACTCATGATGTTTTGACAAAACATTCTACTAGAACAAACACTCCATAAATTCAAATCATCAGAATATAAACTTGAAAATCATCCGGAATCATCAACTGTGTACCCAAGGTGGGGATGGGGTCACTATGCTATTCTTTAAAAATTATAATCTTCACCTTATCTTCTTCGCCTGAATATTTGGGTGTGAGGAAGAGGGAACGTCCCCCAGAGTTCGAAATGAAAAAATCCACGTAACGGAACGCTATTTAAAAATTATTGTTGACTAAAAAGGTTTTTTTGGAAGTACAGCGGGTGATCGATCAGTGGGTGATTAACAGCTTCCCTGATTTGACCGTACGTCATACGGACAATGTGTTTTTGCTCATCTTGATTTGCCAGTACCAAGAACGGCCTTTCATAGTCCAATTATGATTCATTATTCTCACCAGTAAGTTTTTACTGTTAATTTTGTATAATTTAATCCGAACTTTATTCCCGATTCAATTAGCAGAAACTTTATGTTTACAAAAACCGGTGATAAAAGGATTAAAAATTTTGTAAAAGGCATGATAAAAATAAGTATTTTTTGATTTTTTTTTTTTTTTTTTTTTTTTACAAAAATACTAAACAGTTACGTGATCAATCCGTTCCAAAAAAGTGTTCGCTAACCGAATTGTTCGTTAGCCGATCATAGCATTTGTATTGATTTTTATGTGAATTTAATTAATTCGTTCTTAAAACCTAAATAATGCATTAAAAATAATACAAATCTATCCATTATAGTATGGTTAATGAATGTCTTTATTTAATAAGTGCAGATTGTATTATGGTTTTTTTTCTATGTCGTGCCATGTTTAAAAATTAAAATATAATTATCTAGTTAAACTGATAACATCGAGGTCAAAGGCTATTCACACCAATTATGCAGTATACTCTTATTTCAAACAATAATGCCCCTCGAAAACTAAATTAAGGAAGTATTGCCCCTCTCCATTTCTCCTTCATGCTGAACCTATAAAGCTACAAATCTAATTAGAGAAGCGCCTTCAGAATAAACTTGTATATCAAACTGAGACAAATCATATAATTTTGCTTGAAAAAACCCATTTTGCTAAATTAAAGCGAATTACACTACCTTCATTTACCTCTTTATAAATTTAAAAGAAACATCTAAATCTAATCAGGGACATGCCTTATCAGAATAAACTGGTACACCAATTTTGAAGAAAATCGGATTGAAAAACCCATTTAGGAGGGGAATTATCAAACCGTTTTCTTCCTTTATACTTAAATGATGAACTGAAAAATCTATCTTTAGAAGCTTCTCATGAGAAGAAACATATCTGTTATACCAGAAAAATCCATTTATCTAAATTAAGGTGAGGTTAATCCTCCGTTTCCCAACTTTATACTTAACCAATAAATCCCCAAAAACTAATGAGGGAAGCGCTTTATCAGAACGAGTATAGAAAAAAAAATTGATAATCGGATATTTCAAGAAAGAGTTAACGTGTTACAGTACATAGATACAGACTCTACAAACACATTAGCTCTCATGATTTGATATACTGTGAGCTGTAAAATAGATAAATGACACACCCTCCGTAGTAACTTTTAGGATTACATTCATTGACTATAGCATTGAGTCATATGAATTTGACTCTTTTAACTTTCAAAAACTCCTTAATTTTCTAAGATCGTGTTTACTTTAGGATTCGACAAAGGAATCTTTTATAATGGGTGTCCCCAGATTATTGGGACAAAATTTAAGGGCAGGTAGGGGACATCATACGGATTCAGATTTGCACAGAAAACCATGGTCAGAAACGATTTCCTGGCACGGTAGTGACGGCACAAAACACAAGAAAGACAGGACACAAATAAAAGGAGAAAACTTGTTTATTAACTATAATTTATAAAAATATACATAAATATAAAATAATAATAATAATAATAAATTTTATATATCGAAATTACGACCACAGGCACGTGATACATGGAGACGTATCTCCGGTGCATGGAAAATCTAATATCCTCGAAAATACCTGAAGTATACGCAGCACCTATAGTCGTACGCAGCGGGTGTCTGCGTACGTGCTGCGCTCATAATTACTAAACACTTAAAAATCATTTTTATTTCCTTATTCTTTAATTTAAAAAGAAATTGTACTTAAATAAAGTGAAAGTAAGTGCACGTGTTATTGTTCCAACATTTGCCTTTTAAAAAGTTTCATCATGATTAAGACTAAACAATTATAATAAGCTATTATTTCTAAAATCCTTTTAATTATATCCATGCATCAACTTTTGCTTTTTATTTTATTTTAATTATTTAAGCATTGCAACTAATTAAATTTCTCTCTTTTCAATTAAATTTCTCTTTTTTAAATTCAGGTTGAATTATGAATTCAAATTCAAACATTTACCTTTTTTTAGTTCCCATTCCTTTTTTCAAAAGTTCATAAAAATGATTGTAAATGAATCTGTTCAAATGAGAAAATGAATTTCGATTTAATTATTTGAAGAATAATTTTAATGGAAAAACTTTTGCTTAAAAAATTGAAATGAAACATTTAATCAATTGGCTAATTCACAACAAAACAGTGTCTTAAAAACTTACAAGGAAACTTTAATTATCCAGAAAATAGAATGTTTATATTTAGCATACAAAACAATTATTTCATTTACTTTTTAATTTGAAGCATAATGAGTTCAGAGTAATTTTTGTGGGGAATTTCATGATGAGAAATTATTAAGATACTTGAATACAAAATATAAATAATAATGCTTGTTTTGAAGGTAGGGAATTAGGAATAGATTTCAGATAAATTAGGGGGAAGGGAGTTTAATTATTTGATACAGATTTGAATATAGATTTAAAAAATACGACGACGAAAACTAATCAATTAATTTTCTTTTAAGAGAGGTAAAGTTTACGTCTGAACAAAATTATATAATTAATTAATTTTTTTATAGTCATATAATATAAAATACTTTCAAAGTGCATTAAAACAATTAAAATACAGTCTGTGGACGTTTCGTACCAAACTACGTGTCCCTCCTAATACAATAAAACGTTAAATTTTCACTTTTATGCCAAAATCGTGTTTTTTAAATGTATTTTAAATTTACGGAAAGAATGCATTCGGAGAAGGAGTGAAAAGTACAATATTTGGCGATTTATTACCTGTACCCGACTAAGTGCCTTACTATCACGTATATAATATTCTTCACAGTACTTCGCTGTTAAACGGAATTTGGTGCTTTTATAAAAAGTTTTACGCAATTCGGATTTAGGAAAGGGAATTTTCAACCGAATGATATAAATGACTAAGAAAAGAAAAATAAAGAAGTATTATACTGGTTTATGTATATTTAAAAATGCATATACTAAAACTAATTAGATAAATTATGTGTATATAATGAGAAATAGCTTTTGACTACATCACTTCCATGCTAATCTTATAAAGTAGTAATGTTTGTTGAATTTTGAGGTTTTGTCATCGGAACCGACTATTTAAAAAATAATGTGGATAAATAGACGATTCAAAAAATAATGTGGGCAAAAAATGTTGGTAACCTTCTTTGTCCCAAAATAGACTATATTTTACGTCAATACAACAACGTCAATCAATGCATAGGCAAAAAAATTCTAAAATTTCGAATTCTTTGATATTTTTTAGACTAGAATCTTGAAATTTGTTGTGGTGGTAATATTTAAGATATAATATAATCGTTATGACCGATTTTTAAAAGGTTCGAAAGTTTAATATGATAAATAAACATAAAACTTTCCAGAAAGATTTTAAATCGCTATTTATTTCGATTATTGCAATTTCTGGGATATTGTTAGTGTTATAAAAACTATAATTTTGGCATAATTTCATAATTTGCAAAACTATAATTTTGCAGTGACTTATAAGATGTAAATGCTCATTTAGAACGAGCTCTTAAAAAAAATCCTTAACTCTTACTGACAACCTCATTACATCCGTGGAAAACAGATATTAAACAATATAAACTATTCGGAGGAATCTCACACCATATAAAATACAGTCCTTTCTCTTCAAACATAAGATTTTTTTGCTAGAGTTATTCAAATTCGTGTGGAGCTTTTGCTTATGCTTTTCACATCATTTCAAAGAGTTAAAATTCCAATGTAAGATGATTTGGTGTTTTTATTTCTGTATTACTTTTAGCGTATTGCGTATTTTCAATTTTATATCTATGAAGGGTTTGCTTGCTCTTTTTTTTTAAACAGTGTATACAAATTTTAATGTCAGATTTTAAAACTCTATGATTCAATTTGCTTATTTTCATCATTAAATGTTATCACAATGAATGGCCGATTAAAGGTAGCATCGCATTTTCTTTACTTATCGCAGATTATTAAATCTATGTTCTCATCTATATCGCTCAGACTAAGGCTGCGGGCACACACAAAGTTTTTTTTGCGGTTAGTAGGCGGCGCCATTTATGTCCGCAGGCGGCGCGTTTGATGTAAGTGAGTTTTTCAGTTCAACTTCAATTCAAGAGTAGCACGGGAATCTTTCCCTGAAGTAGGGTTAAGATAGTGATCTCCCTTAACCATTGTATCTCCCTCGTTTCCCATTGTCAGTAAACCGCAAGTGAGAGAAAAGAAAATGCAGTTCCAGGAATAAAGTTTAACTTCAGAGTAGTTGTATCTGCCCAGACCTTAATCCCTCTGAAGGAAGTCCTAGTTAAAAATGTGAATTGCAAATAGATATCAACCGACGCTATTCCTTAAGTCTAGATAAACTGTAAAGGGAATTTATTTTTTATTTATTTATTTATTTTTAAGTTTACAGGAAAGTAAATCATTTATAATTTATGGATGTTTTTTACTCATCATTCTCTTATCATTATAACATAAAGAGAAAAAAAAATGATATTTTAAAATAATTTTTCCAAAATCAAAATTGCTAAAAAATTATTACATATCCTAAATTATTTAAATCCTATTTTTGATATCTTATAAATAGGAAAAAGAAAACACTTGCTTATAATTTTGCATTTTTTTTTAATTAAAATTTTAAAACAGTAAATTCTAATAATCAGCGTTAATAAAATCATAAACAAGCATTTTAATTTTTGCATCCATCCAATACCAACTTACCATCCTAAGTCGAAAAATTTAATTTCGGAGCAATCGAAACCATCCATTAAATTTCTTTAATTAGACGGTACTCTTTCTTCCAGATTCTCATATAGTAGAAAAATATTAAATTCATCTAGCCAAACACACTTTTACTAATGTGCTGGTGCTACAGTTTCACCCTAGGAGGGGTCCTCTCAAACAAGCACAGAATAATAGGGGTACAGAAGGGAAATTCTCATTGGCTGCAATGGAAATTTCATTTAACATTGGATTCGCATAGAAACTAGCGCCGCCTAGAGAGGAGCGGTAGAACAACGGGCATGGTCGCCATACGTTTGCAGCATTTGGCAGCTTATCGCTTTTTTGGCGACAGAAAAAAAAATGAGATGGGAGGGGACTGGGGGTGTGGGATTGTTTGTAAACTTTGACATTTACCGCCGCTGACGACTTTATCAGCAGTCGGCAACCGTGTTTCTATCTGATCGAATCAGTTTAAAAAATAAAGAACGAAGTTTTTTTTTCGTTTGCTTTATAAAACTGTTCACTTAGTTCATTCTCAATAAAAAAGCATGTTTTTTTTTTTTTTTTTTTTTCTCTTGTGTCTTACCTTATTTTGAAATTTCTCATCTTGACTGTCCTGAAAAGAAAAAAAAATCCAGTTTTTAACCCATTAGTGGCTTTTTTAATTCTTAACAGAATTTGTTACCCTATTTAATCACAGAAAATCTGCAATTAAATACGGCAACAATTATTCTATCTTAATGAAATCTCATTCTTTTTATGTATCTTTTTTTAACCACAAAACTTGTCTGTGCTAGCAAGCGAATTTCTGAAAAGAGATGGGGCACAAACAGGCAACTCTAACGCTTCTATTTACTTGAGTATGTTACAAGGAGAGTTACCTTATGGTACCTCACTCGTCTTTTGATGAAGGATCTTGAAGACTGCCACACTTAGAAAACAAACGTTTTAAACTAAAAAAAAATAACATTTTAAATATTCTGATGTGAGTTATTAAATAAAGTATAAGTTTTTCAGAATTATATTGCTTGCCGTTTTCATTTTATTTTATTTTTTATTTGTTTTAAATAAACAATGTGACAGTTTTTATTTAATTTCGTTAAAAAAAAGTATTGTTTTAGGTATCTAAAACTTTTTTCCTGGATTCTGAAAACAGGTAACTAAGGTTCTGAAAAAATGTAGGTCTATAACTTTCCTATAACAGGAAATATTCAGTACTAAAACATAACTAGAAAGAAAAAAAAATCATACATCAAGTAGAAATTATGAAACCCTTTTTAAGATATCCATAATAATGTAACAAATCTTCACCGGTTCATAAGTTGAAATAAAATTTACAATTGAATCATTCGGAAACGCATAACACATTTAAAAACTCAGTTTCAGCAAATCCCATGTACACAAGGCTGTTGCTAAGGGGGTGCTAGGAGCGGCTGAGCCCCCCACCCCCCCAAAAACTTTTTGAGGCTCCCCTGGAAAAGATTCCAAGGTCACTTAATGAATTTATGTTTCGAAAATGCAATTGAAATTTTGATCAAAAAACTAATTTATTTTCGATGCTGTTTCACAGTTTTTCAGGAATATTAAATTGTAACTAAAATAAGTGTTTTAACATTCGTTCATCCTATTTCCACGTATGAAGACAACTTGATATTTAATATTTCACTAGTTATACATTCGAATTTTTCATCATTATATTTTTTTCTTAGCATAAAGTAAAGTTATTACAATAGTTAAATAAGAAACATAGTATTTGCGGTATAAATATGCACTAATTTATCTTTCTGCATCAGAGAGAGATAGAAAATATAACCACCCCTACATTTTCTTGAGACCTCCCTATTATTCACTTTTATATTCGGCCCTGCATGTACAATAAGAAATTTATTAAAGTTCTTTGAGCAGCCTATTAACATCATTAACAATTATCAAATGCATGAAAATCCGAATATATTTAAGCGAGTAAGAGTGTGGACGAAAAGAGTGGATACATAAACACTTGTCAGTTTTATTGGAAAGTAAAGTGCGAATATTTAGCATCCGCCATTTTTGCTTCCCATTCAAAAACATTAAAAAATATTTAGAACTGATTTCAAAAATCTTTCGGGATTACCTGTCGTAATGATAAAAAAAAATTTCAAATTTATAGGAAAAACATTAGTTCTATTTCTTACATTGCAAATGATAATATATTGTTAATCTAGTTATAATCCCGCCCTTTCATAGCGTAAAGAAAATCCTTAAAAAGTTTTTATATTTTTAAAATATTTTCCGCATTTGTTACCTCGAAATAACGATAAAGAAAACTTTCTTTGGCATAATCCTAATACACCCGAGACACTTGGCGTCGTTGAATTTGGCGAGGCGATAAATGGCTGTTTCTTGTTACCGGATCGTTTTCTGAATTCTTTCCACGCCCACAGTTGTTAGTTAAGGAATTCTGATCGGGTTAACCGGATTGCATGGTTTCTTATCTTTCGTTTCATTAGCTTTTATGAAATGCCATTGTTACATCAGTCTGTTATTGTTTAAATTAAAAGAGGAGATTGCATTTTATATGTATGACTATATTTTCCCGGCCTTTTTTCGTCTTATTTTATTAGATATTGCGTATTAAGATATTGCTTATTTTAATAAATAATACCATACATCTGGAAAAAATATGCGGTACGGCAAACGAATATATTGAGGATACGCTTTTCTCGAAATAAATATTCAATGATTTATGATTTGTCACCGAGCTCAGTGGATATTGCTTATTTTAATAAATAATATACATTTGGAAACGAATATGCGATACGGCGGACGAATATATTGAGGATATGCTTTTCTCGAAATAAATATGATTTAAGTTATGATTTGTCGATTTCATTTAAAAAATTGAGATGACGTGTTAATGTTACTGAAAGCGAATTCCTATATCAGAAAAACTTTCTTTTTTACTTAAAAATTCGAGCAATATTTATGTACCATAAATACATAAAAAATATTTCGAAATTTTATCTCGTATTTTCGTACAAATTTAGAAAGATTTTAATAGTTGGATATCTGCATTAATAACCGCAATTTTGCTCATTTTAGAAATTTCTTCAATGCGACTTTTGAGCTTCCAGAGAATTTTACGGTTTTAGTGTCGTTAGTTAATGCAGGTTTAACGAGTTTTGTGCATTTTAGGGATTCTAACACAGCGAGTTTCGTGAATCCAGCGATTTTTTTGTTTTGTTTTAATGGGCGCGAAGCGCGCATACACACGTTAGTGACTGCGGCGTTGACGAGTTTCGTGCATTTTAGTGATTCCTGCACAGCGAGTTTCGTGGATCCACTGATGTTTTTTTAGTTTTAATGGGCGCGAAGCGCTCATACACACGTTAGTGACTGCGGCGTCGACGAGTTTCGTGCATTTTAGTGATTCCTGCACAGCGAGCTTCGTGGATCCACTGATGTTTTTTTTAGTTTTAATGGGCGCGAAGCGCTCATTCACACGTTAGTGACTGCGGCGTTGACGAGTTTCGTGCATTTAATTGATTCCTGCACAGCGAGTTTCGTGGATCCACTGATGTTTTTTTTAGTTTTAATGGGCGCGAAGCGCTCATTCACACGTTAGTGACTGCGGCGTTGACGAGTTTCGTGCATTTTAGTGATTCCTGCACAGCGAGTTTCGTGGATCCACTGATTTTTTTTTTAGTTTTAATGGGCGCGAAGCGCTCATACACACGTTAGTGACTGCGGCGTTGACGAGTTTCGTGCATTTTAGTGATTCCTGCACAGCGAGTTTCGTGGATCCACTGATGTTTTTTTTAGTTTTAATGGGCGCGAAGCGCTCATACACACGTTAGTGACTGCGGCGTTGACGAGTTTCGTGCATTTTAGTGATTCCTGCACAGCGAGTTTCGTGGATCCACTGATGTTTTTTTTTAGTTTTAATGGGCGCGAAGCGCTCATACACACGTTAGTGACTGCGGCGTTGACGAGTTTCGTGCATTTTAGTGATTTCTGCACAGCGAGTTTCGTGGATCCACTGATGTTTTTTTTTAGTTTTAATGGGCGCGAAGCGCTCATACACACGTTAGTGACTGCGGCGTTGACGAGTTTCGTGCATTTTAGTGATTCCTGCACAGCGAGTTTCGTGGATCCATTGATGTTTTTTTTTAGTTTTAATGGGCGCGAAGCGCTCATACACACGTTAGTGACTGCGGCGTTGACGAGTTTCGTGCATTTTAGTGATTCCTGCACAGCGAGTTTCGTGGATCCACTGATGTTTTTTTTTAGTTTTAATGGGCGCGAAGCGCTCATACACATGTTAGTGACTGCGGCGTTGACGAGTTTCGTGCATTTTAGTGATTCCTGCACAGCGAGTTTCGTGGATCCACTGATGTTTTTTTTTAGTTTTAATGGGCGCGAAGCGCTCATACACACGTTAGTGACTGCGGCGTTGACGAGTTTCGTGCATTTTAGTGATTCCTGCACAGCGAGTTTTGTGGATCCACTGATGTTTCTTTAGTTTTAATGGGCGCGAAGCGCGCATACACACGTTAGTGACTGCGGCGTTGACGAGTTTCGTGCATTTTAGTGATTCCTGCACAGCGAGTTTTGTGGATCCACTGATGTTTCTTTAGTTTTAATGGGCGCGAAGCGCGCATACACACGTTAGTGACTGCGGCGTTGACGAGTTTCGTGCATTTTAGTGATTCCTGCACAGCGAGTTTCGTGGATCCACTGATGTTTTTTTTAGTTTTAATGGGCGCGAAGCGCTCATACACATGTTAGTGACTGCGGCGTTGACGAGTTTCGTGCATTTTAGTGATTCCTGCACAGCGAGTTTTGTGGATCCACTGATGTTTCTTTAGTTTTAATGGGCGCGAAGCGCGCATACACACGTTAGTGACTGCGGCGTTGACGAGTTTCGTGCATTTTAGTGATTCCTGCACAGCGAGTTTCGTGTGGATCCACTGATGTTTTTTTTAGTTTTAATGGGCGCGAAGCGCTCATACACACGTTAGTGACTGCGGCGTTGACGAGTTTCGTGCATTTTAGTGATTCCTGTACAGCGAGTTTCATGCACTAAATTCGTATTTTTGGCTTTTTTTTTACTAAATTGTAGCTTTTGCTGGAATTTTTGCCGAAATTCACATTTTTTATGTAAACTTTAGAGGAAATTTGCGTTTTTTACTTTATCCTTACAACTAATTGAGCTCTTTTTAACGATGTTATGACTGAATTATTTCTTACTTTTAATTGTTATAAATGAAATATCTGATTAATTTTCGTAATAAATTTTAGAAATGAAGCGTATTTGTATTAATGCGTTAGTTAGAGTTTTAGTTTAATTTTTAAGTAAGAAAACAGTGTTGAATTGAGTTTTTTTCTAATTGAGAGTTTTTGTGTCTCCCCCTGTGGGGGATGCAACATCAGTGTTATAGTCGTAAAAAAGCAGAGGCCTCACACTCTAAGCAGAGGGTATGCGCTCAAGGCAGTGTGTATATCCTAGAGTATATGTACTATAGCTTTCTTGAGAAACACACGGTGTTTTATTAAAAGTTCCAAAAAGTATATCCCGTATATCCTATATTACATCTCTGGGCAGCATGCAGTTTCAAGGAGTAAATTTCACTTTTTGGACATTGCGAACAGAGAATCTGAAATCTGACGGAGGGGAGGAAACTTTCGTTTTGTCCCTCCGCCCTCTTATTAATCAATTCGGAGTATATATATTTCTTTTGTAGGTTTGAAATTTTAATATTTTTATAGCATTAGATGGAAATTTTCAAAGTTATTGCTAATACATACTTTGAATGAGTTGAATGTTTAATAATAGAAAATCGTTAAAACTCTATGCATTTGTTTGCCGTGGTGCAGAAATATTTTATGAAATTATTGTACCATTAATTTAATGAATTACATTTAAATTAATAATTTCAATGAAGAATTTCCGTAAAATATATGAATAAAAAAGTTTCTTAATTAAATTTGCAGAAATTAATGCTATGTGTTTCTGTAATTGATTTCTTGTAATTTTAAGAAACTCGAAATAGTTGTTTAGCGCCGATTTTTGAGCAACAAAAATATTTTTTTTTTTTTTTTTTTTTTTTTTTTTCCGTGTAGAAAGGCACTTTAAAAGATAGAAATGACGGATTGATATTAGTTAGCAAGTTGTGAAATTTTGCAATTTTAAAATCGTCTGCTGGATATTCCGGCATCTGGCAAGGGGAAAAAAATCTTTTCTTTTTTTTGGTCTATTTTTACTTTGAAGGTTAGATTTCTTCAGAAAGGGTTTGCATTGCGGATTGCATGAGCTTTTTAATTTTTAGTACTGTATTTTTTATTTTACTTCAGATTTTTTTCGTGTTAATTTTGTTTGTATATTTTAGTTTAAGTTGATTTTTTAAAGGAATTTTGTTTTGTGGGTAAGTTCGAATTTCGTCCTCTTGTTTGAACAGTTTTTGTTCTTGTGTTCTTTTCTGTGAATTTTTAAGTATCCCTTCATAAACTTTTTATTTTAAAGTGTGAGAATGCCTCCAAAATCTGTGTCAAAGAGTGAAAGGAATGATTTGCGTAGATTGATTGAAATGGGTGGTAGAAGTAAGAGGGAGGTGGTTCGTTTTTGTATGAAGAAAGGATTGTTTGCCAGTAGTTATGAATATGCGGACGTGGAATGAAACTTTGTGAAGCTAAGAATGTTGATGGATTTGAATGGCGGTGTGATAGAAGAGTGAAAGGGGAAAAACATTGTGTGAGGAGGAGTATTAGGCGTGGTAGTTGGTTTGAAGAGTCTAAATTAAGTATGATTGATGTTTTGATTGTTACGTATGCTTGGGTTGAGAAACATACGAATGCAAAGATAAGGCATTTGGCGCGAGTGAATAAAAATACAGTGACTGATTGGATGAATTTTTGTAGAGAGGTTTGTATGTGTATATGTGTGCATGAAAGTAGTAGTTTGGGAGGAGAAGGAAAGATTGTTGAAATAGATGAGAGTTTGTTTGGAAAGAGAAAGTATAATAGAGGAAAGCGTGTGAATGGTAAGTGGGTATTTGGTGGTGTTGAGCGTGGAAGTAATGAGTGTTTTTTTGAAGTTGTGGGTGATAGAACGAAAGAGACTTTGTTAGAAATTATTAAGAGGCGGATTTTACCGGGAACTGAGGTAATTTCTGATTACTGGAGAGCTTACAATTGCCTTCAACATGAAGGCTACCGGAAGCTCCGAGTCAATCATAAATTACATTTTAAGGATCCGGTTACCGGGGCACACACAAATACGATAGAAGGTTTGTGGAGCTGGATTAAACGCAGCCTCCGCGGAGTTAGGCGGGTACGGGGGAATGCAGGCGAAGATGAATATGACCCGTACCTTGCTGAAGTTATGTGGAGGAAGCGTCACAGGAATGATCATCTTGGACTTACTGAATCATTCTTGAGGGCGGTAATTCGGATTTACCCACCTAAAATGAGGGATGAGCAGGAGCAGCAGGAGGGGGGAGAAGACGACGGGGTTTCATCCGATGACGATATAAATAGGCCCGGGCCTTCACATAAAAAAACTAAATGTGAAGAGGAGCTGGAAGCCACATTATATTCTTCCGATGATGATATTAATAAGCCCGGGCCTTCGCATAAGAAAACAAAGTATGAAAAGTAGGTAAGTGAATTTTTATACATTTCATGTGATTGTATTTTGATTTCGGTTTGGGGCTATAAAATACTCTATTTTATGAGTTTAGAGGAATGCTACTTATTGTTTTTAGAAGAACATTGTATATTATTTTTGCATTTAAATTTGTGCATGTTAGTTTTGTACATTTACTGCCTTCGGGAGAAATTTTTAAAAATTTAAGGGCTGAAATTTTTGTAGAAATAAAAGAAATCGGAAATTAAAAATTAAAAATCAAGAGTGAAAAAATTGAAATATTTGGAGCGATATAGTTTGTAAAAATGTGATGTTTTAGAGTAAAATAGTATAAATTCGAAAAATCGGGATAGTAATGTTTATGAAATTCGAAAAATGTGGAGTGAAAATTTTTAAAATTCGAAAAATATAGAGTGAAAATTAAAAAATTAGTTAAAAAAGTTTTTGGAGAGAAAATTTGTAAAACTGTAAATCGTAAACTTTGTAGTAGTAAAAAAATCCGAAAAGAAAATTAAATTAAATTCACATCGAAAAATTTGCGTGACATTGAAATATTTGGAGCGATATAGTTTATAAAAATGTAAAGTTTCCAAGTAAAATTGGATAAATACGAAAAATCTGGACAAGAATTGTAGAATTTGAAAAATTTGGAGTGACAATTTTTAAAAATCGAAAAATTTGTAAAATTAGTTATTATAAACTTTGTAGAAATAATAATAATAAAAAAAAAAAAAAAGAAAAAACGAAAAGAAAAAAATTGAGTGAAAAATTTGCGTTAATTAAATATTCTGAGCGATATCTTTTATAAAAAATATAAAATTTCTGAGTAAAATTGGATAAATCTTAAAAAATCGGGGCAGGCATTTTTGTAAAATTCGTAAATTCTGAAGTGGAAAATATTTTAAAATTCGAAATTGTTACTTCATAAAAATACAAAAATTCATAGCGAAATTTATGGAAAGATAGAAACATTTTTAGATATGCAATAGTGGAGAGTTAAATTCCTAGAATTAGCAAAAAAAGACATCGAAAAATGTATAAAGTTACAAAAAATTAAATGGGATATAAGAAAGTAAATAGTTTCGTATACAAATTCACAAAGAAACGGAATAGACCTTAGAATTGTGCTGTCGAATCGTCTGTTGAAAAACGCGCGTTGTGATTGGGTAGAATCTGTGGGTTGCTGAAAACTCGGTTGGCGTTCGTGGGTGCTTGGCGCGTGTTAAAAAATCGCCAAAATCAAGTGTCTCGGGTGTTTTAGGAACATGCCAAGAGGGTTTATAGAAGTATCATATATTTTTCTGACTTAATGCGAAGTAAATGAATGTAGTTGTATATTTTGCTTACCAGACGCTCTTTTTCAGAATAAATTACCTTGCATTAATAAAAAATAATTACTTAAAAGAATTAAAAACGCTTAAAAAAAATTAAATAGATTCCAAAAATGCAAAATTGAATGTACAGCTTGAATTAAGTTATTTAGATAGAGAGGGGAGGGGGAGGATTTAAATTCTTAAGAGGAGTTTTTGAAAAGTTTCACATAATTTTATCGAAAGTTACTGCGAATTAAAAGCACGCTTTTGCTAGTTGCCCCAACATGTCTATACCACGCCCCACATTGCTGCTAATGATTTTTACACAGTTTTGTTTTAACTGCAAATGGCAGCAATTTTTGTAAATCTTAAAACAAATCCGAAAAAGTATAATTACAAGTAATGATTATTATATGTGTAAGATGTTACATACCATTTTTTTGTAGCAATTTCCCATTTTTATATTTATTCATAATTATGATAAATTAAAAATCAGCTCCTCCCCCTTAAGGAAAAAAAATCGTTAAAAAAAATTATGTCCTAAACTTTCAATTTGTGTATTTCGATAGGATTGGAGACCGGGACCATGTGGGTCTAGATAATTCAAAAGAAAGGGCATGTTCCTAAAACACCCGAGACACTTGATTTTGGCGATTTTTTAACACGCGCCAAGCACCCACGAACGCCAACCGAGTTTTCAGCAACCCACAGATTCTACCCAATCACAACGCGCGTTTTTCAACAGACGATTCGACAGCACAATTCTAAGGTCTATTCCGTTTCTTTGTGAATTTGTATACGAAACTATTTACTTTCTTATATCCCATTTAATTTTTTGTAACTTTATACATTTTTCGATGTCTTTTTTTGCTAATTCTAGGAATTTAACTCTCCACTATTGCATATCTAAAAATGTTTCTATCTTTCCATAAATTTCGCTATGAATTTTTGTATTTTTATGAAGTAACAATTTCGAATTTTAAAATATTTTCCACTTCAGAATTTACGAATTTTACAAAAATGCCTGCCCCGATTTTTTAAGATTTATCCAATTTTACTCAGAAATTTTATATTTTTTATAAAAGATATCGCTCAGAATATTTAATTAACGCAAATTTTTCACTCAATTTTTTTCTTTTCGTTTTTTCTTTTTTTTTTTTTTTATTATTATTATTTCTACAAAGTTTATAATAACTAATTTTACAAATTTTTCGATTTTTAAAAATTGTCACTCCAAATTTTTCAAATTCTACAATTCTTGTCCAGATTTTTCGTATTTATCCAATTTTACTTGGAAACTTTACATTTTTATAAACTATATCGCTCCAAATATTTCAATGTCACGCAAATTTTTCGATGTGAATTTAATTTAATTTTCTTTTCGGATTTTTTTACTACTACAAAGTTTACGATTTACAGTTTTACAAATTTTCTCTCCAAAAACTTTTTTAACTAATTTTTTAATTTTCACTCTATATTTTTCGAATTTTAAAAATTTTCACTCCACATTTTTCGAATTTCATAAACATTACTATCCCGATTTTTCGAATTTATACTATTTTACTCTAAAACATCACATTTTTACAAACTATATCGCTCCAAATATTTCAATTTTTTCACTCTTGATTTTTAATTTTTAATTTCCGATTTCTTTTATTTCTACAAAAATTTCAGCCCTTAAATTTTTAAAAATTTCTCCCGAAGGCAGTAAATGTACAAAACTAACATGCACAAATTTAAATGCAAAAATAATATACAATGTTCTTCTAAAAACAATAAGTAGCATTCCTCTAAACTCATAAAATAGAGTATTTTATAGCCCCAAACCGAAATCAAAATACAATCACATGAAATGTATAAAAATTCACTTACCTACTTTTCATACTTTGTTTTCTTATGCGAAGGCCCGGGCTTATTAATATCATCATCGGAAGAATATAATGTGGCTTCCAGCTCCTCTTCACATTTAGTTTTTTTATGTGAAGGCCCGGGCCTATTTATATCGTCATCGGATGAAACCCCGTCGTCTTCTCCCCCCTCCTGCTGCTCCTGCTCATCCCTCATTTTAGGTGGGTAAATCCGAATTACCGCCCTCAAGAATGATTCAGTAAGTCCAAGATGATCATTCCTGTGACGCTTCCTCCACATAACTTCAGCAAGGTACGGGTCATATTCATCTTCGCCTGCATTCCCCCGTACCCGCCTAACTCCGCGGAGGCTGCGTTTAATCCAGCTCCACAAACCTTCTATCGTATTTGTGTGTGCCCCGGTAACCGGATCCTTAAAATGTAATTTATGATTGACTCGGAGCTTCCGGTAGCCTTCATGTTGAAGGCAATTGTAAGCTCTCCAGTAATCAGAAATTACCTCAGTTCCCGGTAAAATCCGCCTCTTAATAATTTCTAACAAAGTCTCTTTCGTTCTATCACCCACAACTTCAAAAAAACACTCATTACTTCCACGCTCAACACCACCAAATACCCACTTACCATTCACACGCTTTCCTCTATTATACTTTCTCTTTCCAAACAAACTCTCATCTATTTCAACAATCTTTCCTTCTCCTCCCAAACTACTACTTTCATGCACACATATACACATACAAACCTCTCTACAAAAATTCATCCAATCAGTCACTGTATTTTTATTCACTCGCGCCAAATGCCTTATCTTTGCATTCGTATGTTTCTCAACCCAAGCATACGTAACAATCAAAACATCAATCATACTTAATTTAGACTCTTCAAACCAACTACCACGCCTAATACTCCTCCTCACACAATGTTTTTCCCCTTTCACTCTTCTATCACACCGCCATTCAAATCCATCAACATTCTTAGCTTCACAAAGTTTCATTCCACGTCCGCATATTCATAACTACTGGCAAACAATCCTTTCTTCATACAAAAACGAACCACCTCCCTCTTACTTCTACCACCCATTTCAATCAATCTACGCAAATCATTCCTTTCACTCTTTGACACAGATTTTGGAGGCATTCTCACACTTTAAAATAAAAAGTTTATGAAGGGATACTTAAAAATTCACAGAAAAGAACACAAGAACAAAAACTGTTCAAACAAGAGGACGAAATTCGAACTTACCCACAAAACAAAATTCCTTTAAAAAATCAACTTAAACTAAAATATACAAACAAAATTAACACGAAAAAAATCTGAAGTAAAATAAAAAATACAGTACTAAAAATTAAAAAGCTCATGCAATCCGCAATGCAAACCCTTTCTGAAGAAATCTAACCTTCAAAGTAAAAATAGACCAAAAAAAAGAAAAGATTTTTTTCCCCTTGCCAGATGCCGGAATATCCAGCAGACGATTTTAAAATTGCAAAATTTCACAACTTGCTAACTAATATCAATCCGTCATTTCTATCTTTTAAAGTGCCTTTCTACACGGAAAAAAAAAAAAAAAAAAAAAAAAAAAATATTTTTGTTGCTCAAAAATCGGCGCTAAACAACTATTTCGAGTTTCTTAAAATTACAAGAAATCAATTACAGAAACACATAGCATTAATTTCTGCAAATTTAATTAAGAAACTTTTTTATTCATATATTTTACGGAAATTCTTCATTGAAATTATTAATTTAAATGTAATTCATTAAATTAATGGTACAATAATTTCATAAAATATTTCTGCACCACGGCAAACAAATGCATAGAGTTTTAACGATTTTCTATTATTAAACATTCAACTCATTCAAAGTATGTATTAGCAATAACTTTGAAAATTTCCATCTAATGCTATAAAAATATTAAAATTTCAAACCTACAAAAGAAATATATATACTCCGAATTGATTAATAAGAGGGCGGAGGGACAAAACGAAAGTTTCCTCCCCTCCGTCAGATTTCAGATTCTCTGTTCGCAATGTCCAAAAAGTGAAATTTACTCCTTGAAACTGCATGCTGCCCAGAGATGTAATATAGGATATACGGGATATACTTTTTGGAACTTTTAATAAAACACCGTGTGTTTCTCAAGAAAGCTATAGTACATATACTCTAGGATATACACACTGCCTTGAGCGCATACCCTCTGCTTAGAGTGTGAGGCCTCTGCTTTTTTACGACTATAACACTGATGTTGCATCCCCCACAGGGGGAGACACAAAAACTCTCAATTAGAAAAAAACTCAATTCAACACTGTTTTCTTACTTAAAAATTAAACTAAAACTCTAACTAACGCATTAATACAAATACGCTTCATTTCTAAAATTTATTACGAAAATTAATCAGATATTTCATTTATAACAATTAAAAGTAAGAAATAATTCAGTCATAACATCGTTAAAAAGAGCTCAATTAGTTGTAAGGATAAAGTAAAAAACGCAAATTTCCTCTAAAGTTTACATAAAAAATGTGAATTTCGGCAAAAATTCCAGCAAAAGCTACAATTTAGTAAAAAAAAAGCCAAAAATACGAATTTAGTGCATGAAACTCGCTGTACAGGAATCACTAAAATGCACGAAACTCGTCAACGCCGCAGTCACTAACGTGTGTATGAGCGCTTCGCGCCCATTAAAACTAAAAAAAACATCAGTGGATCCACACGAAACTCGCTGTGCAGGAATCACTAAAATGCACGAAACTCGTCAACGCCGCAGTCACTAACGTGTGTATGCGCGCTTCGCGCCCATTAAAACTAAAGAAACATCAGTGGATCCACAAAACTCGCTGTGCAGGAATCACTAAAATGCACGAAACTCGTCAACGCCGCAGTCACTAACATGTGTATGAGCGCTTCGCGCCCATTAAAACTAAAAAAAACATCAGTGGATCCACGAAACTCGCTGTGCAGGAATCACTAAAATGCACGAAACTCGTCAACGCCGCAGTCACTAACGTGTGTATGCGCGCTTCGCGCCCATTAAAACTAAAGAAACATCAGTGGATCCACAAAACTCGCTGTGCAGGAATCACTAAAATGCACGAAACTCGTCAACGCCGCAGTCACTAACGTGTGTATGCGCGCTTCGCGCCCATTAAAACTAAAGAAACATCAGTGGATCCACAAAACTCGCTGTGCAGGAATCACTAAAATGCACGAAACTCGTCAACGCCGCAGTCACTAACGTGTGTATGAGCGCTTCGCGCCCATTAAAACTAAAAAAAAACATCAGTGGATCCACGAAACTCGCTGTGCAGGAATCACTAAAATGCACGAAACTCGTCAACGCCGCAGTCACTAACATGTGTATGAGCGCTTCGCGCCCATTAAAACTAAAAAAAAACATCAGTGGATCCACGAAACTCGCTGTGCAGGAATCACTAAAATGCACGAAACTCGTCAACGCCGCAGTCACTAACGTGTGTATGAGCGCTTCGCGCCCATTAAAACTAAAAAAAAACATCAATGGATCCACGAAACTCGCTGTGCAGGAATCACTAAAATGCACGAAACTCGTCAACGCCGCAGTCACTAACGTGTGTATGAGCGCTTCGCGCCCATTAAAACTAAAAAAAAACATCAGTGGATCCACGAAACTCGCTGTGCAGAATCCCTAAAATGCACAAAACTCGTTAAACCTGCATTAAGTAACGACACTAAAACCGTAAAATTGTCTGGAAGCTCAAAAGTCGCATTGAAGAAATTTCTAAAATGAGCAAAATTGCGGTTATTAATGCAGATATCCAACTATTAAAATCTTTCTAAATTTGTACGAAAATACGAGATAAAATTTCGAAATATTTTTTATGTATTTATGGTACATAAATATTGCTCGAATTTTTAAGTAAAAAAGAAAGTTTTTCTGATATAGGAATTCGCTTTCAGTAACATTAACACGTCATCTCAATTTTTTAAATGAAATCGACAAATCATAACTTAAATCATATTTATTTCGAGAAAAGCATATCCTCAATATATTCGTCCGCCGTATCGCATATTCGTTTCCAAATGTACATTATTTATTAAAATAAGCAATATCCACGGAGCTCGGTGACAAATCATAAATCATTGAATATTTATTTCGAGAAAAGCGTATCCTCAATATATTCGTTTGCCGTACAGCATATTTTTTCCAGATGTATGGTATTATTTATTAAAATAAGCAATATCTTAATACGCAATATCTAATAAAATAACACGAAAAAAGGCCGGGAAAATATAGTCATACATATATAATGCAATCTCCTCTTTTAATTTAAACAATAACAGACTGATGTAACAATGGCATTTCATAAAAGCCAATGAAACGAAAGATAAGAAACCATGCAATCCGGTTAACCCGATCAGAATTCCTTAACTAACAACTGTGGGCGTGGAAAGAATTCAGAAAACGATCCGGTAACAAGAAACAGCCATTTATCGCCTCGCCAAATTCAACGACGCCAAGTGTCTCGGGTGTATTAGGATTATGCCAGATTTTCTTCCTCATACTTCCTAATTTAAAGGTGTATTATTATTGTTGTTGTTTTTAATATCATCACCTTTATTATTATTGTAAAATGCAAAGGGAGCATTAGTAATAATGCAATACTTACTTTGATGGAGAATGCTATTATTCTCTTCATAACACATAAAAAGAATGTTTTATTGTACTCTTCATAAGAATATTTATGAAATCATTTTATAAGTATTCATATGTAATTTTAATGAGCATTTATACATCAGCTATTAAAATTTTGTAAACAATTCTATTTAAAAAATGAAATAAACACTCAAATTAGTTTAAATTTTTCTATCGCACTTTCTATTTCACTATAAATATTACTACTAAAGTTTGAAATTTAAAAAACTGTTCAAGGTTACACGTAGCACTTCAAATAATAAACATCAAAAACCATTCTTTTTTCTGGAAAAGTTCCAAAAGTGCAAATCGTATTTTACATGTTATACAAGTATCTCCTTAAGAGTCCACACTACTGTCTGAAAAAGACCCGGATGATAATGTTAAGTCTATGGAGGCGTTTTTTTTTTCAAATATCTTGGTCAAATTTAAAAATTTTAAATGATTTTTTGGACATATTTTCGGGATTTAATGGATTTTTTTACATAAGATAGCTGAGGATGATCTACAACCGGGCTAGTTTTTACTTTTTCAATTTTGATTTCAGATTTTTTTTTAAATTACTTTAACTTTCGAAACCTGTTAATAAGTTCTGAAATTGAAATTATCATAATATAAAAAATCTACAAGCAAAATTGAAAAAGCAAAAAACTAGCCTGGTTGTACATCAGCCTCAGCTAGGCTATGCGAAAAAAATCATGCAAAAATATTAAAATTTCAACGAGCTATTCGAAAAGAACGCACCCGTAGACTTAACATTATCATCCGGGTCATTTTCAGTCAGTAGTGTGGGCTCTTAACCCCTGGAGAACGAGCAACTTATATACATGCCGCGTAAAGTACTCAGAATCATTGACTATTCTCATCGGTAAATTTTTATTATAAATTTTGCAGTTTTTAATCACAGCATTTTCCTGATTAAACAAGTCAAAATTTCTGTTTTAAAAAACCGGTGATTAAAGATTAAAGAAATCTGTAAAAGACGCTCATCCCGAAGTGGTTGTTAACCCTTTCAGGGCCAAGGTACTTCTATTCCGAAAATTCTCAAATCAGAGATTGGCACTGGGATTTATAAGCAGACTTATTTCAAAATAAGCAAAAG
This sequence comes from Maratus speculifer, assembly GCA_964019185.1. NCBI lineage: Eukaryota > Metazoa > Arthropoda > Arachnida > Araneae > Salticidae > Maratus > Maratus speculifer. Next base: position 61,567 of record CAXHSM010001596.1, read on the forward strand.
TTGTTTTTCATATATTTAATATATAGACATTTTTCATTCGCCAATGGTGCCAATGTGATATTTAGGCATTAAAATTAGGTGGTCCAAAAAAGAACCACCGCCTTTGAAAGAATTAAGGAGAAATTCACTTGACGAACATTTTTTCAACACACTAGTTCTTTTGAAAAATTTTCTTTCTCTAAATCGCCGATTTAAATCTGTATTATTAATATTATTGATGTTGTAGTTGTCTTTATTGTTACTATTATTATTATTGTTGTTATTATTGGTATTATTAGTATTGTTGTTGTTGTAAAATGCAAAAAAAAAAAAAAAAAAAAAAAAAAAAAAAAAAAAAAAAAAAAAAGACTATTTTTAAGGATACCCTTTGACAAAGAACGTTATTAATTTTATCATGACATATTAAAAGTGTGTTTTATTACATCATTCATAAGACTTTTTAGTATATTATTTTAGGAATATACGATTTATGGAACTCAAAAATGCATTTAAACATTAGAGATTAAAGTTTTCTAAGAAATTCAAATTTAAAAAAAATAAAGTTTTTTTTTGTTTTATTCGTTTAAATGTATTGTTCTTTTCACTATAAAGACTGAAATACAAAAACTGAAAATAACCCGTAAAACTTCAAATGACAAACATAGTAAACAGTCGTCTTTCTGAAATCTTGCTTTATAAGTTTCTTCAAGTATCTCCTAAAGGCAAAATTCACTTGAAGAACACTTTTTGACACAGTAAGTCTTTTGAAAGATTTTTTTTCATTTATGTAGTTATGATTTCAATTTATATTGCTTAAAAGGTGTATTTAAGCATCAATGGTTAAAAATTTGTTAGAAATTAAAAAAAAATAAATAAATAAACAGTCTTATTTATTTCATTTTTTAAATCGCAATTTTTATTTCATTATAAATAACTGTACTAAATTTTGAAAGATAAGAAGCTGTGAAAGGTTATGCATAGTACTTCAAATGACATACACAAGAAAACATTTCTTTTTCTGAGAAAGTTCAAAAAGTGCAACTCGCATTTCTCGCAAGTTATAGAAGTATCCCCTTAAGGTAAAAATCACTTGAAGAACATTTTTTTCACACACTAAACCTTTTGAAATATTTTTTTCCCTAAATTTCTGTTTTAAAACTGTATTATTATTGTTTTTGCTGTTGTCGTTATTATTATTAATATTTTTATTATTATTGTTGTTGTTGTTGTAAAATGCAAAAAAGAAAAAAAAAAAAAAAAAAAAAAAAAAAAAAAAAAAAAAAAACAGCATTAGTAACAATATAATGCATTGATGAAGAACATTATAAGATTTATCCTGGCATATTAAAATGGTGTTTTAATATATTATGTATAAAACATTTTATCAAATCCATTTAGAAATATACAATTTATGTCACTTAAAAGTGCATTTAAATATCAGCGATTAAAATTTTGTTAAAAATTCAAAATGTCCAGGGATGAGAGCACTCCGACCAAAATGACCGATTACTACCACTAAATTTTATTATAATTTCTGGCATTATTTAACGGTAAAATTTCTGAGAAGTTATAAACCAAAGTGTACTTTTAAATTTTATTGGTAGTAATCGGTCATTTGGGTCGGAACACTCTCACGCCTGTAAATGTAGAATATTATTCTTTCTAATTTTATTTTTTATATCGCATTGTTTTTTTCATTGAAGAGTTTTAAATAGTAAAATCTGTAAAAGACTACACGTAACACTTCAAATGACAGCAATCAGTAAACATTCTTCTTACAGCAAAGTTAAAAACTTAGAGGTTTTTTTTTTTTTCATTCCATCTGCTATCATTAGAATATGATTTAATATTAAATTAGAATATATAAATACATAAACTAATAGAAACAAGCACAATGGAAGAAAATTTTAAAGCGTCAGTGATGGACAGGCAGTACTCTAAGAAAAGGATATCAAATACATTGGATTATATGTACGCTCGTTCGGAACAATTTTTACAAAAATCAAAGAAAGAAAGTTATTCAAATGATCTAAAATCCATGAAAAAGAAAAGAAAAATGAAAAATCGGAATTCTTGCTAGTTCGAATTAAACGAAGTCAAGTTAAAATGAGTTCGAATTAATGAAAATTTTTAACGTTATTCTGGCATTGAAAATTTCGGGACTTCATGTTTAGTTCGAATTAAGCGAAGATTCGAATTATCCGATTTCGAATTAACGAGAGTCGACTGTATTTCTTTAACGCGAAATTCACTTGAGGAATATTTTTTCCATGCACTAAGCCTTTTAACCCTTTAACGTTCATTGGTTTCGCCACGAAACCTCAAAATTTTAATTCGGATACTCAACACTGACACTGGTATTTTTATCTAAAAATATCCTTTTTATTTTGTATGTGAAAAATCACGTTTTCTTATTTAGAAATATATTTGTTCTTAATTACCGGTGTCATTCATTTATTTCGACATCTTAGCAATGAAAATGCTATGATCGTTAAAGGGTTAAAAGATTTTCTTTGTCTAAATTGCTACTTAAACTGGGAGAACGCGCGCTTACCCAGGGTATGAATGGTTTTAACTTTGTCACCAATAAAATCAAATTACAACAATCACTTTATTTAGACGGAGACAATTCTTATAAATTTTTGCGATAAAATAGGTTCAAGATTAGTTTAAAAAATTTAGTGGTTACAATTGCAAAAACCATATGCACTCCGGGTCTTTTAGGCCCTACACGCGTCCTCCCGGGTTAATATAAATATTATTATTGTTGTAATTGTTGTTATTATTATTATTGTTGTTGTTGTTGTTGTTGCTGTTGCTGTAAAATGCAAAAATAGATCATTCGTAATAATATATTATACTGAAGAAGAACGTTAAAAGATTCATTATGGCATACTAAAAGAATGTTTTATTATGTTATTCATAAAAAATGTTGTCCAATTCATTTAGAAATGCAATTTATGTCACTTAAAAGTGTATTTAAATATCAGCGATTAAAATTTTGTTAGATATTCAAAATTTCAAAAATTAAACATGCTTTGTAATTTTATTTTTTATATCGCATTGTTTTTTTTTTCACTGAAAATTTTTTTATAAATAAAAACTGTAAAAAATTACATGTAGCACTAGAAATGACAACAATCAGTAAACATTCTTCTTTTTGAAAAGTTCAAACACTGCAAACCTTGTTTTATAAGTTATACAAGTACCTCTTTAAGGCGAAATTCAATCGAAAAATATTTTTCCACGCACTAAGCCTTTTAAAAGATTTTCTTTGTCTAAATTGCTGCTTAAAATAAATATTATTGTTGTTGTAGCTGTTGTTCTTAGTCTTATTATTATTATTATTTTATTTTTGTTGTTTTTGTTGTTGCTGTAAAATGAAAAAAAAAAAGCATTAGTAATTATATCGCGAAGAAGAACGTTAATAGTTTCATCTTGGCATATTAAAAGGCTGTTTTATTATATTATTCCTAAAACATTTTATCAAATCTATTTATAAATAAAATTTATGTCACTTAACAGTGCATTCAAATTTTGTTGGAAATTTAAAATTTAAAAACTTTTACAGTCTTTTACATTTTTTTAAATGGCACTGTTTTTCTCATTGAAAAGTTTTAAATAGAAAAAACTGTAAAATACTGCACGTAGCACTTTAAATGGCATCAATCAGTAAACGCACTTCTTTCTAAGAAGTTCAAAAACTGCAAACCTTATTTTATAAGTTATAGAATTAACTCCCTTAGAAGAAATTCACTTGAAAAACATCTTTTCCATGCCCTAAGCTTTAAAAAAAATTTCTTAGTCTAAATTGTTGCTTAAAATTTTCATTATTATTGCTGTTGTGGTTATTGTTGTTGTTGCTGTTGTTATTGTAGTAAAATGCATAAAAAGAGCATTGTTAACTATACAATACTCACTTTGATAGAGAATATGAATAGTTTCATCATGGCTTACAAAAAGAGTGTTTTATAATAATATTCATAAGAATTTCATTAGCTCCTTCTAGAAATATACAAGTTGTAGAACTTAAAAGTGCATTTAAATATCAGCGTTTATTTTATTTTTTTTTTTTTTTCAGAAATCCAGAGTTTTATAAAACATTAAAAAGTATTTCTTATTTTCTTTTTAATCGCAATTTTCTTTTTACTATAACTAACTCTTACTAAACTTTGCAATATAAAAAACTGTGAAAGTTTACACGTAGCACTTCAAATGAGAAACAACAGTAAGTATTCTTCTTTCTAGGATGATATACCCACTTAACTGTTCTTTTTTATGTACAATAAAAACATGGGATTAACACCATTTTTTTACGCTAAAATTTTTTTAAGATTTAGTTTTAAAAAATTTTGACACTATCTAGAATAAAACTGTATTTAAAGACTTTAGTGGTGTCAAAAAGCTTTAACCCCTTGGGGGCGAGAGATACTTATACGTGCCGCAAAAAGGCGTAAGAATCCTTGATTATCCCCACCAGGAAAATTTTACTGAAAAACTTGCCGTATTTAATCGGAGAATTTTCCCAATTTACAAATTAGGAAATTAGGCACAAATTTCCGTTTTTAAAAACTGGTGCAAAACATTAAAAATTTCGTAAAATGCCCACATCGCGAAGGGGTTAACCCTTTGCGGCGCAGAACACTTTCATAGTTTAAGTGTTGAAATTATTGAAATTTGAAAACAACTTTCATTTGTAAATAAGAAAAAGCTGTATTTCATGCATCTAATAAGCCGAAATTTTTTTCACTAAAAATCTGGTGCCAGTGTAATCTTTGGGAATTATAATTCAATGATTTCATAGACAAACCATTTAATTTTAATCAAGGGGTTAAGTGATGGATCAAACAAACCCCTCTTGCTGATACGACGTACGAGTAAATCAGTTAACCCTTTCCGGCGCAATGTTGCCGGGTCGGCAACACCTAAATTTCCCCCTGTTTAGAGACACAAAAACTCCGTGAATATTTCAAAAACTACTCTAATGGCTACTTTAAACCTTTCTTATGAGTTCTAGATGGCAGCACCACAGAGATCAAACTGATTTTAAATAATAGGTAAAATGTTTTACTGTAATACGCGCTTCACAGCAATGCTCTTCTCACTGCGCTTATCAATGCTTTACTTATGGGAGGTTACCACTTTGGCAACAGCTGTATAATAAAAATGGTTAGTGCAATCTTTACAAAACAATACCTGTGTACTCTTCTAGGCCTAAATAAATTGCCTAATTCTTTTTTTCTTTAAATTCCAACTTTAAAGAATAGTGCGCCGGAAAGGGTTAGGAGATTAAAATTTCAAATAAGAGTTTGTAATTTATACAAGTATCTCCTTAACTCTCTCATCCCCTTGGTAGAATACATTCTAAAAAGTCCGCTGTATAGAGATTCAGAATTCACACCAGAAAATTTCCGTAATAAATTCCGCTTCATTTAAATGAGGAATGTATGTTGTTAAAGAAGGCTGCTATTTTAAATTTCTGTATAAATTTGGAATATCCGGATTAAGAGATCAATTAAACTCTAAACACTGTAGCATATACTCTACAATCGGTATCAGAGGGTTAATTCATTTCAAGTACACTTTTTCCACATTGCGTCTTTTAAAAGATTTTCTTCATTTAAATTGCTGCTTTAAATTTGCATTACTAATATTATTATTATTAAGGATTGACAGAAGAAGTTTTTTAAGAACGAAACCGAAACCGAATTTTGGTGATCTTGCTATCTTCGGCAAAAAACAAAAATGCGAAAATAAAGTGATTAATGCATACATAAATATCATAACTATTAATTAATTATTAGTATTTATTAAATATATTCAGAATTATTAATTAATTATATGTGTGACCGAAGTTGGCTTTGTGTGCCTTAGATACAATTGTGTGTGTGCTCGTTCATCTTCTAAAGTTCATTTCGACACGCCATCTCAAAAAACTGAAGCTCTCTTATCATTTTTAGTATATGTTTTTCTGTAGTAATCGGATGTGATAATCAAGTAGTACTAAATATGATCCTTACATTTATTCATTCATTTTATTTAAAATACACAGTTTTCATTTAAAATCGAAACATTTAAAAATCACGACATTTACTTATTTAAAAAAAAAAAAAAAGAAAGAAAAGAAAAAAAAAAAATAATAAATAATGCCACAAGCCATAACATTTCATTTCAATATCAAAGATTTTTTTTAATTTAACACGAGAAAAATTTTAAATATTAAATGGCGTATTAAAAAATTGCAATCTTTGTTAAAGACTGGCAACAACCATATCAAAGCATTTATCACAAACAAAAAGGATTTAGAATTTTTCTTATGTTTTGCATTTAATAAATGTGCTTTAAAATAACTATAATAAACGTATATTAAATGTATATAAAAATAGGAGTTCCTTATCCTGTTCCGGTTCGCGCAATTTGAGGAGGAATCCAAAATAGTGCAAAAAAATCTTTTTAGCCCTTTACCAAATTTTTCCTTATGACAGAAAAACATGGTTTTTAAATATTTATAAAAATATTTTTATTTAATGAATGTTTTTTAAAATAATTCATTCCAATAGTGTATAAAAGCAACCCTAAAAGCTAAACTTCAATGAAGATTTATCATAAAAAACTTGCCCCTCCCCTCCCCCAACCCAAAAAAAAGGAACAAGATATGGAGCTTTATTTAATGCACTTTTTTAATGCATTGGTCATTGGCAATTTTAAATATAATTGAAGATTAAAAATAATTTGCTGTGATCTACGTAACGATGTGTAGATATCAAATTAACTGGCGATAATGTGTGAAATTTGAGTAATTAAATATTACATGAGTTGGACTTGTTTACATTTAACTTCGTCAAGAAAACTTTTTGAAAATTGAGTTGTATAGCACTTCACCTAACAGAATGATACTAAAGTTTGGTTGGATTAATTGTTCGAATTATTTTTGCATGGCAAATTTATGGTTTTGGAGCTTGCTAAATGAATTATTACATACATAAATTAGGATTTTTTTCACCTATTGAAAAATGAATCGTTTTTTGCTTACTTTTGTGGAAAGAGATATTGGGTTCTTAATTTAATTTTCACTCATGTAATTTCAAAATTTACATCTATTTCAGTGTAACTCATCTTTCAAATATTTTTCTTTCGAACTATATCTATAAAAGTGTAAGTTTTATGAAGTTTTTTCCGAAAAAAATATTTTGATCAAAACTACCCGCTTGGCATATGAAAAACGAAGTGGTCATCCCGACATATTGTTGATGCCAACCAAATGCTTTGCGCTTATTAGAAATAATCTGCATAATATTTGTCGACTTATCACCTGCACCTACTAACATTAAAGTATAAAATTGGCATATAACATATAAAAAGTGAAGCGGGTAGCCCGGAAATGTTGATGACCGTCACATGACTTAGGCTTTTATTATATATATAAATGAAAGATTTAATATTCCATATAACATTGAGCAGATTAACCAATTATTCAATATTATTAGCAGATATTAGCAGATATTATTCAATATCTGGAAAATTGCCATGTGATTCACGGTGAAAGTTCCTAGAAGAAATTAATTTTTAAACAATTTCTAAACTTGGAAATAAAATTATGGAAAATTCTTAATCGTTCGCCAAAATTTGCATTTGATAAAGAAAGGAATGTCATACCTGTTACATGCACGATTGTTATTACTCTCTAATAATATCTCAGAAAAAAATTTAACTGTGTGATAAACACAACAATGGACCAAAGAATATTGTTCACAAAACCATCGACCATCAAATGTCCTCTTTCTCAGATTTTTTGTTTAATAAACGTCTGAAATTGTAAATTTCCTCCCCCTTCCTCTAGAATTCTATAATGTCTTTCCCTACTTGGAGCTACAGAAATCTCTTACAGAGAAAAGTATCTAAACTCAACACTGTTTATAATTTATCACAGATAAGACTTGCATTTTTCTTAATTAGACGATTAATTATTTCTTTCATATGTAGGAGGGAAATTAATTATTAGGGCATAATTTTCTGGCATGTTTTAAAGATCGATCTAGATCATATGAGGAATTTAAGGAAAATGCAGCCTAAGATTTATGAGCTGAGAAAATTATTTGATTAATTCAGACGGAAAAATTTAGTATTCAATATACAGAACATAAAATTTAAACATAAGTTAATAAAATAATAATAAAAGTTATAAACAAAAGTTATCATATGATTTATAGTAAAAGTTCCAATAATGGAAAATTCTTTATCGTTCTCCATTCGTAATTTTCATATTAGTGCATTCGTAATTTTATAAATACCAAGCAGCTGTAGTCTTCATCTGGTCCATGCGTGTCCGTCTGTCCGCATATAACACCTCAAAAATGACCCAGTCGAACAATTTAAAATTGAATATAAAACTACTGCAGAATTTTGACGAATCTTTTCAAACTATACTAAAATCGGATCAAAACTTAAAAAGATATTAATGCGAATTTTCTTCATTTTCCTAAATCCTATCATATGTAATTAATTCAAAGATATCTCACGATAGGTAATGATTGTAGGTTTTCATGGTAATGACATCGTATTGAATACGAAAATCTATGATTTTCATGTTATTGAATTCAATTCATAATATATACATATACATATATATTGTATTTATGCATTTTTGAATAAGAGTGCAACAGTGCATCAAAATATGAATATTTGTATGTAACTATTTATAGTACGAACGAACTTCATTTGCCACGTTTGACCCACAATTTTCGACTTGTTTACATTTGATAAAGATTGCAACTATTATATGTATTAAACGCAAGATCATTTAAAAAGAATATACTTACAACTACTTATGCGATATGCGATAAAGATTTTTAAAGTAGGTGTACTTATAAAATCTTTTTTAAATTTTAAAGTTCTTTTAATACTTCTCGGCAATATTCTGGAAAAAGTTTGGAATGGTTAATATTTTATATGATGTCTAATATAAACTATATATATTACCTTGAATTATTCGATTGTTTAGCTGTGGGTTAGAACTATGAAAATTTGCATATTATTTGCAGTTAGTAAATACTGGTATATATGTTGAATACCTACCTTTGGAAAAGGACGTACTTCAACCACTTGACCCCCCCCCCCCCCCATCAATACTTTAAAAAACTTTCAAACAATGCCTATTTTTTTTTTTTTTTTTTTTTATGTCTTTCCCAGAATTTTTAATCTTTTATCACCGGTTTTTCAAAACAGAATTTTTTATGAAATTCAATCAGAAAAATGCTTAGATTAAATTATACAAAATTCACAATAAAATCCTACTTGTGAGATTAATAAATTATGATCGGAATCTGAATGCCCGAACATGGTACGATCAAATCATAATTTCCAAACACAAGTTGCCCGTACGACGTACGGGCAAATCAGTGATGCTGGTAAAATTATTTCTGTCGCTACGATTTCAAAAGTACGTGCAATCTTAATTAGACAAAAAATGGGAAATATTTTAGTACGTAGAAACTTTTTATATGTTGTGTACTTACTTCATGATGAGTGACTGGTATACTTGACGCAAAAGCTGCCGAAAACTTCTTAATTATTGCCACCGGTTTTTTTTTTTTTTTTTTTTTTTTTTTTTTTATATTAAGGCAGCACATTTTTTCGCTTTAATTACGCCAAAATTTATGTTATGAATAAACGATGAAAAAACATTTAAAATTCTATAAAGGCGCTTGTCCCCAATGTGTTAATAATAAACAGTATTGCCGTATCTGCTGATTTTTTTATTTCGGCATTCCGATTTCTCATAAGTATGTTTTAATAGTAATATTTAGTTTGTAAGATGTTAGTTATTCCATAAATAAAATTAATTTTTTTAATTAGATTTCAATTAGATACCATGCATTACTTCTTCAGATAGAGTGGCCACAAAATGTTTGTCGCAGACTCTCAGAAAGACATTTTTCTAAAATTGCGTTCACGACTTTCTAAAACGTTAAATTCGTCGAAAACCAGAAATCGAAGTCTTTCGCAAATCCAATATTGTTTCTTTTAAAGAAGTGAGAATGATGAAAAAAAAAAATTAAAATCAAAGAAGCTACGTAATAAAAACAAGCCACATTGCATTGGACCACATTGTATGTACTTTATTGAAAAACAAGTCTTACATTAAAAGCATCATACATATCTTGCAACATAATTTTGCTGTCTGTAATAAAAAATTTTAAAATATCTATTTTTGTGTGTATACAGGCGAAAAACGTGTGTCATAAGATTAAATTATTACAACAATAAAAAAAAACATTCTCATACCAGAAAAAAATATGAATTAATTTCTATAGTAATATCTAGCACATTTACTCCATCGGACGCATATTTCAGATGTGTATATTGCTGGGACGATTACTGTTTCTAAACCAATAGGAGAGCATCATTATCACGGTCAAGTACACGCCCACACAGTTTGATTGACAGGAACTCGTGGACAATTGACGGTGCTAATTATAACGATAATCTGTTGCGGATGAAAGTGAGCTGACTGGCTGATTGGTTAGAGCGTCGAGCTTGAAACCGGAGGATATGGGTTCGAGTCCGTCGCGGGCCGAGAGTCCGTTGGTGATTTTTTTTTTTTTTTTTAATTATTGGAGGCTGTCTTTTATTAATAAATAAGACATTTAAAAAAAATATTTCAAACCCTTTTAATATTCTAAATATCGTTCCAAAATGATTTATATATATATTAAACAAATGGGAAAAAAAGTATTCTGCGAAAATATCCGTATAAGCAAAATTCTTATTTTAATTTTTATTTATTTATTTATTTATTTATTTATTTCAGGACCAGAGGAAGTATAATTTCTAATTGAAGTAAATAAAATTCAATCATTTTGAAAAAAAAAAAATTCTTTCGTACCTTTAATTTTTAATTGCCGAGTACAAATTCAAACAATCCGAGTACAAATAAATAATAAACACACACGATCAATTGTCCACGAGTTCCTGTCAATCAAACTGTGTGGGCGTGTACTTGACCGTGATAATGACGGTCTCCTATTGGTTTAGAAACAGTAATCGTCCCAGCAATATACACATCTGAAATATGCACATCGGACAGCTGTGTAGATTATCTACAGGGTGTCCCAAAAGGTCTCTTACAAACTTAACATGCTGGTCTGTCATATCATGATGAACAATATTAAATAGGAAACTAAGGGTCCCAAACATCTTCGAAAGGAGATATGCGCCATTAAAGTTTAGGGTCCGAAAATTCAAATGATTATAAAAAACAGAAAAATTAATCGATTCGTTTGCGGTTTTCACTAAAACTTTTCCTTATGTCAGTATTTTCTTGAAAATAAATTATAAAGATAAATTTCAAAAAACGTCCATAGAGGGCGCTTTAGACTTTGGAATAACGATAAACTAGTTTTTAACAAAATTTTTCCATCTTATTAAATTTTTTTAGAAGCTTAGACATAAACTTAAATTTTGAGCTCAAAATCTAAATCGTTGGAAGTGGTTAAGTAGCGCAAACTGAATTGCGGGGGGAGGTTCAAATTTTAATTGATTATAAAAAACGGAAAAATTGGTCAATTGATTTGCGATTTTCACTGAAATTGTTCTTTATGTCAGTATTATCTTGAAAATAATTTATAAAGATAAAGTTCAAAAAATGCCGATAGAGGGCGCTTTAGACTTTGGAGTAACGTACAACTATTTTCTTCCGTTATTTCTTGCATCTCATAATTTTTTTTAGAAGCTTAGACATAAACTTAAATTTTGAGATAAAAATCTCAATCGTTGGGAGTGGTTAAATAGCGCAAACTGAACTGTGTTCAATGCGGGTGGGGAGGTTCGAATTTCAAATGATCATAAAAAACGGAAAAATTGGTCAGTTTTCGCTAAAACTATTCTTTATATCAATATTTTCTTGAAAATAAATTTTACAGATATCTTTCAAAAAATACCGCCAGAGGGCGCCTTAAACTTTATAGTAACCAACAACTATTTTTAACCGTTATTTTTTGTATCTAATAAAATGCTTGTAAAAAGTTCAAACTTAAATTTTGTGCTCAAAATCTGCATCGTTGTGAGTAATTATGCGGCCAAAAATTGAAATGCGTTCGAGGGGTGGGGAAGGTAACATTTCAACTCCTGAACACAGTTCAGTTTGCGCTTCTTAACCCCTCCTATCGATTTAGATTTTGAGCACAAAATTTAAGTCTAAACTTTTGCAAGCATTTAATTAGATTTAAAAAAAAAAAAAAAAAAAAAAAAAAAAAAAAAAAAAGGTTAAAAATAATTGTTGGTTATTCTAAAGTTTAAAGCGCCCTCTAACGGATTTTTTAAATTTATCTTTAAAATTTATTTTCAAGGAAATACTGACATAAAGAATAATTTTAGCGAAAACCGACCAATTTTTCCGTTTTTTATAATCATTTGAAATTTGAACCTCCCCACCCCCATTGAACACAGTTCAGTTTGCGCTACTTTACCACGCCCAACGATTCAGATTTTCATCTCAAAATTTAAGTTTATGTCTAAGATTCTAAAGAAATTTATGAGATGCAAAAATAACGGAAAAAATAGTTGTGCGTTACTCCAAAGTCTAAAGCGCCCTCTATCGGCATTTTTTGAATTTTATCTTTATAAAATATTTTCAAGATAATACTGACATAAAGAATAATTTTAGTGAAAATCGCAAATCAATTGACCAATTTTTCAGTTTTTTATAATCATTTGAAATTTGAACCTCCCCCGTAATTCAGTTTGCGCTACTTAACCACTTCCAACGATTTAGATTTTGAGCTCAAAATTTAAGTTTATGTCTAAGCTTCTAAAAAAATTTAATGAGATGCAAAAAATAATGGTAAAAACTAGTTGATCGTTACTCCAAAGTCTAAAGCGCCCTCTATCGGCATTTTTTCAAATTTGTCTTTATAATTTAATTTCAAGAAAATACTAACATAAAGAATAGTTTTTGTGAAAACCGCAAACGAATCGACCAATTTTTCTGTTTTTTATAATCATTTGAATTTTTGGACCCTAAACTTTAATGGCGCATATTTCCTTTGGAAGACGTTTGGGACCCTTAGTTTCCTATTTAATATTGTTCATCATGATATGACAGACCAGCATGTTAAGTTTGTAAACGACCTTTTGGGACACCCTGTACATCACGAAAAATTGCACAATGTCGTGCGATTTGTGTCACTCCACATCATCGTACATCAATATACTCTATGTGAGGGTGTATGGCCTTTGGCCTCCATCGTTATTCGGAAATTATGCTACCTAAAAAGATCTTATAGTGAGAGTCTGAATCTGAAGTATCAGCACATTAGTATAGTCACTTTATTTGGCGATTTTTTGGTAGTTTGAGTTTCTCCAACTGAATTCAGTTTTTGTCTAGTCTAATACATTAACATTTGGTGGAAAGGGTTCTGTCTAAATAGAGAAATTTAATGGATGGATTCGATTTGCTCCAAAATTACTTTTTTCATTTAAGAGAAGTTCAATAAGTTAATTTTTTGACCTAGCAGGGTTAATTGGTGTTGTATTGATGGAAAAATTAAAATACTTATTTATTATATTATTAAAACTGATTATTAGAATATACTATATTAAAAATTTAATTTTAAAAAACCCCACAAAATTGTATGCAGGTGTTTCCTTTTTCCAATTTATAAGAAAATAAAAAAAGAGCTTAAATAATTTAGGATATCTTAAAATGTTTTAGCAATTTTGATTTAGAAAAATTAATTTAAAATTTCATTTTTTCCCTCTTTATGCTATAATGATAAGTAATTAAGAATGATTTTCTTCCTTCTAAACTTAAACGAAAATAAAAATTCCCCTTACTGTTTATCTGGCTTAAGGACTAGCGTCCGTTAATATTTATTTGTGATTCATGTAATTCATATTCTTAATTATAAAGTTTTAATTTTATTATCGTTATCATTATTTAAAGAAAATAATATCAGATATATAGTTTTATGATGTCGTACAGTAAACTGAAAAACGGAAGGCTAGTCACAGAAAAATAATATGTAATTATTTTCATTATTAATAAAGAATTAGGGGAAGGGATTTTAATTCATTATTTTTGCATCTTGTTTAGAAACAAGGAAAATTTAAATGAAAGAACCCTTATGTCATACTTTTAATAACAAGATCTTAAATTTATGTTTAATAAAAAGAAAGGTGAAAAAGAACACGAATAATTTTTAACAATTACTTTCTAGTAATTTTACACCTTCAGGTAATTATTGTTTAAATATGTACATGATTTTTTAAAATAAAAATAGAAAAAGTTACACAAATAATTTTCTTAGCCATTCAGATTTTTTCAAGAATTTAGTATAGAAAATAAATTATTTTTACAGAATAAAAAAGGCATCATTTACTTAAAATATTCTTCATAAATAGCTATATAAGTGTTTGTTAGATAAAAATGCAATTTACTCTTACATTTGGACTAAAAAAATAGTAACAATGTTTTTAAAAATAAACATAGCAATATACTCTTACATTTAGACTAAAACAATAGTGATATTTGAACACAATCTTGACTTGAAGTATTGCATTCATTCTTTAGCACATTCGCTGCCGGTCACGCGCTAGCGCGTGAAATTCACAATCATTTAACATGGAGGGCGGAGTTACCGGCAGCGAACGTATTAAACTACTTTAGTAATTGTGTTTCTTGTGTGGGAGGAGTCTAACTGAAACACCACTTTGTTTTCCTAGAATGCGCCCTAGATAGATGTGTGATTTAGTGCCGATTCAGATTTCCATTGACTAAAAAACAATCATCTGTTTAGCAATTCCCAAACTAGGATACGAGAACCAGAGCCGTAGCTAAGGAGGCGCCATGGGCGGTTCATCCCCCCCTCCCCTGGAAAAGATTACAAGGTCACTCAATAAATTTCTGTTCCGCAAACTTAAATCAAATTCTGTTCAAAAATCTAATTTAGTTTTGAGGCCCTTTCACACTTTTGTAGAATTACTAAATTGTATCTGAAATAAGTGTTTCAACATTCTCTCATCCTATTTATACATAGGAAGTTAATATGATGTTTAATTTTACACCAGTTATACACTCAAAATTTTCATTATCATACACTTTTCTTAGCATAAAATGAAGTTATTACAATTGTTTAATATGAAATATAGTACCTACAACGTGAATATGCACTAATTTATCGTTCTGCGTCAAAGTGGGGGAGAAAAATTATGAGTCCCCTCCTACATTATCTTGAGCCCCCGCCCCTGTTGTTCACTTCTAATTACGGTCCTGGCGAGACCCTTAATGGAACGAAATGGGCCTGCTGAATGTACATGAAAATGATACGAGTAATGACAGAAATCATAAAAAAATAGTTAATAAAGTCACAAAATGTCAGAAATGACAACGTAATTTGTACCGTTTATTAACACATTCGCTGCCGGTCACGCGCTAGCGCGTAAAATTCTCAATCATTTAACACAGAGGGCGGAGTTATCGGCAGCGAACGTGTTAAATGGTTGTAATAAGAAGATTACTAATAAAAAAGAAGCATAATTGGGTTATTTATATGGGGTAGGTCGGGGAGCGTGTTTATAAGAAATGGGAGTATACAGAAATGAAAAGCCGAAGAAAGGAGTGCATGAAAGAAAAAAAGTTGGGAAGTGCTGATCTATGTAAATAGCTCCGCCCACACACTTTTTTACTTGCAAATATTGAAAGTAATTGTTAATTGGGCGTAACCATAGATTTTTGAAACTGGACATTATGATTTGCTACATAATGTTTTATAAAATGGGTGAGGCAAAAGTAAAATGTAAAAGTATTACTCTATTATGTAACAGAATTCTTCGTCTTTACATTTACTTAAACATGTTCGATTGCAATACTCTTCATTCCCTCATATCCCATAGTTTTACATCGTTTCCTTCAATAAGTGCCTATTTAAATATTATGGGAAAGATATACTTTTTATCATGTAAAGTGGTCATGAATAACTTACGATAGCATAGGATCTGTTTTTAAATTCTTTTAAATAAATCTATTTTTCGGAAAAATAAATAAATAAATAATAACTCGGTGAAAGAGCTATTTTCTCTAAACAATGGAAAATAAATCTTATAATATAATTTCTGTATGTACGGTAGTTTCTATTTAATATATTAAATGTTTTCTATCTATGTAATACTTTTAAAAATATAGCTTATATTCCTTTATCTAAAAATGTTAAAATTGTGATCATTTTTAAATTCAAGATTTCGCTTGATGACTTAATATTTTTTAAAAGTTCAGAACAGCAACTCAAGCTGTTGCGTTATTTCCGTCAAGAAGTAATCAGCAATAATCTATATAGTCTATCTGAATTCTAAATTTCTATTAAATTCCGTGCTTTAGTTCTTGAGATAGAATGCCTACAATTTTTATGACACATACAGAAAGACAGTCGTTTTATAAAAACAATTAAATTGTGTTCAGGACCTGCTAAACTGCACAAATCAATTGAAAAAACGGAGGTCGAAATCTTTTCCAAATCTAACATTTCTTCTTTATACAGGTAGAAGAAAGAAGACAAAAATTATAAATTAAAAAAGCTACATAATATAAAGAAGCACGTCGTATTGGGGATATGTATGTTACTGAAAAGCAAAATTATTATTAAAAAGCATCTTACATATCTCGAAACAAAAATTAATTATGTGTTACAAAAATTTAAAAATCCAATTTAGATTGTGTACAGGCGAAGCACAGGTCACATACAATTGAATTATAAAAACAGTTATTAAATTCTAATCAAACCGGAAAAAGCATAAAACTTATTTTTATATTAATAAAATCAAAAATTGGGTAACATGCCAGTCAACAATAAAGCGTCATACACGGCAAATTGCATATTTCTGTGCGATTTGTTGCTTTTGTTTAAGTATTTAACCACTGCTTTCTCTACAATGCTTCTCGCTAGTGACGTAGAGGAGGCAGTTTCCTTCACAACGATCGCGTTCTGTTTATCAACAAGCTTCGTGACGATGTGGAACCAGTAGGTGGGGTAAAAAGTTGTGGCTTACTCCCCATGATCTGGGCACTTGCGCATCAATAACAACAGTCTGGAACCAGCCTGGCGGGCGGCGCCTGCTAGTTAAAGGATAAAAATCTTGGAAAGCATGTTTGTGAAATTATAGTTTTCATGCCATTTTGCAAATGCTTTAGCAATCGAATTATTAACGTTTCTTGTCCGAAAAATCATATTATATTAGTTTTCTTAATATTTTTGTTATTTTAATTGACTAATTAATTTAAAAATTAAAGCAAATGTTACAATTAGAAAACTAAAGAAAGCCTCGTGTGTAGATCGAAATGCGTTAAGCTTCAGAAACATTTAAAATATAATATATATATATATACATAATTTATATTTTTCTCTTTCTCTCTATGTGAAATACCGACAACAGCAGAACGAAATCGAGAAAATATGTGTGTGTATGAGAAAGAATGGGGGCGGAGTATTTCTCAGTGAATAGTTCAGTGGTATGACAAGTGCACAAGTATTTATGAAAAAAAACATAAATAAAGCTATTTTCAGTAAGTATGTGTATTATTAAAAAAAATAATGGTGAAGTGCAGAGTTTTGGGAAATGTGAGTGAATTTTGATGTGCAAAAAATACATTCTCACGTGCCAGCTACGGCACGAGTTAATGAATTTTTTTTTTTTTTATTTAAAAGATTCTGTAGTAAATAGTTAATTTTTTGGCATAGCAGGGTTAATTTGTGTGATATTGATGCAAAAATTAAAATATTTAATTACGATATTCTTAAAACTGATTATTAGAATGGTCTGTTTTAAACATTTATTTAAAAAAAAAACCCACAAAATTATATGCTGGTATTTTCTCTTTTCTAATTTTTAAGAATGAAAAAAAAGGGCTTAAATAATTTAGGATATCTAATAATTTTTTACAAATTTAAATTTTGAAAAATTACTTTAAAATTTCATTTTTTTCTCCCTTTATGCTATAATGATAACAAAATGATGAGTGAAAAACACGGTATATCATGAATGATTTTCTTTCCTATAAACTTAAAAGAAAATAAAAAATTTTCTTTAAAGTTTATCTAGACTTGAAGACTAGCGTCCGTAAATAAGAATTTGTGGTTCATTTAATTCATATGCTTAATTAGACACTTTTGATTTTATTAACCTTATTATTATTTAAATATATTGTTACGAATTTTGTAAATAGTTAGTGTTTGTACTGTAAAATAATGTAAATAATCTTATTAAGCTCCATTTCTTTACTAATATTAGTTTTTGTTACATTGTCTCTGTTATCAAGCAAACTTGTCTATTATTTTCAGTGAATGTCTATGGCAGCTTTGCGAAATATTTGAGATATCGCCAAGTTGGCGTAACTTTTGGCGACTAATTTTGGTCGCCAAATTTGGCGATATATCGCCAAGTTGGCGACAAACTTGGCGATTGTTGGCGATGGTAACCCTTCCCTATTTATGGTAACCCCCCTTAGGTCTACTGATACATTGTTTGTTGATTCCGTGGTTTTCCAGGTTTTTCTAGAAATTTCTAGCACATGCTACGAGACTATATATAAGGAGAGCGATACGAGCTGTTGTTGTTATTTATTCACCAGTCAGTCATTGAGTGAGCTACTAGAGATTGTCCAAGCAAGTTTGCTTGATGTATTGAGTTTTATCTACGATGTTTTGAATGTGATATAGTGTTGAGACATTGTATAAAGAGTCTCTGCGACCTATATTTGTACTTGTTCGATAGATTTAAACAGTTATTTTGGAATATCTTGTAATATTTGTGAGTTTCGAAGACTCTGTTGTTCTGAAGATCTGTAAATAAATTATTTTCTACTTTTCTAAGAGAAAAGAGTTTGAAGTTGTCTAACCATAAGATCGAAAGAACCCCATATACGCTGTAACATTTGGTGTCAGGAGTCGGGATCTTATGGCGAAAACAAGAACAATGGATGGTCAACTGAAAGAACTGTTAGAAGCTATTAAAGGAATAAAGGCAGAATTGACGAAAGGCCAAAAAGAGTTGGCGGAAAAAATGAATAAAGGCCAAGAAGAGTTGGCGGAAAAAATGAATAAAGGCCAAGAAGAGTTGGCGGAAAAGATGAACAAATGCCAAGAAGATGTGACTGAAAAGATTAATAAAGGCCAAGAAGAAATGAAGAAAACTTTAGAAGAAAAGTTCTCGTCGGTAGAGAGAAGAATAGGCTCGGTAGAAGAGAAAATAGAGGAAGTAGAAGAGAAAATTCAGAATGAAGTTAGTAATGTTGAACAGAAAATGGAACGGAAAATGGCGGAAGTAGAAGAGAAAATTCAGAATGAAGTTTGTAACGTTGAAGAGAAAATCAGTAACGTTGAAGAGAAAATCAGTAACGTTGAAGAGAAAATACTAGGTGAAGTAGATGAAAAGCTAAATAAAAAAGTACAAGATCTTGAGAAGAAACTTTCAGCGTCTAGTGGTAATTATGAAGAATTTAGGAACCCGCCTGCTTCTCCTGTGCACATTAAGCTGTCGACATACGATGGAAAGAGTTCCTGGCAAGTTTACAAGACCCAATTCACCATTGTAGCTGAAGCGAACAAATGGAGTGACGAGGTGAAAGCTTGTCAACTGGCAGCATCTTTAAGAGGAGAAGCCGCCGACGTGCTGCAGACATTGCCCGATATGACGCAACTCAATTTTGAGACTCTAAGTTGTGCACTTGAAATGAGATTCGGCGAAAAATTCTTCAAGGATTATACGAGAATACAAATGAAGAGCCGCCATCAAAAATCGAGTGAAACCCTTCAAGAGTTTGCCTCGGAAATTGAACGGCTTGCAAATTTAGCCTTCATCGACTGTCCAAAAAATGTACGGGAAATGCTCTCACTGCAATATTTCGTAGACGGAATAAAAGATCCAGAAGTGCAGAGAGCGGTACGAATGGCAGATGTACAGGATTTAAAAGCTGCATTACTATATGCCTTAAAATTGGAAGCAGCTACACAAGCCAGCCGAAGAGATCGTCATTCAGTCCGAGGGTCAACGGTGAACAAAAGCTCAGATACTGAGAGCGACGTCTTGAAAGAAATTAGGAAAATAAATCAAGAGCTGGAAGCTTTAAAATATGGAAGAACAAGCTCAAGAAGACAGAATCTCAGGTGCTGGGGATGCGGTGATACAGGACATCTCCGAAGAAACTGCCCCAAAGTCCACGAACGTGAGATGAATTCAAGACCAGAGAATAAAAAGCCCCACCTGAAGATCCTTCAAATATCGAAAATGAGTGGCGGCGATAATGAATTATATGTGATAGGCTTTATTAACGGAATTCAGTGCCGTATGATTGTCGATACAGGAGCCAATGTGACAATAATAAGAGAAGATTTGGCTCGAAAATTGAAATGTAAACTCATCTGGACTCCACCATGCGTTACCCTGCAAACTGTGACGGGCGACAAGATAGGCATATATGGAAAGGCCAATTTAACTATCAACTTTGGAGGAACGAAATATTACCATACGGCATATGTGGCTGACATAACAGATCCTTGCTTAATCGGACTAGATTTTCTGAAGAAGTTTGACTTCAGACTTGATTTCAAAAATAACAAAATGATCTCAAAATTTGAAGAAATAAGTCTTTTTGGATTAAATAACGAAATTGAATGTAAACAAATAGTAATAGCCAAAGAAGACATTAATCTAGATGCAAGAACAGAATGTTTGGTTCCTGCTGTAATTAAAAATAAAACTAATTATCGATTTGGCCATATAGATTATCCAGAAGACAATAGTACACAAGCAGGAGTATTGGTGGCTTCTTCTGTGGTAGACCTCTCGAAAAAGACCATTCCAGTCAGAATTGCTAACATCAGTGATAAGACGAGAACTATCAAGAAAGGAGAGGTGATAGCATCATGTGCTCCTGTGACGTGCATAAGTCAAAATTCCAATCACTCTCAGAAATCTTCAGATAATTTAGTCAAGGATTTGTTACAAAATACGGACTTAGATCCAAACCAGAGAGATGCTGCTGAAAGTTTAATTAGAGAATTCCAAAGTTTATTTTCCCAAACATCTGAAGACTTTGGACGAACTAAAATGGCACAACACCGAATTGACACGGGAGATCACTCTCCTATTAAACAGCACCCTAGACGATTACCTTTTGCCAAGCAAGAAGAGGTGCAGAATTTAATTAAAGATATGGAAGAAAATGACGTCATCGAACCATCGACAAGTCCATGGGCGTCTCCCATTGTATTAGTAAGAAAGAAGGATGGTTCAACAAGATTTTGTGTGGACTACCGCCGACTGAATGACGTCACTAAAAAGGATAGTTACCCTCTACCAAGGATCGACGACACTCTCGACACACTTGCGGGCAACACTTGGTTCTCGACTCTGGATCTGAAGAGTGGTTACTGGCAGGTAGAGATCCATCCCGACGACCGCGAGAAGACTGCCTTCACAACGGGACAAGGATTATGGCAATTCAAGGTAATGCCTTTTGGTCTATGTAACGCACCTGCAACTTTTGAACGCCTTATGGAAACGGTTCTTCGGGGACTGTCATATGAGGCATGTCTTGTTTATTTAGACGATATCATAATCATAGGAAAATCTTTTGATGAACATCTGAACAACCTCAGGCGGGTGCTACAAAAGTTAAAGGAAGCTAATTTGAAGTTAAGCCCTTCGAAGTGCAGTTTGTTTCGCAATGAAGTCGCCTACCTTGGACACATCATTTCGGCGGAAGGGGTCAGGACTGATCCGGAGAAGATATCGGCCGTGAAAAATTGGAGTCGTCCAGCAGATGTTCACCAGCTTCGAAGTTTTCTAGGATTATGCACCTATTACAGAAAATTCGTCAAAGGCTTCTCGATGATTGCAAGACCACTTCATAAATTAACAGAAGCCAATCAAAAATTCATGTGGACACAGGAATGTGACGCTGCTTTCGAAAAGCTTAAGGAGGCCTTGACATCCACTCCAATTCTGTCGTATCCTCAAATCGATAAACAGTTTATACTTGATACGGATGCAAGCAACGAAAGCATTGGCGCTGTACTGTCTCAGGAAATCGACGGCCAGGAGCGTGTTATCGCCTATTTCAGCAAGTGCTTGTCAAAGGCCGAGCGAAACTACTGCGTAACAAGAAAAGAGCTTCTTGCTGTAATGAAAGCCATAGACCACTTTCATCACTATCTTTACGGTCGAAAGTTCCTGATCCGAACTGATCATGCTTCTCTAACTTGGCTATTGAATTTTAAGAACCCGGAAGGCCAGATAGCCAGGTGGATACAAAAGCTTCAAGAGTACGATATGGAGATACGCCATCGAAAAGGCTCATCACATGGAAATGCAGATGCTCTCTCAAGAAGACCCTGCTCAGAGAATTGTAGATACTGCGACCGGGTTGAGAAGAAATTTAATGTCAAAGGTCCTATAGTAAGACAAGTTACAACTGGGTCTACATCATCGCAAAATCCGTGGAGTGACGAGAGCCTGCGTAAAGATCAACTTGCTGATCCTGAAATTAAGCCAATTCTAGAGCTGAAAGAGGAGTCTAACAGGAAGCCCAGCTGGCAAGACATGGCCCATTACCACCCTACGACTAAACGTTATTGGGCTCTCTGGGATTCCTTACATTTGAAGAACGGCATCTTGTACCGAAAATGGGAGTCTGACGATGGAAAGACATGTAGATGGCAACTACTACTCCCTAAGTCGAGAATTTCTATGGTCCTTCAAGAACTGCATGGTAGTCCCACAGGAGGTCATTTTGGTGTAATGAAGACCCTGCAAAAGGTTCGAGAGCGTTTCTACTGGAATAATGTTCGCAGTGACGTGGAAAAGTGGTGTCGAACTTGTGACACCTGTGTAGCACGTAAAGGTCCTAAGAGGCGAACCCGTGGGCGATTGCAACGTTATAATGTAGGAGCTCCTTTCGAACGAATTGCTCTAGACATCCTGGGTCCACTTCCTAGAACATCTGATGGCAATAAGTACATCCTCGTTGTCATGGACTACTTCACTAAGTGGCCTGAAGCCTATGCCATTCCTAATCAAGAGGCGGTAACCGTAGCAGACATACTAGTTCAACACTGGGTTTCCAGATACGGAGTTCCTCTTCAAATCCATTCCGATCAAGGAAGAAACTTTGATTCGGCTGTGTTTAAGGAAATGTGCGGACTACTCGGCATGGACAAAACTCGAACTACACCTATACATCCTCAATCGGACGGCATGGTGGAGCGGTTCAATCGTACCATCCTAAATAGCCTCTCTCTCCTGGTGTCTAGAGACCAACAGGACTGGGACAAGAAATTGCCTCTTTTCCTGCTTGCCTACAGGAGTGCCACTCATGAGGCCACTGGTTACTCCCCTTCTCAAATGCTCTTTGGTCGTGATCTTCGTCTGCCTGCTGATCTTTTGTTTGGCCGTCCTCCTGATGCTCCTTCATCGCCTGAGGAATATGTCGATGAACTCCAGGCACGGATTGAGAAGATTCATTGTCTAGCGAGGAACCGAATTGGACTGGCATCAGAAAAGATGAAGACACGGTACGACACAAAGGCAACTGGACATGAGTTCAACGAAGGTGACAAAGTTTGGTTGTGGAATCCGATACGTCGTAAGGGACTGTCGCCAAAACTACAAAGAAACTGGGACGGTCCTTACACAGTCGTCAACAGGCTGAATGACGTCGTCGTACGCATACGAAAATCGCCACACACCAAACCCAGGGTCGTACATTATAACCGGCTAGCCCCTTATTTTGGCCAAAGTGATTAGAAATTCGAAACTTGAATTTCAGACCATGGTCATGAAAGTCACTTTTTGTAAATATGTAAATAGTAATTAGTTCTTATTTATGTAAATTTTATTATTATTGTTATTATTTATTTATTTATTTATTTATTTGTTTATTTATTTTAAGTGTTTTCCTCTAACTCAAGGATTGCACTGCCCGGGACGTGCAGTCTTTGAGGAGGGGGTAGTGTTACGAATTTTGTAAATAGTTAGTGTTTGTACTGTAAAATAATGTAAATAATCTTATTAAGCTCCATTTCTTTACTAATATTAGTTTTTGTTACATTGTCTCTGTTATCAAGCAAACTTGTCTATTATTTTCAGTGAATGTCTATGGCAGCTTTGCGAAATATTTGAGATATCGCCAAGTTGGCGTCACTTTTGGCGACTAATTTTGGTCGCCAAATTTGGCGATATATCGCCAAGTTGGCGACAAACTTGGCGATTGTTGGCGATGGTAACCCTTCCCTATTTATGGTAACCCCCCTTAGGTCTACTGATACATTGTTTGTTGATTCCGTGGTTTTCCAGGTTTTTCTAGAAATTTCTAGCACATGCTACGAGACTATATATAAGGAGAGCGATACGAGCTGTTGTTGTTATTTATTCACCAGTCAGTCATTGAGTGAGCTACTAGAGATTGTCCAAGCAAGTTTGCTTGATGTATTGAGTTTTATCTACGTTGTTTTGAATGTGATATAGTGTTGAGACATTGTATAAAGAGTCTCTGCGACCTATATTTGTACTTGTTCGATAGATTTAAACAGTTATTTTGGAATATCTTGTAATATTTGTGAGTTTCGAAGACTCTGTTGTTCTGAAGATCTGTAAATAAATTATTTTCTACTTTTCTAAGAGAAAAGAGTTTGAAGTTGTCTAACCATAAGATCGAAAGAACCCCATATACGCTGTAACAATATATATATTTCAAATTTACAAATTTATAATGTCGTGCAGTAAACTGAAAAAATTAAGGCTAATCACAGAAAAACTATATGTAATTATTTATTTATTTATAATTATTATAATTATTATTTAAGAATTCAAAAAAGGGGGTTTAATCCATTATTTTTTCATGTTGTTTAGAAACAAGAAAATTTTTATTGTAGAACCTTTTACCATACTTTTAATAACAAGATCTTGAATTTATGTTTAATAAAAAAGAAAGAGGTGAAAAAGAAATACGAATAACGTTAACAATTATTTTCCAATAATCTTGCACCTTTAGCAAAATATTTTTTAAATATGTATATGATTTTTAAAACTAATAAAAATAGAAAAAGGTTACACAAAAGAATTTTCTTAGCCATTCTGATTCTTTCAATAATTTAGTAGAGAAAATGAATTATTTTTAATTTTTTTTTAAAGCATCGTTTATGTTAGTAATTTTTGATAAATATCTATTTAATAGCGTGGCACATAAAAATGCAATGTACTCTTTCATTTAGACAAGAAAATAGTAATATTCTCGTACATTTGGACTAAAAATATACGAATAATTGAAGGAAGATTGTGACTGAAGCATAGCGCTCTTTCGCTAAACTACTTTAGTAACTGTGTCTTTAGTGTGGGAGGAGTCTAAATGAAACACCACTTTGTTTATCCTAGGATGAGTTCTAGAACGTTGTGTGATTTAGTGCTGATCCGGAATTCCAGAGACTGAAAAACAAACAACTATTTTAACAAGTCTCAAATTGGGGTACGAGTACTCTTAGGCTGCGGGCACACACACAGTTTTTCGCACTAACTTCTTGCGCTATCTTTGATCTTTCGTGTCGGCGCTTTGATGTATAAATTGCACTTCTAGTGTACTGAATCTGAACTTCAAGAGAGGAATATCAGTTGACAGGTTTATGACCGAAGATGGAATAGATAAAAGTTCCCTTTCCTTTGTCAAATTGGTAAGGGTCAGTCCCTCAAAAACCATTTAACGAGGTTTCACCCTTGTTCAGTTCGAAAACAATGATTGATTGATTGCTCTTTTAGTGTAATAAAAACTAGTGCCGTTCGTCTAGACCTTTAACGGAACGTGGTGGGGCTGCTGAGTGTACATAAAAAATGTTATCAGTAATGACAGAAATCACAAAAAATAGTTAATGAATTCACAAAAATCTCAGAAATGACAATGTAATTTGTAACGATTCTTAAATGGTTGTAATAAGAATATTACTAATGAAAAAAAGCATAATTGCGTAATCTGGCTCAATATAGGGTGGATAATGTTGACTAAAGCGTTCAAAAGGATGTTATTTTAACACCTGAGCATTCGGAATATAATGCGGAAGCCTGTTACTACTTTAAAATATAAAAAAAGAAGTAAATTAACTTCTTCAGCACTAATAATTTACTCAATGGTAAAAATTTTTACCTTATTCCATAAGAATATTTAAAACATTAAAAAATACAATTTCTTTTCACGTTACAACATATCAAAAAAAAAAAAAAAAAAAAAAAAAATTGTAATTTAAGAAATTAACCCAACCATTTGAAAAATGTTTCACTCGATACATTCATCTATCATTTTAAGCTAAATACCAGTTGTTTTATTGTGTATTATCCGTGCCACTGCTATAAATGACTTTATACATGCTGCAATTTGAAGGTACGGTTCGTTTAAGTTATATCACTCTATTGTCGCCAAGCATAAAAGTTGGCGACGAAAGAAACATTTCAAACTATTTAACATTGTTGGTGCAAAAGTAATCATTATTAAAATACAGCTTTGGCATATACTGTTATACTTGTAAGACTTTGGCATATATTGTTTGATTTTACAGAGCAGAATTTTGGTGATGGAGGTTTTAAACCAAAATCGATCGCAGCACATGCATCTGTGAATGGGTCCATCAGACATCGAATCAAAAAAGTTTTTTCCCTGTTTTTCCCAAGCCGATTGCTTTTTAGTTTTCTTTTTAGGTGGTGGAAAATCAAGAGTAATAGCTATAACATTTTCCGGCTTGTTAGAATCACTATTGGCACTCAAATTTTCCTGGTTAGAACCGACCGATAGTAAAACGCCATGGCTAGTGGATTGGTCGCCCTGGCGACATGATGTTTTACAATTAATCGGTTCGGCATTAAATTGCTTCCTTTTTCGTGATCGCCTTTCAACACGTAATTGGTTTTCAGCGGCTCAATAATCTTTTGATTTTATCATTTTCTGCATTGAAAGACGTTTTTGCGCCAAACCAAATACAGTATTACTCAGTTATCCCGTCGACCAATTTCGCCAAATGATACGAATCGCCAAACTAATAAGCAACTTATACATGTTGACTGTGTTTAATATCATTGAATGCGATATTCACGTTCATTCATTTCTTTGGCTTCGGCTTTTTCCGTATCTGTTAATTTCCGTCTACCCATTTTTAAATTTGTTAGTTTTCTCCTTTATTACAATGATTTTAACCATTTTAATTTACTATTCAAATAAAAATTCTTCTAAAAGTAAAGAATTTAATTTAAATTCAAATAAAAATTCTTCTAAAAATAAAGAATTTAATTTAAATTCAAAAGTGGTAACATCATTCAAAAGAGGTAACATCATTCAAATGTGGTAACATCATCGGGTCCATTCTCCCGAAAACAACAACCATTTTTCAAATGGTTAAAAAAAAAAAAAAAGTCACGAGCATTAAAGGTGAAAGGATAAAAACTAAAAATAAATAAACTTGGACAATGGGTTTAACAGATAGGGAGGCGTGTTTATAAGAAATGGGAGTACACAGAAATGAAAAGTCTAAGAAAGCAGTTCGTGAAAGAGAAAAAAAGTTATGTTTCTGAAAACAATTAAATTGTGCTCACGACCAGCTAAAATGCATAAATTTATTGAAAAAAAGAAATCGAAATCTTTCACAAATCTAATTTCTTTGTAAAGATAGAAGAAAGAAGACAAAAATTTCAAATAAAAAAAAGCTACATAATTTGAAGAAGCTACATTGTTTTCGGGATATGTATGTTATCGAAAAGCAAAATTAACATTAAAAGCATCTTATATATCTGGGAACAAGAGTTTACTGTGCGTTACAAAAATTTAAAATTAGTATTTTTGTGTGGATACAGGCGAAGCACGTATGGCATGAGATTGAATTATAAAAACAATTATTAAAATCTACTCAACCCGGAATAAACATAAAATTTATTTTAATAGTTCTAAAATCGTAGCTGGTTAGCTAATAATTCCTTTGACGTCAATTTGGTTCACGAAAATATTGCACATTTATGTGCAATTTGTTGCTTATGTAGTACATCATAATCTCACACAGGCTAGTTAGATTAGTCTCCGCTCTGCACACGGTCACAATCTTATCGCAACCGTCTAATGAAATTTGCTATTTTATTTTAAAATTTGATTAGTTAGAGCTTTCAGCCTCAAAGACATATTTCTTGGCGGGAAGGTATTGTACTTGGCGAAAACCGTAAAAGTAGAGAATTTTGATAGGATAAGCGGGAAAAGAGAGAATCTTTTTCATTTTGATAGACTTTTGTTTCTCTTTCCCTTTTTCAAAATTTATTTAAATTAAAGGTCAGTGGCAAAAATGATTTCTACAGAAAGAAGGTAATTTCTATTAACTTTATTTTTCTTTCTAACCGATGACCAGTCCCCTACCTGCTAAATTATCTCTGTTTAACGGGTTAAATACCTGTTATCGGGGCGGAAGACCTCCTAATTGCCGTGCAGCGGCAATAAACCTGATTTCTTTGCTTCTCATGCTATCATTTTTGCAGTACTTGCTTGTCGTTGAGAATACTTAGTTTCGTCTGTTATTTAGTATTACATCCTGTTGTTTGAACTGCAAATGGCTACTCAAAGATGGTCTCGTAATTTAGAACTTTGATCAGATGACGAGAATTTCTATAAACTTATGAGAAAGCGTGGGGGAGAGGTGTATCATCTGCGTTTTAATAGCATTCTGCTGCTTTTTTAAGGTATCATAAAAGAGACTATGTAGATTATTTAATGTACATATGTATATATAATTTTAGTCATATATTGGAGGAGAAAATTTGACGAAGTGAAAAGTTCAGAAGAAAGGAGATTTATATGAAAAGATTATTTACTGTAACGATAAGTTAGCGATATTTTTAAAAAGCTAAGGGGAAAAAATTCGAGTAATTTTAATAAATTTGTTATTATTTAAATGCAATACATTCATTAAATTTATAATACGCATATACTTTTTTAATTTTTCTATTAATATATATAGGGGTTTAATTATAAATTTTTTAAGTGAATTAGAAAATTTTCAAATAAATTATAAAATGTACCCTTTTTAAATAATTTTAAATTTCATAATTCTTGTAACTATAAAACTCTGTATGCTCTTCGTATTATGTACTTGGAAAGAAGGAAATAAAATTCTCAGTATTTGGGGAATTGTAGACGTAATAATATACTATAAAATAACAAATAGGAGAGATAATTTTAAAAAGAAATAATTATGCATTTTAAGATTGCATGAATTTTGTATGATTTTGTGGAAATAGAAATTTCAGAGAGCATTAACTTTTGAGGAAATCTTTAGGAAAAATGGAAATGAACGACATGCAAGATTTTGAAAACTTGAAAAGAAAAAAAAATAAAGAAAAAAATGCTTTGTTTGATATTTTACTGAAATAACAAATAAATAATCCGTTGTCTCTATTCACTTGAAATTTCAATTTGTCAGGCCTATTTCTCGGCATACGTGTATATAATTCAAAAATATTTATATTTAACTTGGTTAGTTAATTAAATTACTTATTTTTTATAATATATTTTCAGCAATTTATTTCACTCATATTAGTCACACTCATTTCTTTCAAATTAGTCAGTTTGGTGCATATACAAAATTTGCATATATGCTCAGACATGCGAAGAGCAAAGGGCAAAGTTTTGATTTGGCACCGTCCACCGCCACCCAACGTTTTCTTATAACATGCGAAAAATGACGTTGGCAGTATAAATTTGTCACCCCATAAATTCCCGCGTCCGGGGCAACCGCCTCCTCCACCCCACCTTTCGCACGGTGCTATATACGCAAGTTTCATTGTGCTTTTATGCTTGTATTTAAATACTTGTGGTTTCGTGTTTGTTTCTGTGCCTTTATATTACAAAGCATTTTTATTTAATTAATAAAAGGGCAAAAAAATTCCTTACGTTTTGCAAGCAATAAATGTTTATTTTACAGTTAAAGTTAAATATAGGTGAAGTATCTCCAAGAGATTATCATTTATACGGTGATTTTCCTCCTAAACATTATTATTGTTATATTTTTTATATTCTTTTACTATCACAAAAAAAGAGGTGATGGTATTTGTCCCTTTCTGAATTTATTCAATTTCTTTTACAGTTATATGTACCCTACCTATATTATAAAGGACAATCATATCTGTGAGTAACGCTTACGCCTTTCTGGGAATGGCAACGTTTTAAAACTTCAAATGAGATTTGAATTTTGAGTTTACTGCTAATTTTTAAACTTCTAAACATCACACATTTCAAAATTTTCACCGTCGTATAGAGGAGGAAAAAAAAAATGCACTTTTAAATATAATTTATGTGAAATCTGTATCTTAACTTGTTTTCGAGTTATTAATTTCATATGGTATTAATACTTTATTTGTTGTCGTGACAACAAAAATATTCCAAAAACGCGAACATTGCAAGGATTAAGATAGATCTCAGATACCTCTATTCTCGACCACGAACAATAGCCATTTTACAAATGATTAAAAGATTAAAATTTTTATATCACCAATAAATTGTTAAATTGTGTCAGTCAACCTACGCAACAAAGTACACCCAATAAAACATAAGCACGAAACTCACAATCACATGAACAAATCGTCCAACATTTTTTTTTTTTAAGTTGCACGCTCTAACACTAAGGTTGATCATCAAATTTTTAACGCCGAAATGGCTAAGATGAAGTAGGTCACGCAATGCTTTTCCCGAATATTTAACACTAGAACCGCGGCGACGGGTCATTTTGACCCGTATCATATGGAGAAACATCTATTCGAACCAGAAAACTCTTAATAAAGTAAGCTAAATACATGCTGAGCATAAATATTTTCAATAAACAACTTAAATTATTCTAAATGAAAATTCCGGTGAAAAATATTTTTATAAATCTTTAATGAATTTTCCCGCGGTTCTAGTGTTAAGATTTTATTTGAGTGAACGTAATATTTCACATAATTTTAGAAAAAAATTACTGCGAATTAAAAGCTTAATTTTGATATCCTCCCCAATATATCTGTACCACGCCCCACATTGCTACTAAAGACTTTTTACACAATTATGTTTAAAGTACAAATTAGCAGTTCTTTCTACAAATATTAAAACGAGAAAATCTTTCCGAGTTCAATAGACTTCCGTCTTACAGCGTATTCGGCTTAAAGAGAGTTTACAGCACAACAATATCAAATTCTCCTGACTTATTGCGCAGTGAATGAATATAGTTGGATGTTGCGCAGGTGCTTATTAGATGTTCTTTTGCAGATCAAATTTCCTTTCCGAAATAAACAATTTTATTTGATAGAATTAAAAATGGCCTTTGAAAAAAAAATAATTAGATTCCGAAAATGCAAAATTGAATGCATATCCTGAATTAAGTTCTGTAGATAGAGGAGGGAAAACTGAAAGTCTTAAGAGGAGTTTTTGGAATGTTTCACATACTTTTAGTGAAAATTACTGCGAATTAAAAGCATGGTTTTACTAACTGCCCCAATATATCAGTACCACGCCCAACATTGCTGCTAATGATTTTTACACAGTTTTGTTTAAACAGGAAATAGCATCACTTTTTACAAATCTTAAAACAAATCTGAAATAATGCAATTACAAGTAATGATATATGTATAAGATGTTATCTACCATTTTTTGTAGTACTTTCTTATCTTTATATTCGTTTATGATTATGGGAAAATAAATATTAACCCCTCAACCTCATATAGAAAATAAATAGATAAGGTAGATTTTAAAAATTTGTTTTCTAAACTTTCTTCTTGTGTGTTTCGATCGGAATGGAGACCGGATAGGGACCGACTGGATAGACCGACTGGAGAGATAATTAAAATAATGGTTTATTTATCGTTATTTCAAGGTAAAAAATAGGGAGCGTATTTTAAAAATATAAAAACATTTTAAGATTTAAGCTTTATGCTATGAAAGAGCGGATTAATAACAAGATTGACAATATATATCATAACTGCAACGTAAGAAATAAAACAAATGTTTTTCCTAAAAAAATTAAGATTTATTTTATCATTACTGCAGGTAAAGTAAAAAGAATTTTTAAATAAGTTTTAAATATTTTAAAATTTCTAAACTGGGAGAAGCACTAACGGAGCCGAAAGTTTCACAATGCTTTCCAAGAAAAATTAAAAGAATTTATAAATTCGGTTTGTCTTTTTATCTGTACACACTCTTACTCGCATGATAATACTCGGATTTTCATGAATTTGTCATATGTTAATATTGTTAATGGACTGCTCAAAGAATTCCGATAATTTTCTTAAGTGTTCACGGTAATTGATTAAATTGAGTTTCTATAAGTTTCAATTAGACTTCCTATTTCAACTAATTAAACGATTGAAATATAGTAACATTATTCAGAATACCTTAAAAAAAGTTTCATAATCTATGCTGAATGCTTGATTTTTTTTTCCCCTTTCTTGTTATGTTTTAGTACTGAATCGGGCACGTTGAAGAAAAAATGATCCACATATTTCCTGCACAGTAGTTATCTACACTCAGAGTCCACGGCACAAACATTACGTAAGTTTGTTAGGTACTTAAAACAAATCTTTTTCAACAAAATTTAGTAAAAGAAAATCACGCTTTTCCTATAAACTATATATTTAAATGACCAGGCTGTTTATTTAGTCATCAGCCATGAGTTTTATACGGTACCGATTTTGATAATTATTTTCTTAAATGAAAGCTGTTCATTTATAGTTGTGCCCATTCTAGCTATTTTTTAATTTATTCCCATTTTCATATTTTATTTTTAATTTTAAAAGCTTTTTACGATATTTCTTCAAATTAGTGGCATTTCAGATCTGCATTTCTCACGATAATAAAAATTTATTTTGTTTTATTACTTTGCACCAATTAGAAGCTTGATTTTATTGGTGAACATGTAATCGCATTTAAAAGAAAAAAGTTAATGGTTTTTGTAAATTTTAAAAATAATAAAATGATTGAGTATAATTATGCACTAATTGCCACAGAAAAAATATTATGCAAAATTGAATGCATATCCTGAATTAAGTTCTGTAGATAGAGTGGGGAAAAACTGAAAGTCTTAAGGGGAAGTTTTGGAATGTTTCACATAATTTTAGTGAAAATTACTGCGAATTAAAAGCATGGTTTTACTAACTGCCCCAAGATATCAATACCACGCCCAACATTGCTGCTAATGATTTTTACACAGTTTTGTTTAAACAGGAAATAGCATCACTTTTTACAAATCTTAAAACAAATCTGAAATAATGCAATTACAAGTAATGATATATGTATATGATGTTATCTACCATTTTTTGTAGTACTTTACCGAGAAATAATATTAATAATGTAATTAAAATAACAGAAAATAATATTTAATAAAAATTTATCTAAAGCAAAATGAGGAAAATGATGTCATTCAGAAACCAGATAAATTGGAAATTATCATATCATTACAGATGTCTTTTTTTA
This sequence comes from Maratus speculifer, assembly GCA_964019185.1. Lineage (NCBI taxonomy): Eukaryota > Metazoa > Arthropoda > Arachnida > Araneae > Salticidae > Maratus > Maratus speculifer. The sequence goes on from CAXHSM010001596.1 coordinate 95,042, forward strand.
TAATCATATAAACAATAACTTTTTAAAAACTTTTAAAGAGAAAATGATGTTACTATATAAAATAACGCATTTATACTCATAACGGTTGTACATTTCAATATTTCTTTTCTTTCCTTAGACAGTGATATTGAAATTCTCCTTTCAGATGACTTCAGTTGGTGAAAATGATCTCATAGTGAAAATAAAATGAATATTTTCTGTGAAAAAACTATTTTCCTGCCAGTTCTCTCAAAGAAAATTTATGGATTTCGCCGGCACTTAGATTACAACTATAACTTAAGAGCGCGAATGTTTGCTTACAAAACTGTTACTGGCAAACTTGATAAAATAGAACAAAAGCTGCAGGAAATTTAAAAATAACACATTATTGTTAAAAATACCTTAAATCAGAAAATTTTAACAGTAATACTTTTTATGCTTAAAATGTTTATACCAGTACCCATTGATTTCGCACAAAACATTTAAAATCACAAGTGATTTACCGTAAGGTAATTCTCCTCGTTTAAACCATAGTATTAATATACAGCAGACTCTTACTACGCGGAATCAATCATTAATCTCATCAATGAAAAATTTTCGTAGTATACAAATTTTATTTTATGTTTGTGTTTTCGCAGGGATTAGGAAATCTTTCAAGCTCAACAGATTGCCGTCTTACAGAGTGTTCGTCTTAAGGAGGGTTTACTTCTTTATGATACATTATTTAGAATTAGTGAGCAGTGAACGAAAGCAATTGCTTGCTGATTACATGGTTATCAGATGTTCTTTTATAGAATTAATTACTTTGAAGAAATAAACAATTTCACTCGTAAGAAGTAAAAATGGCTGTTGAAAAACTTAAATAAATATCATAAACGCAAAATTGAATGGGCATTTTGAAGTAAGCTCTGTTGATAGAGGGAAAAACGGAAAGTTTTAAGGGGTGTTTTGGAAAAATTTCACATAATTTTAGAAAAAATTACTGCGAATTAAAATCATAATCTTGATGGCCGCCCAAGATATCTATGCCACGCCCCACGTTGCTACTAAAAACTTTTTACATAATTATGTTTAAACTATAAATTAGGCGGTCTTTTCTACAAATCTTAAAACAAGTCTGAAAAAATATAATTACAAGTAATGACTATTATGTGTGTAGTATGTTTGTTATATTCTTTTTTTTTTCAGTACTTTCTAATTTTATAGTTTATTTATAATTATAGGAAAATAATAATCGAACAAAAAAGTGTTTTGAATTTTAAACTTGTGCGCTACAGTAAGAATGGAGACCGGAAGACATGTGCGTCAAGATCATTCAAATTATAGTTTATTTATCGTAACTTCAAGCTAACAAATAGGGAGGATAATTTAAAGATATAAAAACATTTTAAGGATTAAGCTATATGATATAACAGGGCATGGCGCTAATAAAACTGAACTATTTATTATCGTTGCAAAATAAGAAAAGAGCAGTTTTTTTTTTCCTAAAAATTACAAGCATTTTCTATCATTAATGCAGATCAGGTCGAAAATTTTTTGAATGAGTTATAAATATTTTAAAATTTGTGAGCTGGAAGAAACATTGACGGAAATGAAAGTTTCACAATACTTTCCTACAAAAGAGAAAAAAGTTTATAAATTCGGTTTGTCTTTTTGTCTGTCTGTCCACACTCTTATTGGCTTTAACACTAGAACCGCGGGAAAATTCATTAAAGATTTATAAAAATATTTTTCACCGGAATTTTCATTTAGAACAATTTAAGTTGTTTATTGAAAATATTTATGCTCAGCATGTATTTAGCTTACTTTATTAAGAGTTTTCTGGTTCGAATAGATGTTTCTCCATATGATACGGGTCAAAATGACCCGTCGCCGCGGTTCTAGTGTTAATATATTCGAATTTTCATGAATTTGACATATGTTAATGGACTGCTTAAAGAATTTGATAATTTTTGTAAGTTTTCCAAGGAATTTGCTAAATTTGATTTTCCACATTTTTTATGCATTTCCAGAAGGTTCAATTAGACTTTTTATTTCAACTTATTAAACAGTTGAAGTTTTGCTACATTATTCAGGCTATCATGAAAAGATTTTCATAATCTATGCTTGATGCGTGATTTTTTTAAACTTCTTGTTATGTTTTAGCATTGAATATTGCATGTTGTAGAAAGAATGACCCACATACTTTCAGAACAGTAGTCAAACACACTCAAAGTCTACAACACATGCAATATGTAAGCAGTGTTCTCGCTGACATATGACCAACGTTAGCAATTTGGCTAATTAAAAGTAAAATACATTCGCCAAATGAAAAAAGTATCAGCAAATTAGATTCGCCGTGTAGCACAAATATATACATATATATATATATATTTTGGCAACAATTGTTATTAATTTAATTTTAACTATTTGCTATATTAAAAATATGTATCTATGCATATGTATGAAAAAAGGGTACTACTAGGTTATCCCGTCGACCAAAAAATTATCGCCAAATTTTAAGATTAAATGCCAAAAGTGGATGAACGTGAATGTCACATTCAATAATATTAAGTACGATTTACGTGTTTAAAATGTCATTAAGTGATTTTTATTTCAACTTTCTATTTGTATTTTTATTAATATTCTACTAATTATTTGTTTTTTTCGTTAATTAAAATAAAAATTATGTCAATATATATAATTTGGCTATTAGTTTGGCGATTTGTATAATTTGGCAAAATTGGTCGACGGGATAACAGAGAAGTACTGAGAAAAGTAAAGAAAGAAAGAGCAAAAATTGAGCACTAGCAATTTGGCGAATCTAATCGCTTGGTTACTCGCCAAATGAAGAATTTAGTCGCTATTTGGCCCAAAGGCGAGCGACAGCGAGAACACTGTATGTAAGTTTCTTAGGTACATAAAACAGCGCTTTTTCTGCAAAATTTAATAAAAACCATCACACTGTTCCTGTAATGGTATATTTAAAAAATAAAATAAAATAAATTAAAAACTTCATTAAACATAATATTAGCACATATTTGTTTTATTAAATAAGTTACTTTAAAAAAATTTAAATAGCCTTTTTGATAAAAAATATGTTTATCATAACGGATTGGACATATGTACACGGATATTCAAATGATGAGTGAGATATCGTAAGATAATTCTAGTCGTATAAATTGTCATAATTCTGTCTAAGAAAGAATCAATCGGAACCAAGTAAAATTTACGAAGTAGACAATATTTCCCCTTGAACAAATTACAGTCGACTCTCGTTAATTCGAACTCGTCGGGACCACAAGAAATGTTCGAATTATCCGAAGTTCGAAGTATGTAAAACATGCTTAATATGGTACTATTATAAAGGAATTAATGTTATTGTGTTTTTAAACGTATTTCGTCTGTTTTCATTAGAATATGACTTAATATTAAATTAGAATGTATAATACATATACTAATTAAAAAATTAGAAACAAGCTCGATGGAAGAAAAATTTAAAGCGTCACTGATGCAGAGACGGAGTTCTAAGAAAGTGGATATCAAATGCATTACATTATATGTATACTCGTTCGGAACAATTTTCATAAAATCAAAAAACGAAAGTTATTCAAAGGATCTGAAATCCGTGAGAAAGAAAAGAAAAAGGAAAAATCGGAATTCTCGTTAGTTCGAATTAGACGAAGTCAAGAGAAAAAAGTTCGAATTAATGAAAATTTTTAACGTTATTCTTCCATTGAAAATTTCGGGACTTCATGTTTAGTTCGAATTAAGCGAAGATTCGAATTATCCGATTTCGAATTAACGAGAGTCGACTGTATTTTATGTCTGTGTTTTCGCAGGGACGAGAAAATCTTTCCGAGTTCAACAGATTTCCGTCTTACAATGAGAGTTTGAGATCTTAGACAGTTTACAGCACAGCAGTACCATATATTTTCCTGACTTAATGCGCAGTAAATGAATGTAGTTGCATGTTACATATGTGCTTACCAGATGCTCCTTTACAAAGCAGATTAACTTCCAGAAATAAATAATTTTATTTGATAGAATTAAAAATGGCCTTTGAAAAAAAAATAATTGGATTCAAAAATGCAAAATTGAATGCATATCCTGAATTAAGTTCTGTAGATAGAGTGGGGAAAAACTGAAAGTCTTAAAAGGAGGTTTTGGAAAATTTCACATAATTTTAGCGAAAATTACTGCGAATCAAAAGCATGCTTTTGCTAACTTCCCCAAGATATCAATACCACGCCCCACATTGCTGCTAATGATTTTTACAAAGTTTTGTTTAAACGGAAAATAGCAGCACTTTTTACAAATCTTAAAACAAATCTGAAAAAATGTAATTACAAGTAACGATTATTATATGTGTAAGATGTTATATGCCATTTTTTGTAGTGCTTTCTCATCTTATTATTTATGATTATGGCTAATTAAAAATTAGCACCTCCCCCATAAAAAAAATGCAATAAAAAAATTTGTGTTTTAAACTTTCTTCTTGTGTGTTTCGATAGGAATGGAAACCGGGGAACATATGGATCAAGATAATTAAAATAATAGTTTATTTATCGTTATTTTAAAGTAAGAAATAGGAAGAATATTTTAAAAATGTAAAAACACTTAAAGATTAAAGCTTTATGCATTGAAAAGGCGGTTTGTTAACAAGATTGACAATATATTATCATTGCAATGTAAGAAACAAAAAAAATGTTTTTCCCAAAAATTTTAAAATATTTTTATCATGATTACAGGTAAAGTACAGTCCACCCGTAACGAGAAAGACCGTGAAAAATATTTTTGTCCCCGTGGTCACTATAGAAACGGACTCGTCCACTTTATTTTAGGGTGACCGCAGTACTGTTGGCTTCTTTTGTATGTACTAGGAGCGAAAAAAAGGGGGAGATTATCGCAGTCTTCGGCTTTCAAACCACCTGTGTCAGTTGGTATCTTCCGAAGAAGCAACCTCTCTCGGAGTTTTTCTCCTGACGGTAGGTCTGTAAAAAGAATTTAGACTTACTATTTATTTTTAAATATTACAATGTTAAATATTTAAAATTTTTTAAACTGGAAAGTGCATTGGCGGAACGGAAAGTTTCACAATGCTTTCCAAGAAAAGTGAAAAGAGTTCATGAATTCGGTTTGTTTTTTCGTCTCTCCACATTCTCACTCGCGTGAATATACTCGGATTTTCATGATTTGGATATATGTTAATGATCTTAATGTGCTGCTTAATGAATTCCGATAATTTTCTTTCGTGCTAACGGTAATTGATGAATTTGAGCTTCCCCAAAGTTCAATTAGACTTCCTATTTCAAATTATTAAGGGGACAGTGGACCTTTATTTGAGCAAAATCATCTGTAGCAAAATCGTCAGAAAAAGGTCTATTTCTGGGGTATAATAGTACCTAAACAGTTTTTTCTTATTAAAATATCATTTATGAAGGTTTTAAGGAGTAAATAAAAAAAGATAAATGTATTTATATATTTTAAATCTGATTTTATCAAAACTAATTTTTCAGCGTTTTTAGGTTTTTGAATTGCCCCTTGCGTCTTAATTTTTGATCAATATTTATAAAATTGATAAAGAAGTATCCTGATATTATTTAAAAAGAAACTGTGTAAGCTTTTTAAAATTCGTCTTCATTAAGATAGTCAAATTTTATTTTTTACTTATTAAAAGGCAAAATTTTGGATGAAACTCGATAAGGAATTTAGAAAACCATCTGTAAAATATTAACTATTCAAGAGATTTAAAAATTTTTACACAAATTTGTTTATAATATAGATTTAAGTGATAAAAATGCAAAAGCAAGAAAATATTTCAAAAATTAAGACACGAGGAGCATTTTAAAATTTCGTTTAAAAATTTAAATTTTTGCAAAAAAATTACAAATTTTAATACGGTTGGAATTTTTTTTAAGGTATACTATATGCTGTTGGTGAAATGTATATATGCACAAAATTTCATATTGCTATGATAAAAATGAATAAAATAAATTTCTAACGTCCACCGTCCCCTTAACCCTTTCCGGCGCGGAGTAAGTTTAATTGAAATAATTATCTGCCACCAGAATTTATAAACGAATTTATTAGAGAATACGAACTTGCTTATTTTCAGGCATTTTATCAAAGGAAAATTTTAATTAAATATTCTTGGTGCCAGTAAAATTAAAATTAGGTGTCCTTTTTAAGGGACACCGCGCCGGAAAGGGTTAAACGGCTGCAATTTTGTTACGTTATTCACATCTTAAAAGGAGTTTTATAATCTGTGCCAAATGCTTGATTTTTTTTTCTTTCTTGTTATGTTTTAGTACTGAATCTTGCACGTTATAGAAGAAATGATATACACATTTCAGAACAGTAGTTACCTACACTCAGAGTCTACAACACATACAATACGAAAGTTTCTTAGATACCTAAAACAACGCTTTTTCAATAAAATTTAGTAAAAACCATCGCATAGTTCCTATAATAGTACATTAAAAAAAAATAGGCCCCACCAGTGGCCGAGAGAAACGGACCTCTCAACTGGAAGACGGCAGGTGCTGGGTTCGAACCCAATCGCGGCTGTCGGCCTAACCGTTCGGAGTTTTCGTGGTTTTCTTCGAACCTTGCGTAATACGGGATAGTTTCCCTTAGAAAGACCCCCACGAAGAGCACTCCCCCCTGGTCCTGTATCCATGGCGTAGATAATCGGACAACAAAAATAAACCAAACCAAACCATTAAAAAAATATAAAATAAAATAAAAACTGCAAGAAACTTAATATTAGCACGTTTCTGTTTTACTAAATAACTAAAGTCAGAAAATTTTAATTATCATTCTTTTATAATATAAAAGTTTATCAAGCCTCCTTACCAGTACATACAACAACTTTATAGTCACGAGTGAGGCACCGTCAGGTAATTCTCCTCGTTAAAAAGTAAAATAATACAAATACAGCAAACTCTCTCTAATCAAGCAGAATTAATCACGAATCGGATCCATGGAAGTTTTCAGCAGTAGAGAAATTTTATCTTATGTCTGTGTCTAGCAGAGTGTTCGTCGTAAAGAGGATTAACTGCTTTATAATGCATTCTTTAGAATTAGTCCACAGTGAATGAATGCAATTGCTTGCTGTTTATGCGGTTATCAGATGTTCTTTTATAGATTTAATTACTTTGAAGAAATAAACGATTTCACTTGTAAGGAGTAAAAATGGCTTTTGAAAAACTTAATTAGTTTCATAAAACACAAAATCGAATGAGCATCTTGAATTAAATTTTGTAGATAGAGGAAAAAGGCAGAAAGTCTTAAGGGGAGTTTTGGGATACTTCACATAATTTTAGCAAAAATTACTGCAAATTAAAGCATAATTTTGATGGCCGTCCCAAGATATCTGTACTACGCCCCCGCCCCACATTGCTATTACAAACTTTTTACAGACTTATGTTTAAAGTACAAAGTAGTGGGTCTTTCTACAAATCTTAAAACAAGTCTGAAAAAGTATAGTTATAAGTAATGATTATTAAGTGAAGTATTTTTTATCATTAATACTGATCAGGTCGAACATTTTTTGAAATGAGTTTTACATACTTTAAAATTCACGAACTGGAAGAAGTATTGGCGAATACGAAAATTTCCCTATAGTTTCCTAAAAAAGAGAAAAGTGTTTATAAATTCGGTTTGTCTTTCTGTCTGTCTGTCCACACTCTCACTGGCCTCAATATACTCGGATTTCCATGAATTAGACATACGTTAATGATGTTAATGGGCTGCTTAAAGAATTCCGATAATTTTCTTAAGTGTTCCAAGGAACTGCTAAAATTGAGTTTCCAAATTTTTTATGCGTCTCCAAAAGATTCAATTACACTTCCCATTTTAACTTATTAAACGGTTGAAATCTTGTTACATTATTAAGAATACCTTAAAAAAGAGCTTCAAGCTATGCTGAATGCTTGATTTTTTTCCCTTTCTTGTCATGTTTTAGTACTGAATCTGGCACGTTTTAGAAGAAATGATCCACATACTTCCTGCACAGAAGTTATCTACACTCAGATTCCACGACACATACGCTACGTAAGTTTGATAGATACCTAAAACAGCGCATTTTTAATAATAATAATAAAAAAAAAAATAGTGTGGCACTTGGGGACTGTCGCGGTAAAGCTATTGCATAGCATTTTTTATCAACTTATGCAATTGTAATTATTTATTTATTTTTGTTTTATGCAGTTTTTTTGTCTTTGATATTATATCAAGTTTTTTCTTTTTCTTTGATATTAATTCAAGTTACACATTTTGAGCGTGATGACCGATAAGAAAACAATTTTTTTTCTTTTATTGAATAAATGAGAAGTCTACCGAAGTGCCAAAGTCTGTCGAACTGAAACGACGTTAGCCGGAGTGTTAGTTTTTTCTCGTTACGGAATTTCTAGATTCGGTCCCTGCGCTCAAAGCCCGGGATAAAAGCTATGCAATAGTTTAAATGTGCCCCCCTGAGGGTGACACACAAGACATGTATAATATGAATAAGCAGTTGCAGACTTTTCAAATAATGTGTCACACGACTGGTGTTGTAAAGAAATTAAAAATGTGCCCCCCTGGCGGCAGAGTGGGGGGGGGGGTGACACACAAGACATCCATAATATGAATAAGCAGTTGTAGACCTTTCAAATGATGTGTCACACGACTGGTGTTGTAAAGAAATTAAAAATATGCCCCCCTGGGGGAGCAAAATGGGGGTGACACACAAGACATGCATAATATGAATAAGCAGTTGCAAACCTCTCAATTGATGTGTCACACGACTGGTGTTGTAAAGAAATTACAAATGTGCCTCCCCTGGGGGGCAGATCGGAGGGGGACACACAAGACATGCATAATAGGAAAAGGCAGTTTCAGACCTTTCTAAAGATATGCAACACGAGGGGTGTAGATAAAAATTTAAAAAGTTCCCTTTTGGGGGGGGCAAAGTGGGGTGCGGCGCCCCAAATATATATAATTGGAATGAGCAATTACAGTTCTTTTAAACGATATGCCACACGATGGCTGTATATACAAATTTAGAAAATGCCCCCTGGGGTGGCAGAGAGGGGGGATGGCGCACCGGAAGGTCAAAATAAGAATAAGCAGTTTAAGGCCTTTCTAAAGGTATGTCACATGAGGGGTGTTTACAAAATTAAAAAAAGTACCCCCCCTCGGTGGGGGGGGGGGGGTAGAGAGCACATCGAATGCGTAAAAAATTATAAATGGTCAATTTTTTCTAACAATGTAGCACACGATAGGTGTCAACAAAATTTAAAAAAATTAGGCAAAATTTTGAAAGATTTGCCGGCGGTGGGAGGGGGCGCATTCACATGAATAAACACAGGCCTTCAGAACGATGTATCACACGAGTTCTCCATCCCCTCCCCCCCGAAGAGGGGAAGGTGGAAACCTTCCCCAAAATGTACACCGAATACGTTTCAAATTTTATAAATAGTATTTGTCGAAGTTCCGTGTAAAAAAAAAAAAAATACCGCGTCAATGTCTGCTGAAGTCTACCGAAAGATACCGTGCCGAAGTTTGTCGAACTGAAACGGCGTTAGCCGGAGTGTTAGGTTTTTTTGCTCGTTACGGAAGTGTTGGGTTTTCTCGTTACGGAATTTCTAGATTCGGTCGCCGCGCTCAAACCCGCGATAAAAGCTATGCAATAGCTTAAAATTTAGTAATAATCATCACACTGTTCCTATAATTTATGTATTTAAATGACCAGGCTGTTTATTTAGTCATCAGCCCTGAGCTTCATACAATACCGATTTTGATAATTATTGTTTAAATGAAAGCTGTTCATTTGTAATTGCGCCCATTCTACCTATTTTTTTTTAACTTATTTCCATTTTTATATTTTATTTTTAATTTTAGAAACTTTTTATGTTATTTCTACAAAATGGTGACATTTCAGTTCTGCTTTTCTCTCTATAACAAGAATTGATTTTTTTATTACTTTCCACGAATTAGAAGCTTGAATTTATTGGTGAATATGTAATCGCATTTAAAAGAAAAATGTTAGTGGTTTTCGTAAAAGTTAACCGTAACAAAATGATTGAGTATAATTGTGCATTAACTGCTATAAAAAATGTTATTTACTGAGAAATAATATTAATAATGTAAAATAAAATATCAGAAAATAATATTTAACATAAAATTATCTAAAGCGAAATGAGAAAAATCATTCAGAAACCACATAAAGGGGAAATTATCATATCGTTAAAGATGCCTTTTTTTTCTATTAATATAAACAGTAACTTTTAAAAAACTTTTAAAGAGAAAATGATGTCATTATATTAGGTGCCCAGAAGCCAAGGGGTATAAGTGACAATATTGAAAAAAATGAGTTAAGTGCACAGGCTATCTGGAAATAAGTCTATTTATTTAAAGGTAAAGAGTTATGAGTGATTTTTTAATTATGCACTGAGTTTTAGGGGTCAGTTATTTAACCTCTTTCCCGAAACCATGAAACGCGTGGAGGCCAAGGGGTATAAGTGCAAGTGTATTCATTAACATCTATATAGCTGAAGCGCGACCAACGACATGCAAGGTTAGTTCATGACTCTGAAAACGCCCTAGGAATTTGATAGTTTTTAAACGTCGATTGGTACAAAAACACGATCATATGCCAATTTGTACCAATCACAGTTTTAAATTAAAAGTCAGTTTATCACAGTTTAAAAATCACAGTTTAAAAGTTTTTTTATGTTTCATAGTATATGAGTAAAATGGTTGTGACAGAGATACAGACAGATAGAGGATTGATTTTATAACAGTTTCGTTTTATAAGTACGGAACCCTAAAACCGTATTGCTTGTCCAGCACTATTAAGAATAATTAAGGCTAGTTTCCACCAAAATCGATTATACAGAGAAAAAAAAAAGAATGACTCAAGTTTTAAAAACTTCAACCTCAGTTCAGACATGATGTAATGTCCTATGTTGATGCATGTTACATTATGTCAAACTAGCATTGGCTTTTCAGCCAGTTAAACTTATACTCATAAAAATCATTTTAAATAAAAAGAGCAAATATCCACATAATTTTGAAAAAAACCAAAACTGTGACAAAAAACACACTTAAAATACAAAACCAGAAAGAATCCTGAAGGGAAAAAAAATCTCACTCAAAAAATTAGCACTAGTGGCAAAGCCTCTTTTCATCGGTAATTTGACAATGACAAGAGAAAAATAAAGAAACAGAAATAATTTAATTATAAGCAAGTGTAATTTGTAATGAATGTTTTTCCCTTTAATTTTTGAGTGAAAGAAAAGCAGAATTCTACATTTTCTTATATTTTATACTTATTTCTACCAACTGTTGATTTTCAAAATAGATGGCTAAACTGAATGGCAGACCTGCCAACATATGAAAAATTAAAAATCTTAGTACACAAAATTCAAATTAATATTGAGGTTAGTTTATTTATTTATTTTTTTTTTTTTGCTTTACAACATTTTTTTTACTTTCATAATAGAAAGGTTTTTAGTATTCCATCTCCATATACAGTACACTCCCTCTAATCTACACAGGTCGGGACCAAGGGTTTTGCGGATTATAGAATATTGCAGATTATAGGTCATTTCTTTGTTTACATTCTAATATTCGGAATTTATCAACAAATGTAGTAAATATGCAGCAAATAAATAACACAAATGAAAGAAAATATTTTTTTTTTATGCATAAAAAGCTATAGTCAATAGGAACACATTTAAATCATATAATGCAAAATTAATGGAAAACATTTCTATTTATTTTTAAATCTTTCGTACTTCACAGTAGTGTTCACTCTTGAAATAAAAAGGGCATGGTTCTATTCGCTCAAAAGGGCACTACTGCAGCAAAAAAGAGCACTTTTGCAAGAAAATTTTTTTTATTAGTTTTAGAAGGAGAAAAAAGAAAGTGGCAAAATGCATAAATTTTAAATATGATAAGTCAAGTAACATTAATTTTAAATGATTTTATGACATAAAAATACAATTAAATTAAAACATGATTGAACAGTTTCATGTTTTTTTTTTTTTCAGAAAGAAATAAAAAAAATGCCATCATTTTTGAGCACACAAATTTAAAATACTATGGAATAATAATAAGAAAAATATGTTAAAAATCTCTGGGTAAAACCAGTGGTGCATTTTACTATTGCAAAAGAAAGGCAGGGTGCATTTTGTAAATTTGAAAAGGGGCAGGGTGCTGCACCCTTCAAGTTTGGTTTAGAATAAACACTACATCACAGTGATAGTGGTTTGCTTTATCATTTTTACTTTCTTCTATCTTCAATAGAAGAAAGTATTGTAAGCGAAATTTTTTCGACTTCCGGCTTTCGGCGGATTTACACGTTTTAGGGGTCAGAGATTCCAAAAAATATGTTTTTACAAAATGTCTGTCTGTCCGTGTGTCTGTGTGTGTGTCTGTGTGTGTGTCTGTATGTCGCCATTCCACCATCAAAAAGTGTATGAAGTTATGCATAGAATGAAACCAAATTTTTTGTGAATGTTTTTGGCTGTAGCAAGCAGGTCCTCCTACAGTTTTGAAATTTTCCGCCGGAAGGGGGCGCTGCAATCGCGATTTTTATGCCATTTTCAATATTGTACCGACCAAAAGTATATGAAGTTATGCATAGAATTTAACCAAATTTTTTGTGTAAGTGTATGGCTATGGCTAGTTGGTCCTCCCTGAATTTGAAAAAAATCCGCCAGAAGGGGGCGCTGAAATCGCGATTTTTGTGCCATTTTCAATATTGTACCGACCAAAAGTATATGAAGTTATGCATTGAATTGGACCAAATTTTTTGTGTATGTGTATGACTATGGCTAGTTGGTCCCCCCTGAATTTGAAAAACATCCGCCGGAAGGGGGCGCTGCAAGAGCGAATTTTATGCCATTTTCAATATTGCATCACTTAAAAGTGCATGAAGTTAGTTCTGGAACTGAACTAAATTTTTTGTATACGATTATTTTTTGGTAAGGCAAGTAATTCCTCCCTGAATTAAAAAAAAATCCGCCTTTCATTCTATTGTCCATCGGCTCGTGCAGAAACGGAAATTCGTTTTTACTCCGATTAATTGGTTGAAGCAGAACTTTAAGATGAAAATCAAAGTTGGTATGGTATTGAATTAAAATTATTAAAGCATTAAAATGAGTAACTGTTTTTTTTTAAATATTAAAATGTACGTATGAGATAGAAGAAAGTTTTGGGATTGGCACATCCAACTAGTTTATTTATGCAATGCAGTTTAATCTTGATGCCTTTAAGAGTCAGAATTTCTTAATCAGTAACATAAGTTTTTTTTTTTTTTTTTTTTTTTTTTTTTTAATATTCTCAAGAGTTATTTTATGTTTTTAGTAGCCAGCAAATGTGTACAGACTATAGCAATCTTAATAGTTATTTATAAGGTACATAAAACATTTCCTTCTAATGAATACAGAAATGCATTGAAAATTTCTAAATTCATCAGTACAAGTACAGTTCAATTTTTATTATGGTCAAAGTGTGCATTATCTTGGTTATAAAAAGGAGATTTTAACAGTTTGTTTACATCTGAAAAATAGTACGGATTATAGAGGTGCGAAAGAGGGAGTGGACTGTAGTAAACTAGTCAGATGTGGCAATCCCAAAACTTACTTCTATCATATGAATGTTGATACTTCATGAAAAATGCAGCATAGCAGTGCCACCAGTCATCAATAATTATAGTCAAATAATCTGAAGAAACTGATCCTGTGAAAGAAAAAAATTAAATTTAAGTAATCATTAATTTTCTGCATTTAGAAATTTAATAACTTTCACTGGTTGAAACATTGTCAACAAATATGAAATTTTCTTATCTTATGCTATAACACAAGCAAAAATTGTGTTTGTAAATTTTAACTTAAAAAAAGTTCTAATGATTTTGACTAAAATTTTTTATTTTCACCATGTTCAAGCATGGGAAGACCATTGGACTAGGTTACATGTTCAGGGTTCATACTCATTTTCGAAGAAAAAATCCCCTGAGAATCCCCTAATGTACAATTATGATGTGTAATCCCCAGGATATATAATTTTTCCATGTCAACAATTAATGGCATGTTTTAAACTAGTATCATGACATCCCACCTTCTCAAAATAAAATAAAAGCAAGGTAATTTCAAAAATAAAGTTTACATATTACCTATATGAACAAAACCAACAAAACTTTAAAAGAGAAACATTGATTTGTATAAAACATAGATGAAGTCTGTATGCCTTGCTGGGCTATCCTTAAAAACTTTGTAGCTTGCTGCAAGAATTTAATTTCCACTTTATAATTTTAATACCTCTTTCAAAAACATTATATGAACAATATTAAGACTACAAATGCCATACCAACTTAAGAACTTGCTTCATTTTACTTAAATTCCTCTTGAACTTATGTCAAAACTTACAACGTTAGGTGTATCGAGTGACTGAACGAATGCCGACAGATCTCAAATCATCAAGCATATAGACAGTAGCAATTGCCCTCAATTTCCCAAAGTAGCTAGTCATTTAGCCAGGTTTTCCCAGGTTTGGGAATTTTTTTGTATTATCCCTTGAGAATTCCCCTGATTTTTAGAACCAAAAATCTATCCCCTGATTTTCCCAGGAATCCCATAATTCCCTGTTGAGTATCAATCCTGATGTTCCATAAAATTCGATTAATGGATCATTTTTGGTCAGGGTCAAGCAGTGCTCTCACTAACCTTTGACAAACATTAGTGGTTTGGTTAATTAAAAATAAAAAACATTCGTCAAATGAAAAATGTATTAGCAAAATAGATTCGCCGTGTAGCATAAAAAAAGTATCTTTAACCTTCATGCAAAATAATAAACGAATATTCAGAGCATACATGTAACAAAAAATAAGTATTATCTATAAAAGAATAAGGTGGGAGTAAAGATGCACACTTCCCATAAATTTTGATTTTTAACAAACATATTTGGTCTAAACTTATGTGATTAATGATTAAAATATACTCGAACATTAGGCACGTGTCACCATCAACCAGTGTTCAGTCAAATATTAATTTTCAAAAAGCATTGTTCAGCATATCCAGGGATGGGGAAATACATCATTTTGCTTGCCAGTGGCGAGTGGGTTTTCTGGCAAGGCGAGTGCATTTTTAATTTTTGAAAAAACTGTAGGCAATAGAAACATTATCTTTTTCAATCTAGATATTTTAACTTTCCAAATTATTACAATGTAAATATTATACTAAAGTTTTATCTTATATTAAGCTTACCTCTGTTGCATATATTTCTTAATTTTATAGGGGAAAAAGAATTACGAAAATGTATTGTAGTAATAGTAATTTCAGGTGCGATTTTGTCAAAACTATTTTCAACTGTATGCGTGTTGTATCTTGCAGGCTGGTGAAATAAATCCACGGCTGGTGAGATTCTTGAAAAATTCCCCACCTCTGAGCATATCTTTTTCCCGTTGGTTGGGGTAAAAGTATGCAATGATGGTACAAAGATACACAGTGTGTATTTTTATCTTGTTTCTCCTAAAACAAATGAGTTACGAAAAAGTATGAGTAACTTTCACTAGTATTTATAGTTATACTGAAAATTATAAATTGAACCATAGAAAAAAAAAAAAAAAAAAAAAAAAAAAAAAGAATCTGAGATTGAAACTAGCAGTTAAACTTGTAACTGCTGTGACAAAAATTGTTCCATAAATGTGAGCAGTATCAGAGACCACTTGATCATAGAATGAATAAAGGGCTGACTGACTTATAAGTTACTATTTTTGTGCTAAACTTTATGTTAAGACCTATTATTGTAATAAAAACAATCATTCAGAAATATTTAGCGATATTACTAAGTTACCAGACGAATCAAAATTAAACTATAACAACAATAGTTTAATTGAAAATTACAAGTTAAATTGTGAAAAATAAAAACAGCAGGGTGTCTGTGATGCCAAGAGTTAAGGATTAAGAATTAAAACAAATGCATTTCATTAAATAAGAATATTGGTTTTTAAAAGTAGATAGGTGGATGCTTGCATTCCAGATAAAAAAAGGGAAAAAATTGAAAATCAATTTGATGTACATTAAGATAAAAGAATACAATGTAATTTCATAATTTTTTTGTGTTAAAATAAGTTTTTCAAATTTAAAAATACATTTATAAGCACATTTAAAAGTAATAATTATTAATGAGCTCCTATTTTTTAAATTATACATAATCAAAATTTATTTTCTTTATTGGAAAAAAAGTTGGTATTCGGCCAAATCACTATTCGTCCCATCCCGAATATACTTTATTTAAATTGCATCCAAATTGCTAAATTTATTTTAAATAATTCTGTTTGATTAGAATATGTAATAATATTAATATTGGAATAGAATATTTAGATATGGTTCTAAATAGTACAAACTAGAAAGTAATCATACAAGACTGGCGTAAGAAATGAAGATTTAAATAGCCACCAAAATAATAATAATTAAAACAAAATCTTAAAAAGAAAAAATATATACAGTGAAACCTCTGAATAAGGGACACCCATGGGACTGGGACTTTTGTTCCTTAAACAGAGGTGTCCCTTATTCGGAGTTTTTACTTTTTCAAAAAAATAATAGACATAAAAAAAATAACATTAAAGGTGAAGTTTAAATGTACCTGAAGACTATAAATTACGTTAATCAGATGCAACAGGAATAGAGAATTAATAATTGAAATTTTCAGTCGATTAATTCATAAAAAGATTTGTAGAATTAATTATTTGCATTTTTTATGTAAACATTTCATACATGCAAAAAGTGCAGTAACATTTAAAAGAATCTTACTTGAAGAAATCGACAAAATGTTATTCTTTTGCAGAATTCAATTTTTCACTACTAACCTTCCAAGTGCTCATTTACAGTGCTTATAAATTTTAGTCCTTTATTATTAGCAATGTTTACGAAAAAAAAGTATTCAGCTTTACATATTTTAAAGAATCTGTAAAGTTCTTTATTTCACAATTTTCGCTTTTTTACTTTCATAGTCATCCTTACAATTTTCAGCATTACTTTCAATGGGGATAAACGCACTGATTATGGATAAATAATTGGGTCATATGCCTCTCTATTCAACATGATTGCCTGTCTGTTTGATAAGTTCACAAAAATCTGTATTTTCATTCTCATCTGAGACTAATTCATTAATATAAAAAGCAAAAAACAAATCTTTAATCCCTTTTAAAGTGTCCCTTAAATCGAGTGTCCCTTATTCAGAGGTAAATACATTACGCATCCTATACCTAGGGACTGGGACTGGAACTTTTGTCCCTTAAATAGAGGTGTCCCTTATTCGGAGTGTCCCTTATTTGGAGGTTTCACTGTAATACTAAACAACAGGTAAATGAATAAATAATTTCTTTTTATTAACATTAAAATGTGGTATCGTTTGTTCTCCAACATTAAATATAATTCATAATATAGTTTCAAAAAACAAAAGAAAATTCTATTCATTTTATACAGACACTAAAAAAAATATTATTATTTTATTCATTCTACACACATGAATCACAATTTTAGATCTAGCCTAAATAAGAAAAAAGTTTTGTTAAAAACGAAAGAAAGTTTAAAACAGAATAGTACAGTAAAACCTCGATAATTCGGATTAATTGGGACCAGGCCCAATCCGGATTATCCGGAGAATAAGAAAAAAATGAAATAAAATAAAACATACGCACAGAAAATCACCTTTATGTTTAACTTATTGATTATTTACAAACAGTAAAAATGTTTACTTTGTAATAAAAAAGTTCGTAATTTTTTGCTGTGCCAGTTTTCTATACCTTTTGTGAGCCGTACGGTCACGCTTACCCACTTGAGCATAAGTAGTTCGTTGGGTGCAGTTTAAATAAGAGTTTAAATAAGAAAGCCTTAAGGTATTCTTCCGAAAAGATTTGAGAAAAAAGTTTTTTTTATTCAGAATACGATGATGAAACAAGTTTATGCTATGGAAATTAACCAAATCGTTTCTCAATCGCTTGACCAAACCGATCCGGATTATCCGGAGATCCGGATTTACGGGGTCCGGATTTGCGGGGTTCTACTGTACCTGTTTTCATCTTTGAGCAAAAGAACAAAATAATGGAAGTTTATTCTTCGAAACCTGAACATCAAATGCGAATTTTAGGAACACCGTCCGCTAAAGGGCGCTACGGTCACTCGTTAAATTTCTCCCAAAGAAGTGACAAGGCTTATATATTCCAATGGCTTTGGAACACTCATAGATTTCCCACAAAACATTTAAAATCACGAGTGATTTACTGTAAGGTAATTCTCCTCGTTTAAACCATAATATTAATATACAGCAGACTCTTACTACGCAGAATCAATCATTAATCGCATCAATGAAAAACTTCCGTAGTATACAAATTTTATTTTATGTTTGTGTTTTCGCAGGGATTAGAAAATCTTTCAAGTTCAACAGATTGCCGTCTACAGAGTGTTCGTTTTAAGGAGAGTTTACTTCTTTATGATACATTATTTAGAATTAGTGTGCAGTGAACGAAAGCAATTGCTTGCTGATCAGATGTTCTTTTATAGAATTAATTACTTTGAAGAAATAAACAATTTCACTCGTAAGAAGTAAAAATGGCTGTTGAAAAACTTAAATAAATATCATAAACGCAAAATTGAATGGGCATTTTGAAGTAAGCTCTGTTGATAGAGGGAAAAAAAAAACGGAAAGTTTTAAGGGGTGTTTTGGAAAAATTTCACATAGTTTTAGAAAAAATTACTGCGAATTAAAAGCATAATCTTGATGGCCGCCCAAAATATCTATGCCACGCCCCACGTTGCTACTAAAGACTTTTTACACAATTATATATAAACTACAAATTAGCGGGTCTTTTCTACAAATCTTAAAACAAGTCTGAAAAAATATAATTACAAGTAATGACTATTATGTGTGTAGTATGTTATACTCTTTTTTTTTTTTTTTTTTTTTTTTTTTTCAGTACTTTCTGATTTTAAAGTTTATTTATAATTATAGGAAAATAATAATCGGGAAAAAAAAAAGTGTTTTGAATTTTAAACTTGTGCGCTACAGTAAGAATGGAGACCGGAAGACATGTGCGTCAAGATCATTCAAATTATAGTTTATTTATCGTAACTTCAAGCTAACAAATAGGGAGGATAATTTAAAGATATAAAAACATTTTAAGGATTAAGCTATATGATATAACAGGGCATGGCGCTAATAAAACTGAACTATTTATTATCGTTGCAAAATAAGAAAAGAGCAGTTTTTTTTCCTAAAAATTACAAGTATTTTTTATCATTAATGCAGATCAGGTCGAAAATTTTTTGAATGAGTTTTAAATATTTTAAAATTTGTGAGCTGGAAGAAGCATTGACGGAAATGAAAGTTTCACAATACTTTCCTACAATAGAGAAGAAGGTTTATAAATTCGGTTTGTCTTTTTGTCTGTCTGTCCACACTCTTACTAGCTTTAATATATTCGAATTTCCATGAATTCGACATATGTTAATGGGCTGCTTAAAGAATTTGGATAATTTTTGTAAGTTTTCCAAGGAATTGCTAAATTTGATTTTCCACATTTTTTATGCATTTCCAGTAGGTTCAATTAGACTTTTTATTTCAACTTATTAAACAGTTGAAGTTTTGCTACATTATTCAGGCTATCATGAAAAGATTTTCATAATCTATGCTTGATGCGTGATTTTAGGTAGATTTCGTATGAAATACTACCTTTTGCATTCTCTCCCATGTTGGAATTTCTGAAAAATTTTTGTGGATCTACACGAATCATGACTCCTAGACCTCAAAACTACCATCAGTAAAAAAGTTTATCAATCTATCTATCTATCTATCTATTGGTGTATATCACTTTCTTCTAGACACGATAACTTCCATAATTATGCTCAGATCTTCTTCAAACTTTTACATAAAATCAAGGAGTTTAAAATCTTGGTCGAGTTCGTTAATGGGCAAAATCGACCAAGGGGATGGAAATGGGGAGGGTTTTTGTGAAAACCGAAAAAACGCGATAACTTCTTTATTAAAATAGATATCGAATCAGTTTAAAGTTTATATTACTTTTAAAAAATGGGCAAACAGTTTATGCATGACAGATTTTTGATAAAGTTAAAAATGGGCTCAAGGGGCGAAAAAAAAAAAAAAGAGTTTTTGGGAGAAAAAAATTCATAACTTCATCAATTCTCAAGATATCAAATCCAACTAAATTTTATATAAATGTACTCAATATTATCTAAAACTTTTGTATTTACAAGTTTTTGATAGGACCAATTTT
Source organism: Maratus speculifer (assembly GCA_964019185.1). Taxonomy (NCBI): domain Eukaryota; kingdom Metazoa; phylum Arthropoda; class Arachnida; order Araneae; family Salticidae; genus Maratus; species Maratus speculifer. Next base: position 115,287 of record CAXHSM010001596.1, read on the forward strand.
TACCGACGAAAAAAATTAAAAACGAAAAGAAAAAGGGGTGAGGAAAAAGAAAAAAACCCATAACTTACTCAATTCTTAAGCAATCAAACCTAATTAAATTTATTTTACATCTTCACAATAATATCTACAACTTTTATATTGACAAATTTTTCATAGAACCAATTCTTAGAGCAAAAATAAATTAAACAATATATAGGAGTTGGGGAAAAAAACCCTCAAATCTAAACTGCTTATATTCTGACTCATTTTAAAATTCATTTTTGATTTTAAACGCATCCAAATGACAGATTCTCTTATTTAGGAACTATATAATGCGACATATTGGCCAATTTTTTGATAAAGGCAGAATATATTTTTTAAAAAGCTGCCAAAAAAGCTATTTTGAACAGATTTGCCGAAGTTATCTTCATTAAAAAATTGATTAAGTATAACAAATTGCGTTTTCTCTGAGTCATTTTTAAATTCATTTTTGTTCTCAAACCCATCCAATTTACAGGTCCTATTATTTAGGAACTATATAACTTGACGTATTGGTCAGTTTTTTGATAAAGGCAGAATATATTTTTAAAAAGACTGCCAAAAAGGGTATTTTGAACAGAATTTCACGAAGTTATTGTGATTAAAATTTGAGGAAATTTAAGAAATTGCGTTTTTACCGAGTCATTTTTAAATCTTTTTTTTTGTTCTCAAACGCATCCAATTGACAGGTTCTCTTATTTAGGAACTATATAATGTGACGGAGTGGCCAGTTTTTTGATAAAGGCAGAATATATTTCAAAAAAAGCTGCCAAATTGAGCACTTCGCACAAAATTTCCCAAAGCGATCATGTGGGTATTCAAATAACAACTGTGGGTATTCAAATAACAAATTGGTTATTTTATGACTCATTTTTAAATCCAATTTTGCTCTGAAACGCATTCAATTGACAGTTTTTTGTTACTTAGGAACTATATAATGTGCGTATTCGTCGATTTTTTGATAAAGGGTGAATATATATTTTTAAAAAGCTGTCAAAGTAAGCACTTCGCAAAAAAATTTCCCAAAGCGATCATGATAAAAGGATTGAGGTTGTATTCGAATAACAAATTGTTTATTTTATGATTCATTTTTAAATTCAATTTTGATCTCAAACGCATTCAATTGACTGTTATTTGTTATTTAGGAACTGTGTAATGTGCCGTATTGGTCAGATTTTTGATAAAGGCTAAATATATATTTAAAAAAATCAGTCAAAGTGGGCACTTCGCACAAAATTTCTCAAAGCGGTCTTGATTAAAGAATTGTGGATGTACTAAAATAATAATTGGTTATTTTATGACTCATTTTTAAATTCAATTTTGCTGTCAAACGAATTTAATTAAGTTTTTTGTTATTTAGGAACTATATAATGAGCATATTGGTAAATTTTTTAAATAAAGTAAGAATATAATTCAAAATATGTTGCCAAAATGGGCATTTGAGTAGAATTTCGTTTAGAATGACTTTGATAAAACCAGTTTTTTCAGAAATATGAAATTAAAAATTTTTAAAAGCGGCTGAATAAAGTAGTTAAATTGGGTTTATCTCTAATCATTTTTTTTCTTTTTTCTTCTTTTTTTTTTCTTTTTTCTTCTTCTTTTTTTTTTTTTTTTTTTTTTTTTTGAGATTAAAACTGTTCGAAATCTACCTCCGCCTATAGGCCATGCCGAAAGGCCATGTTCTTGTTATGTTTTAGCACTGAATATTGCATGTTGTAGAAAGAATGACCCACATACTTTCAGAACAGTAGTCAAACACACTCAAAGTCTACAACACATGCAATACGTAAGTTTCTTAGGTACATAAAACGGCGCTTTTTCTGAAAAATTTAATAAAAACCATCACTCTGTTCCTGTAATGGTATATTTAAAAAATAAAATAAAATAAATTAAAAACTTCATTAAACATAATATTAGCACATATTTGTTTTATTAAATAAATTACTTTAGAAAATTTAAATAGCCTTTTAAAAAATATGTTTATCATAACGGATTGGACATATGTACACGGATATTCAAATGATGAGTGAGATACCGTAAGATAATTCTAGTCGTATAAATTGTCATAATTCTGTCTAAGGCAGAATCAATCGGAACCAAGTAAAATTTACGAAGTAGACAATATTTTCCCTTAAACAAATTTTTTTATGTCTGTGTTTTCGCAGGGACGAGAAAATGTTTCCGAGTTCAACAGATTTCCGTCTTACAATGGTTCGCCTTAGAAAGTTTACAACACAGCAGTATCACATATATTCCTGACTTAAGGGTGTATTTCGATTCAAACTGCTTATTTTCCGATTTATTTTTGAATTCATTTTTGCTCTCAAATGCACCAAATTTTCAAAATCTCTTATTTGGAAAGTACACAAGGTGCCGTGATTGTCGATTCTTTGATAAATGCAGAAAATATTGTAAAAAAAAGCAACCAAAAACGGCATTTTGAACCGATTTTCCCCTAACGAGAGATTTGTGAACGAAAAAAAGGGTGATACTGAGAAGATAATTGTTTATAAATCAAATTCTAATTAATTGAGAGCAAAATGACATCACACGGCACTTCACACGACCCTTCAATAATCCCCTGAGCAAGTTTCATGTTTCTACTTTTAAAAATGTGTCTGAAATTGTATAGGAAAATTTCGAGCTGTTGAAGGTGGAAAAGCGTTTTTCGAATACACCCTTAATGCGCAGAAAATGAATGTAGTTGCATGTTGCATATGTGCTTACCAGATGCTCCTTTATAAAGCAGATTAACTTCCAGAAATAAACAATTTTATTTCATAGAATTAAAAATGGCCTTTGAAAAAAAAAAAAAAAATAATAATAATTGGATTCAAAAATGCAAAATTGAATGCACATCCTGAATTAAGGTCTGTAGATAGAGTGGGGAAAAACTGAAAGTCTTAAAAGGAGGTTTTGGAAAGTTTCACATAATTTTAGCGAAAATTACAGTGAATTAAAAGCATGCTTTTGCTAACTGCCCCAAGATATCAATACCACGCCCCACATTGCTGCTAATGATTTTTACAAAGTTTTGTTTAAACAGAAAATAGCAGCACTTTTTACAAATCTTAAAATAAATCTGAAAAAATATAATTACAAGTAATGATTGTTATATGTGTAAGTTGTTATATGCCATTTTTTGTAGCGCTTTCTCATCTTATTATTTATGATTATGGCTATTTAAAAATTAGCACCTCCCCCTGAAAAAAAAATGCATTTAAAAAATTTGTGTTTTAAACTTTCTTCTTGTGTGTTTCGATAGGAATAGAAACCGGGGAACATATGGATCAAGATAATTAAAATAATAATTTATTTATCGTTATTTTAAAGTAAGAAATAGGAAGAATATTTTAAAAATGTAAAAACATTTAAAGATTTAAGCTTTATGCATTGAAAAGGAGGTTTGTTAACAAGATTGACAATATATTATCATTGCAATGTAAGAAATAGAACAAATGTTTTTCCCAAAAATTTTAAAATATTTTTATCATTATTACAGGTAAAGTAAAAGAATTTAGACTTACTATTTATTTTTAAATATTACAAGGTTAAATATTTAAAATTTTTTAAACTGGAAAGAGCATTGGCGGAACGGAAAGTTTCACAATGCTTTCCAAGAAAAGTGAAAAGAGTTCATGAATTCGGTTTGTTTTTTCGTCTCTCCACATTCTCACTCGCGTGAATATACTCGTATTTTCATGATTTGGATGCATGTTAATGATCTTAATGTGCTGCTCAAAGAATTCCGATAATTTTCTTTCGTGCTAACGGTAATTGATGAATTTGAGCTTCCCCAAAGTTCAATTAGACTTCCTATTTCAACTTATTAAATGGCTGCAATTTTGTTACGTTATTCACATCTTAAAAAGAGTTGTATAATCTATGGCAAATGCTTTATTTTTTTTCTTTCTTGTTATGTTTTAGTACTGAATCTTGCACGTTGTAGAAGAAATGATGTACACATTTCAGAACAGTAGTTACCTACACTCAGAGTCTACTACACATACAATACGAAAGTTTCTTAGATACCTAAAACAACGCTTTTTCAATAAAATTTAGTAAAATCCATCGCATTGTTCCTATAATAGCACATTAAAAAAACATAAAATAAAATAAAAACTGCAAAAAACTTAATATTAGCACGTTTCTGTTTTATTAAATAATTAAAGTCAGAAAATTTTAATTATCATTCTTTTATAATATAAAAGTTTATCAAGCCTGCTTACCAGTACATACAACAACTTTATGGTCACGAGTGTGGCACCGTAAGGTAATTCTCCTCGTTAAAAAGTAAAATAATACAAATACTGCAAACTCTCTCTAATCAAGCAGAATTAATCACGAATCGGATCCATGGAAGTTTTTAGCAGTAGAGAAATTTTATTTTATGTCTGTGTCTAACAGAGCATTCGTCGTAAAGAGGATTAACTGCTTTATAATATTTCTTTAGAATTAGTCCGCAGTGAATGAATGCAATTGCTTGCTGTTTATGCGGTTATCAGATGTTCTTTTATAGATTTAATTACTTTGAAGAAATAAACGATTTCACTTGTAAAGAGTAAAAATGGCTTTTGAAAAACTTAATTAGTTTCATAAAACACAAAATCGAATGAGCATCTTGAATTAAGTTTTGTAGATAGAGGAAAAAAGCAGAAAGTCTTAAGGGGAGTTTTGGGATACTTCACATAATTTTAGCAAAAATTACTGCAAATTAAAAACATAAATTTGATGGCCGTCCCAAGATATCTGTACTACGCCCCACATTGCTATTACAAACTTTTTACAGACTTATGTTTAAAGTACAAATTAGTGGGTCTTTCTACAAATCTTAAAACAAGTCTGAAAAAGTATAGTTATAAGTAATGATTATTAAGTGAAGTATTTTTTATCATTAATACTGATCAGGTCGAACATTTTTTGAAATGAGTTTTAAATACTTTAAAATTCACGAACTGGAAGAAGCATTGGCGAATACGAAAATTTCCCTATACTTTCCTAAAAAAGAGAAAAGTGTTTATAAATTCGGTTTGTCTTTCTATCTGTCTGTCCACACTCTCACTGGCCTCAATATACTCGGATTTCCATGAATTAACCATACGTTAATGATGTTAAAGGGCTGCTTAAAGAATTCCGATAATTTTCTTAAGTGTTCCAAGGAACTGCTAAAATTGAGTTTCCAAATTTTTTATGCGTCTCCAAAAGATTCAATTACACTTCCCATTTCAACTTATTAAACGGTTGAAATCTTGTTACATTATTAAGAATACCTTAAAAAAGAGTTTCATAATCTATGCTGAATGCTTGATTTTTTTTTTCTTTCTTGTTATGTTTTAGTACTGAATCTGGCACGTTTTAGAAGAAATGATCCACATACTTCCTGCACAGTAGTTATCTACACTCAGATTCCGCGACAGATACATTACGTAAGCTTCATAGGTACCTAAAACAGCGCATTTTTAATGAAAATTTAGTAAAAATCATCCCACTGTTCCTATAATCTATATATTTAAATGACCAGGCTGTTTATTTAGTCATCAGCCCTGAGCTTTATACGGTACCGATTTTGATAATTATTTTTTAAATAAAAGCTGTTCATTTGTAGTTGCGCCCATTCCAGCTATTTTTTAAATTTTTTCTATTTTTCTATTTTATTTTTAATTTTAAAAACTTTTTATGTTATTTCTACAAAATGGTGACATTTCAGTTCTGCTTTTCTCTCTATAATAATTTTTTTTAATTACTTTCCACGAATTAGAAGCTTGATTTTATTGGTGAATATGTAATCGCATTTCAAAGAAATATGTTAATGGTTTTCGTAAAAGTTAACCGTAACAAAATGATTGAGCATAATTATGCATTAACTGCTATAAAAAATATTATTTACCGAGAAATAATATTAATAATGTAAATAAAATAACAGAAAATAATATTTAACAAAAAATTATCTAAAGCGAAATGAGAAAAATCATTCGGAAACCACATAAAGGGGAAATTATCATATCGCAGGGCTCCCAAATGGTCCGCGAACTGAACATCAGTATTTTTTAACAGAAAATTTCGTGATACGTTTGCGCTAGAATCAATTTCCAAACGTGGTTTCTTGACAATTTGCAAGAAAAATCTAAAAAGAAAATTTCTCTAAAAAAATTCCGGTGTTCTGTTCCCGGACCATTTGGGAGCCCTGAATTCGTTAATGATACCTTTTTTTATATTAATATAAACAGTAACTTTTAAAAAACTTTTAAAGAGAAAATGATGCCATTATATAAAATGGCGCATTTATACTCATAACGGTTTTACATTTAAATATTTCTTTTAATTTCATAGACATTGAGATTGAGATCATCCTTTCAAATAACTTCAGAAGGTGAAAATGATCTCATAGTGAAAATAAAATAAGCATTTTTTTTTTAAAACTATTTTCCTGCTAGTGCATCTCAAAGAAGATTTCTGGATTTCGCCGGCAGTTAGATAACAACTTTAACTTAAGAGCGCGAATGTCTGCAAACAAAATTGTTACTGGCAAACTTGGTATTGCTTTTGTAAATATATTTATTTAATATTGATTCAATATAGTAAGTATTTTTGTTGTTGCTTTTAATTCAGTTGATCGGATCTTATAAGCATTTTATTCCTTGAATGTTTATTTTATATTTATATTTATTATTATTATATTTAATGTTTATCTGACCAATCATAAATTTCACACAAAACATTTAAAATCACGAGTGAGTTACCGTAAGATTATTCTCCTGGTACACCGCTCAGCAAAAGTTTAGACAATGATCGATTATGCTTCTATTTTCTGAAGTATGTACCGAATGTTTGTAATTCCTCTGTCAAATATTAGTTGTGCCTTATCCTTTATTCACACACAATAAATTTTGAATTTTACCTTTTACATAAAATATAATGCCAAAAAAATAAAATTAACATTGTGGCAAAAGTATAGACAATTTGTGTATTTACAGAAAAAATAACTACAAATTAAAATCGAGTTGCACCCGCATTGTTTACAGTTAGTGGAAGAATGTGACTTTTCATCGAAAAAACTAAATGCTGCGTCACTTAGGGGTCTATTTAGTACCAAACATGTTCAACAGCAGCTCGAAACTCATTAAAAGAAAACTATAACAAAAATTTGCATAAACATTACGACATATGATGTTACAATAGTTTTCGATTGGGTCCGGATTAGAACTACATGCCGGCCAGTTGAGATCAATAGTATTTTCAGAGTTAGACGAAGTTCTTCTTTTGTATGCAACATGAATAGATGCTAAAATCCATACTTTAGATCAGCAAAAGTTCCCCAAATGACTAAAAATTATTCTCCAACTTATATACGTAGTCTTGTGTTGCTTGGCAACCAATGAATAACTCCAGAAATGCACGAGCATTAAAGCTAAGTGAGGACCAAATTATTAAAAATTCACCTTTTTTTTGTCGACTTAATAAAGTCCCAGGATCTTTGCTTAAGTCATTCCAATAGTATGCCCACTTGTTTGGGCCATTCGAAATCCACTTTTTTTCGTTACTGAATATCATAGCGTACCATTTGGGTCCATATGACGTATATTTGCAAATTAATTGAATTCTGGACAATTTATAGCGAGATTTTAAAGCTGATTGTTTTATTATTGTCATATAAATTGATTTACCTGTTTCTTTAATCATCTAGGCATCATGTCCGTCGACACAGAAATTCCTGATTTACTTTTAACGTGATTAACAATTATTATTTGTGTAAATGTCACTTTCTGGATCCTTTTGTCATCGCATTTTCTTGTCACACAAGGTCTTTCAGATTATGTTTTTTTTTTTTTTTTTTTTTTTTTTTTTTTTGAGAAGTCATCCTTAGACTATACTTCATAGACAAACCACTTTGGACGATTCAGTGCTGCTGAAATTTCTGCAACTGTCTTCCCTTTCCATTTCAGCTTCCCTACTTCAATTACCTCATCTAAATGAATATTTTTAGCTCGCGGCATCTTCACTAACTGATGCTATATCGAGGTATAATTAAATGCTTCAGACATGTAACACCATAACTTGGAAATTTGCATTTATCCATGAACAGTTGGCTAAGAATCAAAAAAGTGTCTAAACTTTTGCAATATGCATATTTTACTTTTTTCAGTTAAATTATATGTTATCTTATATTATAACCATTATTTTTATTGTACACTGTTTAAAATATATTTGAAAATAAGTATAGCCATTTCTAAAACTCACGTGTTCGTATTTTTTATTTAAAGGTTAAAAAACACCAGTGTCTAAACTTTTGCTGAGCACTGTATAAACTATAATAATACATAAACAGCAGACTCTTACAAAGCAGAAGCAATCATTTATCGCATCATTGAAAAGTTTCCGTTGTAGACAAATTTTATTTTATATTTGTATTTTCGCAGGGACGAGAAAATCTTTCCGAGTTCAACAGATTTCCGTCTTACAGAGTGTCTTGAATTAAGTTCTATAGATAGAGTGAAAAAACGGAAAGTCTTACGAGGAGATTTAGGAATGGTTCACATACTTTTAAAGAAAAATACTGCGAATTAAAAGCATAATTTTGATGGCCGCCCCAAGATATCTATACCACGCCCCACATTTCTACTTAAGACTTTTTATACATTTATGCTTAAACTACAAATATGCGGGTCTTTCTACAAATCTTTAAATAAGTCTGAAAAAATATAATTACAAGTAATGATTATTATATGAAGTATTTTTTATCAGTATACTGATCAGGTTGAAAATATTTTGAAACGAATTTTAAATATTTAAATATTCTGTCTGTCTGTCCACACTCTCACTGGCCTGAATATACACGGATTTTCATGAATTTGACGTATGTGAATGATGTTAATGGGCTGCGTAAAAGATTCCGATAATTTTCTTGAGAGTTCCAAGGTATTGCTAAAATTGAGTTTTAAAATTCTTTATGCGTTTCCAGAAAGTTCAATTAGCCTTTTTATTTCAACATACTAAAGGATTGAAGTTTTGCTACATTTTTCAGGATATCTTAAAAAGAATTTCATAATCTATGCTTGGTACTTGATTTTTTTTCTTTCTTGTTATGTTTTAGCACTGAATATTGCATATTGTAGAACAAATTACGCACATACTTTCAGAAAGGTAGTCACCCACACTCAATGTCTATGACACATACAATACATAAATTTCTCAGGTACCTAAAACACCGCTTTTTCTACAAAATTTAATAAAAGCTATCACACTGTTCCTATATTGGTATATTAAAAAAATATATAAAATAAAATAAAATAAAATAAAACAAGTTGAATGTAGATTCTGCCATTGCAGAACTCAGTTTCGCCTCCGATTAAAAAAAAAAAAAAAAAAATAAATCTATAGAGGTCTTTTAGAACGGCGACCCCGTTTAGAATGCAATGTACTAACTTCATTTTTCTTGTGTTTATCAATATAATAGCAAACAAAACGGCGTGAAATACCCAATTGATTAGCAATTTCTCTCTCAGACATTGGAATTGCGGAATAGTAAAAAGATACAATTTGACGTGCTACTTCTTCATTGACTAGAATAATTAAAACCGGATTTTTTCTTTAGTTTAAACGTTTTTTATAGACTCTGAGAAAAAGGAAATGCATTTTAACAATAAAATTGTATGAATGTCTCGTTTTAACGGCCAGATTACGAAACTAGTCGTTGGGGGCCACCGTAATACTTACCCATCATGGATATGCATTATAAAGTATGTGAAAATAAAATATGTGAAAACTATTTATAAAATGCATTGCAATTCTAAAACAAAATTTAAACGTATATTTAAATATTCTTAATGTGCATAGTAATACTCCATTAATGAATTGCTGATGAACCCATTTCGACAAATTATGTAAAATACCAAACTACACAAGTAGTACCGGATTGCGTAAAAGAAACATCCTTATAACTCCAAAAACAATAATCATATTAACTAACAGTTTACTGCGTCAGATTAAACGTCTCATTTCCAATTAAAACATATCTTTGAATTGAAATTTGAAGAAAATACATGGTCATGAAAAATCCAAGAATGTGGAAAACAGGATTACAAATATCTCGGCAACTATTAATTCGACCAAATTCGTTCTTGATGCAAAATTTGTGTTATTTTATTGCCTTTTACGACCTTTCCTTAAAATAAAAAAAAAATCGAAATTTCGAGAGTCCGAAAAAATAGTTCCGGATAATCGAGTTTACTGATATTAAATAGGCTTCGTCCTATTCTTACTTACTAAGTACATACAAAATTTTAAGTCTCTATCTCCATTTGTTCGTGAGATAGAGCGTTTACAGAGAGACAGACGGCAACTTAAAAAAAAAAAAAAAAAAAAAAAAAAAAAAAAAAAAAATTCGAATTCTCCAGTATCTGAAACGTGTAAATCCGCCAATTTTTTTGGAGAATCCGAAAAAAAATAGTTCCGGATAATCGAGGTTACTGATATTAAATAGGCTTTTTTTTTTTTTTTTTTTTTAACTCAAAAGAAGATTTGGGGGCCCTTGGGATGCGGGGCCTCTCGCGATTGCGAATTGTCAGGCATTTTTCTATTAGCTTTCCACAGGTCATCAATAGCCCAATATTCTTTGTAACGCGTACAATTATATGCAGGGAACGATTTAAAAATTTGGGAACTCTGGGCACAGATGCTTACGGGGGACCCCCTTGCACCGATACTTACAGGGGGATGGACTGCAAAAAATAAAAAAATATAGTTACTAAAGTAACCATTATTGATATTGACTTTAAAGTATCTATTAAAAAATTAAATATGATAAGCAATAATTACTTTTAAATAATTATTTCACAATTATGAAATTCAAATAAATAGACGTTGTATAACAAATTAATTTAAGTTTGCAATTTATTTAAATAGGAAATAATTCCATCTTGATTAAGTTTTAAATTTTTAAAATTGTATAGTAAAAAATGTCCCCGACTTTTTAATTTTTAACAATTTTTGGTGAGATTTTTTATACCATTTTCAGTGGATTTTTTCCATTCTGCTGCAGTTTCTAATATTGAAAAGAAACGTTTTAAACTTTTAGTCGAATATAGTGCATTTTGTACATCACGATTTTAGAAATTTTTGCAGTTTTTTGTCCCTTTTTCGTGTTTTGTGGTGATATTTGGACATATACGAAGGGATTCTGTTTCAGACTAACATATTAAATTTTGTCTCCGCGGTTTTCAAAGCAAAATGTTGCATAATTTCGTTTTTTGTGCCGATTTTGCATGCATGTATATATGTATACACATTCGGCAGTGAATTTTTATTAGAATGCTATACGTCTCATTGTAATAAATTTTATCCACTGGCATTTTTGAAAGGTTTTTTTTTAATTTCCTTTCTCGATTTTTCGACATTAGTAAAAGAAAATGTAATTAAATGTAAAAAAAATGTTTTAGATCATTTGAGACAACAGCTCAGCTGCTATAAGTCTCAAAAGAAATCCCCCTCCAAACCAAATCCAGAATTGTATTTTTTGGAACGGCAAACCACGTGAGGCGGAAATAAAAATAGCGATATATATATATTATTATTATTATTATTATTAGGATTTGATAATCGCAATACATTTTTTTTTAAAATTATTGATTTTACAAATACTGTGGTACTTCCGCATGCGGATCTTATTTCATTCGCTGGAAAAATTCAGGGTGAGGAGAGGGTCGTCCGACTAGGGGTTATTTTTTTAAATTTTATTAAGTTTGGGAAACCTTAAAAATCAATCGCTTTAAACTTTATAATACATAGTAAGAATAAGGATAAACTGTTTTGAAGGAGATATTAAACGAAACCCCCAGTGCGATCTTTGATCACATTTATCTACTTGTTTGACTTTCTTGAAAGTCAAACGTCGATTACGAAACGTCGATTACGAAACTAGTCGTTGGGGGCCACCGTAATACTTACCCATCATGGATATGCATTATAAAGTATGTGAAAATAAAATATGTGAAAACTATTTATAAAATGCATTGCAATTCTAAAACAAAATTTAAACGTATATTTAAATATTCTTAATGTGCATAGTAATACTCCATTAATGAATTGCTGATGAACCCATTTCGACAAATTATGTAAAATACCAAACTACACAAGTAGTACCGGATTGCGTAAAAGAAACATCCTTATAACTCCAAAAACAATAATCATATTAACTAACAGTTTACTGCGTCAGATTAAACGTCTCATTTCCAATTAAAACATATCTTTGAATTGAAATTTGAAGAAAATACATGGTCATGAAAAATCCAAGAATGTGGAAAACAGGATTACAAATATTTCGGCAACTTATAATTCGACCAAAATCGTTCTTGATGCAAAGTTTGTGTTATTTTATTGCCTTTTACGACCTTTCCTTAAAATAAAAAAAATCGAAAATTTTTATGTACATTTCATTAGAACGAATTTTTCGAGAGTCCGAAAAAATAGTTCCGGATAATCGAGTTTACTGATATTAAATAGGCTTCGTCCTATTCTTACTTACTAAGTACATACAAAATTTTAAGTCTCTATCTCCATTTATTCGTGAGATAGAGCGTTTACAGAGAGACAGACGGCAACTTTAAAAAAAAAAAAAAAAAAAAAAAAATATATATATATATATATATATATATATATATATATATATATATATATATATATATATATATATATATATAATTTTTTTTTTTTTCGGATTCTCCAGTATCTGAAACGTGTAAATCCGTCAAAATTTTTTTGGAGAATCCGAAAAAAATAGTTCCGGATAATCGAGGTTACTGATATTAAATAGGCTCCGTCATATTCTTACTCACTAAGTACATACAAAATTTTAAGTCTCTATCACCATTTGTTCGTGAGATCGAGCGTTTACAGACAGACAGACGGCAATTTTTTTTTTTTTTATAAAAATAAGTTTTTCGGAATCTCCAGTATCTGAAACGTGTAAACCCGTCAATTTTTTTTTCGAGAGTCCGAAAAAAATAGTTCCGTACAATCGAGGTTACTGATATTAAATAGGCTTCATTCTATTCTTACTTACTAAGTACATACAAAATTTTAAGTCTCTATCTCCATTTGTTCGTGAAATAGAGCGTTTACACAGAGACAGACCGACGGAAGGCAATTTTTTTTTTCGAAAAATATGTTTTTCGAAATCTCCAGTATCTAAAACGTGTAAATCCGTCAAAAAATTTTTTTTTTCGATTTTCAAAACGATTGCAATACTTAACCTATACTACGTATGATAATGATTGGTTAGTAAAAGTGGGCCATAATTTTGACACGACACTTTTTAGCTTGTCTGAAAGAAATAGCATCGGAGGCTAATAAAAACTGCAGGAAATATATTAGCACATTTCTGTTTTTTAAATAAGTTACTTTAGAAAATTTAAATAATTATTTATTTTATAAAAAATATGTTTATCATAACGGATTGGACATATGTACGTGGAAATTCGAATAATGAATGAGATACCGTAATATAATTCTCGTCGTATAAATTGTCATAATATAGTCAATTCTGTCTAAGGCAGAATCAATTGGAGTTAAGTAAATTTTTCGTAGTAGACAATATTTCACCTTAGACAAATTTCATTTTAAGTCTGTGTTTTCGCAGGGACGAGAAAATCTTTCCGAGTTCAACAGATTTCCGTCTTACAGCGCTTTCGCCTTAAAGAGAGTTTATAGAAGTATCATATATTTTTCTGACTTAATGCGAAGTAAATAAATGTAGTTGCATATTTTGCTTACCAGACGCTCTGTTTCAGAATAAATTACCTTGCATAAATAAACTAGTCGTTGGGAGCCACCGTAATACTTACCCATCATGGATATGTATATGAAAATAAAACATGTGAAACTATTTATACAATGCATTGCAATTCATAAACAAAATTTAAATATTGTTAATATACATAGTAATGCTATATTAAAGAACTGCTGATGTACCAATTTCGACAAATTATATAAAACGCCAAACTACTCAAGTAGTACTGAACGGCGTAAAAGAAACATCCTTATAACTCCAAAAATAATTATTCGATTAACAATTAACTGCGTCGGATTAAGCGCTTCATTTCCAATTAAAATATATTTCTGAATTGAAATTTGAATGAAATACAGGGTCATGAAAAATTGAAGAATGTGGAAAACAAGATTACAAATATATCGGCAACTAATAATTCGATCGACTTCGTTTTATATGCAAAATGTGTGTTATTTTATTGCCTTTTATGTCCATTCCTTAGAACAAAAAAATTCGAAAATTTTTATGTACCTTTCATCAGAACGAATTTTTCGAGAGTCCGAAAAAAATAGTTCCGGATAATCGAGGTTGCTAATATTAAATAGGGTTCGTCCCATTCTTACATACTAACTACATACAAAATTTCAAGTCTCTATCTCAATTTGTTTGGGAGATAGAGCGTTTACAGACAGACAGACAGACAGACGGACGGCAAAAAATTTTTTCTAAAAATATGTTTTTCGAAATCTTCACTATCTAAAACGTGTAAATCCGTCAAAAAAAATTTTCGATTTTCAAAACGATTGCAAGACTTACCCTATACTACGTATGATGGGTAAGTAAAAATAATTACTTAAAAGAATTAAAGACGCTTAAAAAAAATTAAATAGATTCCAAAAATGCAAAATTGAATGTACACCTTGAATTAAGTTAGATAGAGAGGGGAGGAGGAGGATTTAAATTCTTAAGAGGAGTTTTTGAAAAGTTTCACATAATTTTATCGAAAATTACTGCGAATTAAAAGCACGCTTTTTGTAGTTGCCCCATGTCTATACCACGCCCCACATTGCTGCTAATGATTTTTACACAGTTTTGCTTTAACTGCAAATGGCAGCAATTTTTGCAAATCTTAAAACAAATCCGAAAAAATATAATTACAAGTAATGATTATTATATGTGTAAGATGTTACATACCATTTTTTGTAGTAATTTCTCATTTTTATATTTATTCATAATTATGATAAATTAAAAATCAGCTCCTCCCCCTTAAGGAAAAAAAATCGATTAAAAAAATTATGTCCTAAACATTCAATTTGTGTATTTCGATAGGAATGGTGACCGGGGAACATGTGGGTCTAGATAATTCAAAAGAAAGTTTTCTTTATCGTTATTTCGAGGTAACAAATGCGGAAAATATTTTAAAAATATAAAAACTTTTTAAGGATTTTCTTTATGCTATGAAAGGGCGGGATTCTAACTAGATTAACAATATATTATCATTTGCAATGTAAGAAATAGAACTAATGTTTTTCCTATAAATTTGGATTTTTTTTTATCATTACGACAGGTAATCCCGAAAGATTTTTGAAATCAGTTCTAAATATTTTTTAATGTTTTTGAATGGAAAGCAAAAATGGCGGATGCTAAATATTCGCACTTTACTTTCCAATAAAACTGACAAGTGTTTATGTATCCACTCTTTTCGTCCACACTCTTACTCGCTTAAATATATTCGGATTTTCATGCATTTGATAATTGTTAATGATGTTAATAGGCTGCTCAAAGAACTTTAATAAATTTCTTATTGTACATGCAGGGCCGAATATAAAAGTGAATAATAGGGAGGTCTCAAGAAAATGTAGGGGTGATTATATTTTCTATCTCTCTCTGATGCAGAAAGATAAATTAGTGCATATTCATACTGTAAATACTATGTTTCTTATTTAACTATTGTAATAACTTTACTTTATGCTAAGAAAAAAATATAATGATGAAAATTCGAGTGTATAACTAGTGAAATATTAAATATCAAGTTGTCTTCATACGTGGAAATAGGATGAGCGAATGTTAAAACACTTATTTTAGTTACAATTTAATATTCCTGAAAAACTGTGAAACAGCAAAGAAAATAAATTAGATTTTTGATCAAAATTTCATTTGCATTTTCGAAACATAAATTCATTAAGTGACCTTGGAATCTTTTCCAGGGGAGCCTCAAAAAGTTTTTGGGGGGGTGGGGGACTCAGCCGCTCCTAGCACCCCCTTAGCTACAGCCCTGTGTACATGGGATTTGCTGAAACTGAATTTTTAAATGTGTTATGCGTTTCCGAATGATTCAATTGTACATCTTATTTCAACTTATGAACCGGTGAAGATTTGTTACATTATTATGGATATCTTAAAAAGGGTTTCATAATTTCTATTTGACGTATGATTTTTTTTCTTTCTAGTTATGTTTTAGTACTGAATATTTCCTGTTATAGGAAAGTTATAGACCTACATTTTTTCAGAACCTTAGTTACCTGTTTTCAGAATCCAGGAAAATGTATGTATTTTTTTAGATACATAAAACAATACTTTTTTTTAACGAAATTAAATAAAAAACTGTCACATTGTTTATTTAAAACAAATAAAAAATAAAATAAAATGAAAACGGCAAGCAATATAATTCTGAAAAACTTATACTTTACTTAATAACTCACATCAGAATATTTAAAAAGTTATTTTTTTCTACTTTAAAACGTTTGTTTTCTCAGTGTAGCAGTCTTCAAGATCCTTTATCAAAAGACGAGTGAGGTACCATAAGGTAACTCTCCTCGTAACATACACAAGTAAATAGAAGCGTTAGAGTTGCCTGTTTGTGCCCCATCTTTTTTCAGAAATTCGCTTGCTAGCGCAGACAAGTTTTGTGGTAAAAAAAGATACATAAAAAGAATGAGATTTCATTAAGATAGAATAATTGTTGCCATATTTAATTGAAGATTTTCTGTGATTAAATAGGGTAACAAATTCTGTTAAGAATTAAAAAAGCCACTAATGGGTTAAAAACTGGATTTTTTTTTCTTTTTTTTTTCTTTTCAGGACAGTCAAGATGAGAAATTTCAAAATAAGGTAAGACACAAAAGAAAAAACAAAAAATTTTAAAGTAAAAAAAAAAAAAAAAAAAAAAAAAAAAAAAAAAAAACATGCTTTTTTATTGAGAATTAATACTAAGTGAACAGTTTTATAAAGCAAAAGAAAAAAAACTTCGTTCTTTATTTTTTAAACTGATTCGATCAGATAGAAACACGGTTGCCGACTGCTGATAAAGTCGTCAGCCGCGGTAAATGTCAAAGTTTACAAACAATCCCACACCCCCAGTCCCCTCCCATCTCATTTTTTTTTTCTGTCGCCAAAAAAGTGATAAGCTGCCAAATGCTGCAAACGTATGGCGACCATGCCCGTTGTTCTACCGCTCCTCTCTAGGCGGCGCTAGTTTCTATGCGAATCCAATGTTAAATGAAATTTCCATTGCAGCCAATGAGAATTTCCCTTCTGAACCCCTATTATTCTGTGCTTGCTTGAGAGGACCCCTCCTAGGGTGAAACTATAGCACCAGCACATTAGTAAAAGTGTGTTTGGCTAGATGAATTTAATATTTTCTACTATATGAGAATCTGAAAGAAAGGGTACCGTCTAATTAAAGAAATTTAATGGATGGTTTCGATTGCTCCGAAATAAAATTTTTCGACCTAGGATGGTAAGTTGGTATTGGATGGATGCAAAAATTAAAATGCTTGATTATGATTTTATTAACGCTGATTATTAGAATTTACTGTTTTAAAATTTTAATTAAAAAAAATGCAAAATTATAAGCAAGTGTTTTCTTTTTCCTATTTATAAGATATCAAAAATAGGGTTTAAATAATATAGGATATGTAATAATCTTTTAGCAATTTTGATTTTGGAAAAATTATTTTAAAATATCATTTTTTTTTCTCTTTATGCTATAATGATAAGAGAATGGTGAGTAAAAAACATCCATAAATTATGAATGATTTACTTTTTTGTAAACTTAAAAAAAATAATAAAGATTCCCTTTACAGTTTATCTAGACTTAAGGAATAGCGTCGGTTGATATTTATTTGCAATTCATATTCTTAATTAGGACTTCCCTCAGAGGGATAGTCTGAGCGATATAGATGAGAACATAGATTTAATAATCTGCGATAAGTAAAGAAAATGCGATGCTACCTTTAATCGGCCTTTACTATTCCGCAATTCCAATGTCTGAGAGAGAAATTGCTAATCAATTGGGTATTTCACGCCGTTTTGTTTGCTATTATATTGATAAACACAAGAAAAATGAAGTTAGTACATTGCATTCTGAACGGGGTCGCCGTTCTAAAAGACCTCTATAGATTTTTTTTTTTTTTTTTTTTTTTTTAATCGGAGGCGAAACTGAGATCTGCAATGGCAGAATCTACATTCAACTTGTTTTATTTTATTTTATTTTATGGTATATATTTTTTTAATATACCAATATAGGAACAGTGTGATAGCTTTTATTAAATTTTGTAGAAAAAGCGTTTTTTAGGTACCTGAGAAATTTATGTATTGTATGTGTCATAGACATTGAGTGTGGGTGACTACCTTTCTGAAAGTATGTGCGTAATTTGTTCTACAATATGCAATATTCAGTGCTAAAACATAACAAGAAAGAAAAAAAAAATCAAGTATCAAGCATAGATTATGAAATTCTTTTTAAGATATCCTGAAAAATGTAGCAAAACTTCAATCCTTTAGTATGTTGAAATAAAAAGGCTAATTGAACTTTCTGGAAACGCATAAAGAATTTTAAAACTCAATTTTAGCAATACCTTGGAACTCTCAAGAAAATTATCGGAATCTTTTACGCAGCCCATTAACATCATTAACATATGTCAAATTCATGAAAATCTGAGTATATTCAGGCCAGTGAGAGACAGACAGAATATTTAAATATTTAAAATTCGTTTAAAAAAATGTTCAACCTGATCAGTATACTGATAAAAAATACTTCACATAATAATCATTACTTGTAATTATATTTTTTTAGACTTATTTAAAGATTTGTAGAAAGACCCGCAAATTTGTAGTTTAAACATAAATGTGTAAAAAGTCTTAAGTAGAAATGTGGAGCGTGGTATAGATTATGCCATCAAAATTATGCTTTTAATTCGCAGTATTTTTCTTTAAAAGTATGTGAACCATTCCCAAATCTCCTCGTAAGACTTTCCGTTTTTTTCACTCTCTCTACAGAACTTAATTCAAGGTGCTCATTCGATTCTGCGTTTTTTGAATCGAATTAATTTTTTCAAAAGCCATGTTTATTCCTTACAAGCGAACTTGTTTATTTCTTCAAAGGAATTAAATTCTATAAAAGAGCATATGATAACCAGATATACAGCAAGCAATTGCATTCATTCCCTGCGCACTAATTCTGAACCATGAATCATGAAAAAGTAAACCCTCCTTAAGACGAACACTCTGTAAGACGGAAATCTGTTGAACTCGGAAAGATTTTCTTGTCCATGCGAAAACACAAACATAAAATAAAATTTGTCTGCTACGGAAACTTTTCAGTGATGCGATAAATGATTGCTTTTGCTTTGTACGAGTCTGCTGTTTATGTATTATTATAGTTTATACCAGGGGAATAACCTTACGGTAACTCACTCGTGATTTTAAATGTTTTGTGTGAAATTTATGATTGGTCAGATAAACATTTTAAATATAAAATAAAAATTCAAGGAATAAAATGATTATAAGATCCGATCAACTGAATTAAAAACAACAAAAATACTTACTATATTGAATCAATATTAAATAAATATATTTACAAAAGCAATACCAAGTTTGCCAGTAACAATTTTGTATGCAAACATTCGCGCTCTTAAGTTAGAGTTGTAATCTAACTGCCGGAAAAATCCAGAAATCTTCTTTGAAATGCACTAGCAGGAAAATAGTTAAAAAAAAAAAAAAAAAAAAAAAAAAAAATGCTCATTTTATTTTCACTATGAGATCATTTTCACCTTCTGAAGTTGTTTGAAAGGATGATCTCAATCTCAATGTCCATGAAATGAAAAGAAATATTTAAATGTAAAACCGTTATGAGTATAAATGCGATATTTTATATAATGGCATCATTTTCTCTTTAAAAGTTTTTTAAAAGTTACTGTTTATATTAATATAAAAAAGGGCATCTTTAACGATATGATAATTTCCCTTTTATGTGGTTTCTGAATGATTTTTCTCATTTCGCTTTAGATAATTTTTTGTTAAATATTATTTTCTGTTATTTTATTTACATTATTAATATTATTTCTCGGTAAATAATATTTTTTATAGCAGTTAATGCATAATTATGCTCAATCATTTTGTTACGGTTAACTTTTACGAAAACCATTAACATATTTCTTTGAAATGCGATTACATATTCACCAATAAAATCAAGCTTCTAATTCGTGGAAAGTAATTAAAAAAAAATTATTATAGAGAGAAAAGCAGAACTGAAATGTCACAATTTTGTAGAAATAAAATAAAAAGTTTTTAAAATTAAAAATAAAATATAAAAATGGAAATAAATTAAAAAATAGCTAGAATGGGCGCAACTACAAATGAACAGCTTTTATTTAAAAAATAATTATCAAAATCGGTACCGTATAAAGCTCAGGGCTGATGACTAAATAAACAGCCTGGTCATTTAAATATATAGATTATAGGAACAGTGTGATGATTTTTACTAAATTATTATTAAAAATGCGCTGTTTTAGGTACCTATGAAACTTACGTAATGTATCTGTCGCGGAATCTCCATTTGTTCGTGAAATAGAGCGTTTACACAGAGACAGACCGACGGACGGCAATTTCTTTTTTCGAAAAATATGTTTTTCGAAATCTCCAGTATCTAAAACGTGTAAATCCGTCAAAAAAATTTTTTTTTCGATTTTCAAAACGATTGCAATACTTAACCTATACTACGTATGATAATGATTGGTTAGTAAAAGTGGGCCATAATTTTTGACACGACACTTTTTAGCTTGTCTGAAAGAAATAGCATCGGAGGCTAATAAAAACTGCAGGAAATATATTAGCACATTTCTGTTTTTTAAATAAGTTACTTTAGAAAATTTAAATAATTATTTATTTTATAAAAAATATGTTTATCATAACGGATTGGACATATGTACGTGGAAATTCAAATAATGAATCAGATACCGTAATATAATTCTCGTCGTATAAATTGTCATAATATAGTAAATTCTGTCTAAGGCAGAATCAATCGGAGTTAAGTAAATTTTTCGTAGTAGACAATATTTCACCTTAGACAAATTTCATTTTAAGTCAGTGTTTTCGCAGGGACGAGAAAATCTTCCCGAGTTCAACAGATTTCCGTCTTACAGCACTTTCGCCTTAAAGAGAGTGGCATAATCCTAATACACCCGAGACACTTGGCGTCGTTGAATTTGGCGAGGCGATAAATGGCTGTTTCTTGTTACCGGATCGTTTTCTGAATTCTTTCCACGCCCACAGTTGTTAGTTAAGGAATTCTGATCGGGTTAACCGGATTGCATGGTTTCTTATCTTTCGTTTCATTGGCTTTTATGAAATGCCATTGTTACATCAGTCTGTTATTGTTTAAATTAAAAGAGGAGATTGCATTATATATGTATGACTATATTTTCCCGGCCTTTTTTCGTGTTATTTTATTAGATATTGCGTATTAAGATATTGCTTATTTTAATAAATAATACCATACATCTGGAAAAAATATGCTGTACGGCAAACGAATATATTGAGGATACGCTTTTCTCGAAATAAATATTCAATGATTTATGATTTGTCACCGAGCTCCGTGGATATTGCTTATTTTAATAAATAATGTACATTTGGAAACGAATATGCGATACGGCGGACGAATATATTGAGGATATGCTTTTCTCGAAATAAATATGATTTAAGTTATGATTTGTCGATTTCATTTAAAAAATTGAGATGACGTGTTAATGTTACTGAAAGCGAATTCCTATATCAGAAAAACTTTCTTTTTTACTTAAAAATTCGAGCAATATTTATGTACCATAAATACATAAAAAATATTTCGAAATTTTATCTCGTATTTTCGTACAAATTTAGAAAGATTTTAATAGTTGGATATCTGCATTAATAACCGCAATTTTGCTCATTTTAGAAATTTCTTCAATGCGACTTTTGAGCTTCCAGAGAATTTTACGGTTTTAGTGTCGTTAGTTAATGCAGGTTTAACGAGTTTTGTGCATTTTAGGGATTCTAACACAGCGAGTTTCGTGAATCCAGCGATTTTTTTTGTTTTGTTTTAATGGGCGCGAAGCGCGCATACACACGTTAGTGACTGCGGCGTTGACGAGTTTCGTGCATTTTAGTGATTCCTGCACAGCGAGTTTCGTGGATCCACTGATGTTTTTTTTTAGTTTTAATGGGCGCGAAGCGCTCATACACACGTTAGTGACTGCGGCGTTGACGAGTTTCGTGCATTTTAGTGATTCCTGCACAGCGAGTTTCGTGGATCCACTGATGTTTTTTTTTTAGTTTTAATGGGCGCAAAGCGCTCATACACACGTTAGTGACTGCGGCGTTGACGAGTTTCGTGCATTTTAGTGATTCCTGCACAGCGAGTTTCGTGGATCCACTGATGTTTTTTTTAGTTTTAATGGGAACGAAGCGCTCATACACACGTTAGTGACTGCGGCGTTGACGAGTTTCGTGCATTTTAGTGATTCCTGCACAGCGAGTTTCGTGGATCCACTGATTTTTTTTAGTTTTAATGGGCGCGAAGCGCTCATACACACGTTAGTGACTGCGGCGTTGACGAGTTTCGTGCATTTTAGTGATTCCTGCACAGCGAGTTTCGTGGATCCACTGATGTTTTTTTAGTTTTAATGGGCGCGAAGCGCTCATACACACGTTAGTGACTGCGGCGTTGAGGAGTTTCGTGCATTTTAGTGATTCCTGCACAGCGAGTTTCGTGGATCCACTGATGTTTTTTTTTAGTTTTAATGGGCGCGAAGCGCTCATACACACGTTAGTGACTGCGGCGTTGACGAGTTTCGTGCATTTTAGCGATTCCTGCACAGCGAGTTTCGTGGATCCACTGATGTTTTTTTTTAGTTTTAATGGGCGCGAAGCGCTCATACACACGTTAGTGACTGCGGCGTTGACGAGTTTCGTGCATTTTAGTGATTCCTGCACAGCGAGTTTCGTGGATCCATTGATGTTTTTTTTTAGTTTTAATGGGCGCGAAGCGCTCATACACACGTTAGTGACTGCGGCGTTGACGAGTTTCGTGCATTTTAGTGATTCCTGCACAGCGAGTTTCGTGGATCCACTGATGTTTTTTTTTGTTTTAATGGGCGCGAAGCGCTCATACACATGTTAGTGACTGCGGCGTTGACGAGTTTCGTGCATTTTAGTGATTCCTGCACAGCGAGTTTCGTGGATCCACTGATGTTTTTTTTTTAGTTTTAATGGGCGCGAAGCGCTCATACACACGTTAGTGACTGCGGCGTTGACGAGTTTCGTGCATTTTAGTGATTCCTGCACAGCGAGTTTTGTGGATCCACTGATGTTTCTTTAGTTTTAATGGGCGCGAAGCGCGCATACACACGTTAGTGACTGCGGCGTTGACGAGTTTCGTGCATTTTAGTGATTCCTGCACAGCGAGTTTCGTGGATCCACTGATGTTTTTTTTTTAGTTTTAATGGGCGCGAAGCTCTCATACACACGTTAGTGACTGCGGCGTTGACGAGTTTCGTGCATTTTAGTGATTCCTGCACAGCGAGTTTCGTGGATCCACTGATGTTTTTTTTAGTTTTAATGGGTGCGAAGCGCTCATACACATGTTAGTGACTGCGGCGTTGACGAGTTTCGTGCATTTTAGTGATTCCTGCACAGCGAGTTTTGTGGATCCACTGATGTTACTTTAGTTTTAATGGGCGCGAAGCGCGCATACACACGTTAGTGACTGCGGCGTTGACGAGTTTCGTGCATTTTAGTGATTCCTGCACAGCGAGTTTCGTGGATCCACTGATGTTTTTTTTAGTTTTAATGGGCGCGAAGCGCTCATACACACGTTAGTGACTGCGGCGTTGACGAGTTTCGTGCATTTTAGTGATTCCTGTAGAGCGAGTTTCATGCACTAAATTCGTATTTTTGGCTTTTTTTTTACTAAATTGTAGCTTTTGCTGGAATTTTTGCCGAAATTCACATTTTTTATGTAAACTTTAGAGGAAATTTGCGTTTTTTACTTTATCTTTACAACTAATTGAGCTCTTTTTAACGATGTTATGACTAAATTATTTCTTACTTTTAATTGTTATAAATGAAATATCTGATTAATTTTCGTAATAAATTTTAGAAATGAAGCGTATTTGTATTAATGCGTTAGTTAGAGTTTTAGTTTAATTTTTAAGTAAGAAAACAGTGTTGAATTGAGTTTTTTTCTAATTGAGAGTTTTTGTGTCTCCCCCTGTGGGGGATGCAACATCAGTGTTATAGTCGTAAAAAAGCAGAGGCCTCACACTCTAAGCAGAGGGTATGCGCTCAAGGCAGTGTGTATATCCTAGAGTATATGTACTATAGCTTTCTTGAGAAACACACGGTGTTTTATTAAAAGTTCCAAAAAGTATATCCCGTATATCCTATATTACATCTCTGGGCAGCATGCAGTTTCAAGGAATAAATTTCACTTTTTGGACATTGCGAACAGAGAATCTGAAATCTGACGGAGGGGAGGAAACTTTCGTTTTGCCCCTCCGCCCTCTCCCCCCTCTTATTAGTCAATTCGGAGTATATATATTTCTTTTGTAGGTTTGAAATTTTAATATTTTTATAGCATTAGATGGAAATTTTCAAAGTTATTGCTAATACATACTTTGAATGAGTTGAATGTTTAATAATAGAAAATCGTTAAAACTCTATGCATTTGTTTGCCGTGGTGCAGAAATATTTTATGAAATTATTGTACCATTAATTTAATGAATTACATTTAAATTAATAATTTCAATGAAGAATTTCCGTAAAATATATGAATAAAAAAGTTTCTTAATTAAATTTGCAGAAATTAATGCTATGTGTTTCTGTAATTGATTTCTTGTAATTTTAAGAAACTCGAAATAGTTGTTTAGCGCCGATTTTTGAGCAACAAAAATATTTTTTTTTTTTTTTTTTTTTTTTTTTCCGTGTAGAAAGGCACTTTAAAAGATAGAAATGACGGATTGATATTAGTTAGCAAGTTGTGAAATTTTGCAATTTTAAAATCGTCTGCTGGATATTCCGGCATCTGCCAAGGGGAAAAAAATCTTTTCTTTTTTTTGGTCTATTTTTACTTTGAAGGTTAGATTTCTTCAGAAAGGGTTTGCATTGCGGATTGCATGAGCTTTTTAATTTTTAGTACTGTATTTTTTATTTTACTTCAGATTTTTTTCGTGTTAATTTTGTTTGTATATTTTAGTTTAAGTTGATTTTTTAAAGGAATTTTGTTTTGTGGGTAAGTTCGAATTTCGTCCTCTTGTTTGAACAGTTTTTGTTCTTGTGTTCTTTTCTGTGAATTTTTAAGTATCCCTTCATAAACTTTTTATTTTAAAGTGTGAGAATGCCTCCAAAATCTGTCTCAAAGAGTGAAAGGAATGATTTGCGTAGTTTGATTGAAATGGGTGGTAGAAGTAAGAGGGAGGTGGTTGGTTTTTGTATGAAGAAAGGATTGTTTGCCAGTAGTTATGAATATGCGGACGTGGAATGAAACTTTGTGAAGCTAAGAATGTTGATGGATTTGAATGGCGGTGTGATAGAAGAGTGAAAGGGGAAAAACATTGTGTGAGGAGGAGTATTAGGCGTGGTAGTTGGTTTGAAGAGTCTAAATTAAGTATGATTGATGTTTTGATTGTTACGTATGCTTGGGTTGAGAAACATACGAATGCACAGATAAGGCATTTGGCGCGAGTGAATAAAAATACAGTGACTGATTGGATGAATTTTTGTAGAGAGGTTTGTATGTGTATATGTGTGTATGAAAGTAGTAGTTTGGGAGGGGAAGGAAAGATTGTTGAAATAGATGAGAGTTTGTTTGGAAAGAGAAAGTATAATAGAGGAAAGCGTGTGAATGGTAAGTGGGTATTTGGTGGTGTTGAGCGTGGAAGTAATGAGTGTTTTTTTGAAGTTGTGGGTGATAGAACGAAAGAGACTTTGTTAGAAATTATTAAGAGGCGGATTTTACCGGGAACTGAGGTAATTTCTGATTACTGGAGAGCTTACAATTGCCTTCAACATGAAGGCTACCGGAAGCTCCGAGTCAATCATAAATTACATTTTAAGGATCCGGTTACCGGGGCACACACAAATACGATAGAAGGTTTGTGGAGCTGGATTAAACGCAGCCTCCGCGGAGTTAGGCGGGTACGGGGGAATGCAGGCGAAGATGAATATGACCCGTACCTTGCTGAAGTTATGTGGAGGAAGCGTCACAGGAATGATCATCTTGGACTTACTGAATCATTCTTGAGGGCGGTAATTCGGATTTACCCACCTAAAATGAGGGATGAGCAGGAGCAGCAGGAGGGGGGAGAAGACGACGGGGTTTCATCCGATGACGATATAAATAGGCCCGGGCCTTCACATAAAAAAACTAAATGTGAAGAGGAGCTGGAAGCCACATTATATTCTTCCGATGATGATATTAATAAGCCCGGGCCTTCGCATAAGAAAACAAAGTATGAAAAGTAGGTAAGTGAATTTTTATACATTTCATGTGATTGTATTTTGATTTCGGTTTGGGGCTATAAAATACTCTATTTTATGAGTTTAGAGGAATGCTACTTATTGTTTTTAGAAGAACATTGTATATTATTTTTGCATTTAAATTTGTGCATGTTAGTTTTGTACATTTACTGCCTTCGGGAGAAATTTTTAAAAATTTAAGGGCTGAAATTTTTGTAGAAATAAAAGAAATCGGAAATTAAAAATTAAAAATCAAGAGTGAAAAAATTGAAATATTTGGAGCGATATAGTTTGTAAAAATGTGATGTTTTAGAGTAAAATAGTATAAATGCGAAAAATCGGGATAGTAATGTTTATGAAATTCGAAAAATGTGGAGTGAAAATTTTTAAAATTCGAAAAATATAGAGTGAAAATTAAAAAATTAGTTAAAAAAGTTTTTGGAGAGAAAATTTGTAAAACTGTAAATCGTAAACTTTGTAGTAGTAAAAAAATCCGAAAAGAAAATTAAATTAAATTCACATCGAAAAATTTGCGTACATTGAAATATTTGGAGCGATATAGTTTATAAAAATGTAAAGTTTCCAAGTAAAATTGGATCAATACGAAAAATCTGGACAAGAATTGTAGAATTTGAAAAATTTGGAGTGACAATTTTTAAAAATCGAAAAATTTGTAAAATTAGTTATTATAAACTTTGTAGAAATAATAATAATAAAAAAAAAAAACCGAAAAGAAAAAAATTGAGTGAAAAATTTGCGTTAATTAAATATTCTGAGCGATATCTTTTATAAAAAATATAAAATTTCTGAGTAAAATTGGATAAATCTTAAAAAATCGGGGCAGGCATTTTTGTAAAATTCGTAAATTCTGAAGTGGAAAATATTTTAAAATTCGAAATTGTTACTTCATAAAAATACAAAAATTCATAGCGAAATTTATGGAAAGATAGAAACATTTTTAGATATGCAATAGTGGAGAGTTAAATTCCTAGAATTAGCAAAAAAAGACATCGAAAAATGTATAAAGTTACAAAAAATTAAATGGGATATAAGAAAGTAAATAGTTTCGTATACAAATTCACAAAGAAACGGAATAGACCTTAGAATTGTGCTGTCGAATCGTCTGTTGAAAAACGCGCGTTGTGATTGGGTAGAATCTGTGGGTTGCTGAAAACTCGGTTGGCGTTCGTGGGTGCTTGGCGCGTGTTAAAAAATCGCCTAAATCAAGTGTCTCGGGTGTTTTAGGAACATGCCGAAAATCTTTTAAAAGACTTACACCCGTATTCACGAACGCGGGTTAACTCTTGAGTCCGTGTTAAATGCTGGGCATGAACATAGATACAGAGGACTTCTCACGTAATGTATTAATACTGAGTCATGATTTTGGAACTAAATGACAAAATGGCAACAGGCATAGGTCAACCGTTCTAAAGTAGCGCCACCTGTAAACAAACTGAAACGGCTATTATGGTAACGAGGTGGAACCCGTCGAACTTCGACGAAAGAAAGTGTTTTAGAAGGAACTATTTCATTGATTTATAATGACGCACAAAATTAGCTGCAGTAAAAAGTGCACCTTATATTGGTCAATTTAAATCTAAAAAAATATTATTTTAAGCTAAAATTAACAAAATATCATTTCTATAAAAGTCAGTTATCGAAATTATTAAAATTAAATTTTAATCGCATACGTAATAAGTAAAAATGATAAAGATAAGTTATTATGATGACATTATCAATTGAGGCTCTTATTCTTAGTAAAAATGAAAAAAAAAATCAAATTGACACGATCATAAAATTTCACGTGAAATCTAAACCCGTCATCATTTTCATCTTCTCAAAATTTACATACGAAATTTTAATTTTTTTTTTTTTTTTTTTTTTTCAATTTTAAGAAAAAAGTGGCTCATTTTGTTGCCACAATTACAAAATTGGCACAAAAACTATAAAAAAATTAATATCTCAAAAATAAATTAAGATACAGCTTTCAAACAAATTGCATTTAAAAGTAAATTTTTTTCTGTATACGCCGATGTAAAAATTGAGAATGTGCGATGTTTAGATGTATGAAAATTACAGTAGCGAAAATTGCAAATCCGAATTGCATGTGAAAGTGTTGCCATTCGCAAAATAACGATTGCGTTACGCACAGATACGTTTGGCCTTTATAATATAGATGTGGAGAATATTTCAGAACATGAACAGGATAAATGTAAATAACACGCGAACTAAGGAACCGTTCTACATAGGCACCACCTATTTCATATTTATTGCATGGAACAGTTTTCTTCTTCGAATGACTATTTCGTGAGAAGTCCTTCATGCCCAGCATTCAACATGGACTCAAGAGTTAACAAGCATTGGCGAATACGGGTGTTAATGTGTGGAAAAGGCGTTCTTCAATTGCATTTCGTCTTAAGGAGACACTTGTATAAGTTATAGAGTATGATCTGCACGTTTTCAATTTTCTTACAAAGAAGATTGTTTATCGAGACTTGTCGTTTGAAGTTCTACAAATAACATTTTACAGATTCCGCAATTTACATTAACTGCTTCTCTTTTTTTGCACGGGCTATGTGTTTTTGACAATTATGATTTGCTTGTACCATGTACGGGCATCCATACACCAATCATAATTTATTTTTCTCACCAGTAATACTTTATTGTAAATTTTGCATTACCTAATCTGAGCATTTTTCTAATTAAATTGGCCAAAAAAATCTGTTATCCTAAAACTGTGATAAAAGATTAAAAACTCTGTAAAAGACATGAAAAAAATAGACATTATTAGCCTCCGATGCTATTTCTTTCAAACAAGCTAAAAAGTGTCGTGTCAAAAATTGTGGCACACTTTTACTTACCAATCATACGTAGTATAGGGTAAATCTTGCAATTGTTTTGAAAATCGAAAAAATTTTTTTTTGACGGATTTACACGTTTTAGATACTGAAGATTCCGAAAAACATATTTTTAGAAAAAAAATTGCCACCCGTCTGTCCTTCTGTCAGTCTTTAAACGCTCTACCTCACGAACAAATGGAGATAGAGACTTAAAATTTTGTATGTACTTTGTAAGTAAGAATAGGACGAAGCCTATTTAATATCAGTAACCTCCATTATCCGGAACTATTTTTTTCGGATTTTCGAAATTTTTTTTGACGGATTTACACGTTTCAGATACTAAAGATTCCGAAAAACATATTTTTAGAAAAAAAAAATTGCCACCCGTCTGTCCTTCTGTCAGTCTTTAAACGCTCTACCTCACGAACAGATGGAGATAGAGACTTAAAATTTTGTATGTACTTTGTAAGTAAGAATAGGACGAAGCCTATTTAATATCAGTAACCTCGATTATCCGGAACTATTTTTTTCGGATTTTCGAAATTTTTTTTGACGGATTTACACGTTTCAGATACTAAAGATTCCGAAAAACATATTTTTAGAAAAAAAAATTGCCACCCGTCTGTCCTTCTGTCAGTCTTTAAACGCTCTACCTCACGAACAAATGGAGATAGAGACTTAAAATTTTGTATGTACTTTGTAAGTAAGAATAGGACGAAGCCTATTTAATATCAGTAACCTCGATTATCCGGAACTATTTTTTTCGGATTTTCGAAATTTTTTTTGACGGATTTACACGTTTCAGATACTAAAGATTTCGAAAAACATATTTTTAGAAAAAAAATTGCCGTCCGTCTGTCCTTCTGTCAATCTGTAAACGCTCTATCTCACGAACAAATGGAGATAGAGACTTAAAATTTTGTATGTATTTAGTAAGTAAGAATAGGACGAAGCCTATTTAATATCAGTAACCTCGATTATCCGGAACTATTTTTTTCGGATTTTCGAAATATTTTTTTGACGGATTTACACGTTTCAGATACTAAAGATTTCGAAAAACATATTTTTAGAAAAAAAATTGCCGTCCGTCTGTCCTTCTGTCAATCTGTAAACGCTCTATCTCACGAACAAATGGAGATAGAGACTTAAAATTTTGTATGTATTTAGTAAGTAAGAATAGGACGAAGCCAATTTAATATCAGTAACCTCGATTATCCGGAACTATTTTTTTCGGATTTTCGAAATATTTTTTTGACGGATTTACACGTTTCAGATACTAAAGATTTCGAAAAACATATTTTTAGAAAAAAAATTGCCGTCCATCTGTCAATCTGTAAACGCTCTATCTCACGAACAAATGGAGATAGAGACTTAAAATTTTGTATGTATTTAGTAAGTAAGAATAGGACGAAGCCTATTTAATATCAGTAACATCGATTATCCGGAACCATTTTTTTCGGATTTTCGAAATATTTTTTTGACGGATTTACACGTTTCAGATACTAAAGATTTCGAAAAACATATTTTTAGAAAAAAAATTGCCGTCCGTCTGTCCTTCTGTCAATCTGTAAACGCTCTATCTCACGAACAAATGGAGATAGAGACTTAAAATTTTGTATGTATTTAGTAAGTAAGAATAGGACGAAGCCTATTTAATATCAGTAACCTCGATTATCCGGAACTATTTTTTTCGGATTTTCGAAATATTTTTTTGACGGATTTACACGTTTCAGATACTAAAGATTTCGAAAAACATATTTTTAGAAAAAAAATTGCCGTCCGTCTGTCCTTCTGTCAATCTGTAAACGCTCTATCTCACGAACAAATGGAGATAGAGACTTAAAATTTTGTATGTATTTAGTAAGTAAGAATAGGACGAAGCCTATTTAATATCAGTAACCTCGATTATCCGGAACTATTTTTTTCGGATTTTCGAAATATTTTTTGACGGATTTACACGTTTCAGATACTAAAGATTTCGAAAAACATATTTTTAGAAAAAAAATTGCCGTCCGTCTGTCCTTCTGTCAATCTGTAAACGCTCTATCTCACGAACAAATGGAGATAGAGACTTAAAATTTTGTATGTATTTAGTAAGTAAGAATAGGACGAAGCCTATTTAATATCAGTAACCTCGATTATCCGGAACGTTTTTTTTCGGATTCTCGAAAAATTCGTTCTCATGAAATGTATATAAAAAACCTCTATCGATTTTCTTTCTTTTTTCTAATCGGAGTCGAAACTGAGTTCTGCAATGGCAGAATCTACATTCAACTTGTTTAAAAGTTTTTTCAAAAATATTGATAAGTAAATGGTTAAATTAACTCCACAGACGCAGTCACAGTACTTACAGGTATCCCTCCCTTAAAATTAATATTTAATTATAAATATATAAAAAACAGAATCCTCCACCTCGATCACAAACAAACACAATACGCGCACTTTCCACAAACAGGTGTACCAAGGAAAGTTAGCAGCTGGTTCCTGCGTCCTGCAAAGGAAACATCACATCTGCAAGTCAACCCCTCTAAATATACATTTATACCCTCAAGAGTCCCAATCGTTTACACTGATGGATCCCGCACGGAATCGGGCGTAGCCTCAGCATTTTGCGTCATGCATAATGATGAGGTGATCCATGAATGGGCTTGTAGAATCGGGTATGATAACTCTGTATTCCAAGCAGAACTTTTTGCGATTCTGCGATTCTCTAGATTGGATCTCTTTCCAACGAACTTCCTTCACCAGGCTGTACAGTGATAGTCTTTCAAGCCTACAGGCAATCTTCGCGCATAGAACTAAGAACCCTTTAGTTCTCGACATAAAAATTAAGTTGCTCTCTCTCGTTCGCAAAGTCGCCCTGGGCCACGTGTCGGCCCACATTGGCATTGAGGGCAATGAGCGGGCTGACAGGTTAGCGAAAGAAGCAACGGCAAAAACATCAATAGATTTTACTCTCCCCCTTCCCCCCCACACATTCACAATAAGTTGGATCTAAAAATCATACTAGAGAAGCAAGATTATTGGGATGTGTCTACCAAAGGTAGACACACTTACGATCTCATACCTGTAGTGCCTAGAGAAATGTATTTTCTCTCACCAGCACAACAGCATTCCTCTCTGGTCATGGGCCTTTCAAAGATTATTTGAAACGTTTTCATCGAGCAGCTAATCACTTTTGCGAGTGCGGCGAGGTCGGCACCCCTGAGCATATTTACTATCACTGCACGCTTACCCAAGCCTGATATATTAAACGTCCCTCCATCCTTCCCAAAAACTGGCTATCTATTTTTTTTTATCTAGACTTCTTCTTATAGGCAAATTAAATAGGATTTTTAATTTCCAAATGGAGCTAACGAATCTCACCTCATAGGCCTGCATGGCGCACCAACCTACTGTTCCTACTCAACTTCTGACAATAGCCTCACCCACTCTGCTGGCCCGCCCCTTGTCGCGAGGGAGCAGCCTGTGCTCCGACGGATGAAGCTTGTTTTGTAAATAAAATATTTTAATTTTAATTTTTTTTTTTTTTGCTAATTGTTAACGAATTCCCGCGTGTCGGGGATCACTCCGGGTGGGGTTAATAGAGTCTACAGCGGATCTTTGAGGTCTGGTGATTCTGCCCCACTTAGGCAATAAATAAGTAAATAAATAAATAAATCAGTTAATTTTTTTTCTATGATGCCAAATCCATTGAAGGTGTTTCCGACATTTTTAAATGTAAGTTAACTTTGCATTTAAAGTTTAAATAGAATCAACTTTATTTTCTAAAATAAAGTTTATTCTGTATAACCTTTAGATACAAACCGCACATTTGGTATTATACATACAAACTGAGCAGATTTCACATTTTACTAATGTGATGTATTTCATGACTATGACAACGATACACAAAAAAGCTTTATATATAAATTTCAATACATCTATAGCAATATAAAAACTTTAAAAAAACCCCACAAGAATGAAAAAATTTAAAATAATGGCAATGCCAACTTTATTATGTAGTAGTGAAACACGCACTCTCACAAAAAATGATGAAAGACGAATACCGTTCCAGGAGATTAAACTTTGAGGAGTGTCAAAAAACGTTCGGTAATGAATTAAATAAAGAATGATTAGAATTGATCAGAAGAAATCCTGTGGTTATGCCAATATTGAAAAAAAAAATAGACAAATAAATAAATTTAAAATTACTGAATGAAATGGAAGGGCCACTTTGGTTCTGATCGCATGTCAAAATTAGCCTTGAATTATAATCTAAGGGAAAAAAAAGAGATAGAGGAAGGTCGTCACAAACGGGATGGATTGAGGCTGCAACAGGTTTTTTTATAGTCTTCAATCATATTTGGGATGATCGTGATGATATAATAAAATTTTAAATTAAACATTTTTGTGTTTACCCAACTTTTATATTTTGTAGCTATTGTTGTACACTTCCATGGAAATAATTAACCCGGGAGAACGTGCGCATACCCAGGGTTTGAATGGTTTTTACTTTATCATCTATAAACACAAAAAATAATCGTCCCCTTATTTTGTCAGTGTCAATTTTTATAAATTCTGCAATAAAATAAGTTAGAGATAATTTTAAAAATATTAGTGGTGGCCACTGAAAAAACATACGTTTTTTGGGTCTTTTAGGCCCGGGGCGCGTTCTCGCGGGTTAAAAAGAATGAGTTTTGTTCGAAAAATAGACTGCTCCATGTTCGTTTTCAGCTTCATATTAAATCGGGAGATGACTGCACAGATCATCACCTCATCGGGTTGACGGCTGAAGTTACAGGTTAACACCTAGCTCGATTAGCATAATAAAATGCAACTGATCTGGGAAATCACATCTGGGTGAATCTTACCTGCAGATCCGATTTTAGGGGTTGATCGATAGGTTTATCATTGTGTTAAAAGCATAAACACATGAAGGACTGTGTGTAGAAAAACACAATGGTAAACCTCCCAGTCAAATAATAAAATAGGGCTTAGAAGAGTTTTCCATTTATATATAACTTGGCAGACCAGTTGCATTTTAGTATCCTAATAGAGTTGTGTGTTACCGTAAAATTTCAATCATCTCAATGAGGCGATGCTATGTTCCGCCGTCTTCTTCATGTATGTCGGTAAAAGAGGATTTCAGATGTTCAGTGTTTGATATCCGTGTGAAACCCGAAAAAAAAATAAATGCATATTTTAAATTATGAAAACTATGATTTAGAAAATCAGAATTGCTATGTTGCGATGGCTTTGCATAAAAATATTTTTAAAAAAGTGTGAAAGTTAAATTAATAAAACTATTTACCAACAGAACAATTTAAATTTGGAGAAAATATGCAGCAATCCTTTGCGAATGTGCAAAGTTGCAACAAGTTCAGCGTGACAAGACTGAAATTTTTTTATCAATACTGCAGAAAGCTAACGTAAAATCTGAAGTCACAGCATATTGAAGTTGCAGTTAGCTTATCGTGCAAATTAAACTCTTGCTGTATAAATGAATTCCAAACAAGCAGCAATCAAGTACAAAATTTAGTTCTACCTTGACTGAGAGACTACAAATTGTTTACAAGTTAGTAGAAAATTTAATTCTGTCTTGACTAACAGACTACAAATTGTTTACAAGCTAGTAGAAAAATTAGCTTTGTATTGTCAAAAATACTGAAAGCTTATTGCAAAGTTGTAAATTTGTCTTGCAAGATTACTTATTTAATACTGTCACAATACTAAGATTAACTTTTTCAGGTCAATTAATGCATATGCACCGTCAGAAGGCGCATGGTTTGTTTTTTCATCATTAATAAACAAGTTGGAAATTGCACGTGAAGCGTAGCAAATTAGGTGCGTTCGTACGATAACGAAGTTTTAAAAATATTACTTTCATATATCAATCTCATAAAATTGTAAATAGTGAATTACAATTAAAACGCTCATATATCAATGTTCTCCCTATACCATTACGTAATGGAATACTTTTGTGTGGCCTTGTAAATCAATAACA
The DNA here is from genome assembly GCA_964019185.1 of Maratus speculifer. Lineage (NCBI taxonomy): Eukaryota > Metazoa > Arthropoda > Arachnida > Araneae > Salticidae > Maratus > Maratus speculifer. The sequence goes on from CAXHSM010001596.1 coordinate 150,664, forward strand.
AATGTTCTTTGCACCACAAATTATGTAAGATGTATATTATAATATGTACTTTATAGTTACATATAAATTTTATTAAGTTCGCATGAGTGTAACACGATTAAAATGCATTTGAAACATTTTTACCCATTGACCGTAATGTAGCGGAATACTTTTGATTATCCCTGTAATTGATCTATGCATCCAATTTTCCTAAAATTTGAAATAACTCGACAAAATTATGTAATAATTATGTATTTTAAATTTCAAAAGTACAGAATATATTTGAAACTTTTTCCCCAATGACCATAATGTAATTGAATACTTTTGATTGCCCCTGTAATTGATCTATGCACACAATTATCAAAAAATTTGAAATAACTCGACAGAATTATGTAATAATTGCGCATCTTAAATTTCAAACGATTAAAATACATTTGAAACTTTTTTCCCCATTGAACGTAATGTAATGGAATACTTTTGATTGCCCCTGTAATTGATCTATGCATCCGAGTTTCATAAAATTTGAAATGACTCGACAAAATTATGTAATAATTATGTATTTTAAATTTCAAACGATTCGGTTGGGTAGTTTTTGCGTTGTTATATGCGGACGGACGGACTGAACGACCACTATAGGTGCTACGTATTATATAATTAGGAACGCACCTAATAAGGATATTTTTTTTCTTTTAAATTAGTCTCTTTTTTTGTTATTGATAAGTAAAGCTTTTTAAAAAAGCGGTGCCAACCGAATAACATTTGTGTAAGGGACACAGTCCCGAAAGGGTTAAAAATCATAGATACGAATGGGGTTTAAGACGCAAATAAATAAATAAATAAATACCAATTCAAAAGTTATTTTACAAAAATCCAATAATATTAAGAAAAAAAAAAGCATTTAAAAAATAAAAAAATTCCATATAAATTGAAAATGGCCAAAAAATAAATATAAAATAGCAAATTAACATAACTTTTTTATTTGTAAGAATTTTTATATGAAATAAGTTGTAGATTATAGGTAAAATGTTACTTTAAAAATAATTACATTTGAACAGTTAAAATAATAAGTACAATTTTGGGTTTTCTGATTAATCTTTCTAACTTAACTGAACAATAAAAATGTGATTTCTTAACGGTAACAATGATGTGTTTGTATTGCCCTTAAGTGGCGCCAAATTTCTGCAATTTCTGCGCATGTGCTAATTGTCTATTGTCTCAACAATCGCCAACTAGATCTATAAGGACCATTTATTTGAGATTAATGTATGAAGCTTCCCGCGAGAGGACTCTGATACCCTGCCCAAGTTATTCTGACCAATCATGCGTACCCTGAACCAACACAATGACCATGTGCACAGAACAGAAATCAGCTTATTCAATCCTAATTTGGGCAGGATTTGCGCCACGTGGTCAATAAAATGGTGTATATTTATTTATTTATTAAAACAACATACATCCGACTTGTGTGCTCGACATGAAAGTCTGCTTATAAGTCATCGTCAATATACAAGGACGAGATAGCACAAAGAAATTTACAGAACAAGAGAAATACAACCAGGAGCTCCACACAAAATGCGTGTGCAATGGAGCCAGCGGGAATCGAACCCACAACTTCCAGCATTGCAGAGCGGTGACTTAACCACTCGGCCACGGAGGCCCAATAAAATGGTTGGGTTTGATGATGAATCCAGTTTCACTTTTTCGGTGGTTTTAAGCGAAATGCGTAGGCCGTTATGTATCTAGTTGGCCATGCTCTCAACAGAGGGATTTTTTGTTTTCATTACTTTTCTAAATTAAAGATAGTTTTTTTAAACAGTTTCACAGCAATTTTATGTTGAAAGTGGGTGATAGTCCAACTTGTGGGAGATTCCCTGTGAATTGGTCACGGCAAGATAACATAAAAAAAATTCAACTTGCTGCGAATGTGCATCCTATCTGAGTATTTACTGGAAATTCCGAAAAGCCCATACTTGTTAGTACTGGTTAGGAATTGAGCTTCTAAAAAATATTTAGAGTTACTTTTTTAAATTCATTTTCAAGTTTCATAAATGTTAATAAATTATAATGAGCTCATAAATGTTTGATTCATTAGTTCATAAATTTTAAAAATGAATGTTCGTAATGTTAAATATTAAAATTGTATTAATTAACAATAATTTAATTAAAAACAATTTCTTGATGTAACAATTACAATATAAAGCAACAACACTGCACAATATTGTATAATGAATTATTATAATGTACAGTAATGTATAATAATGTAAATTAGAGTACATTAAATGAATACCTTAAATAATGTACAATTTAAAAATAATAACAATAATGCAGAAAAACAATGCACAATTAAAATGTAACAAGAACAATGTACAATAACAATCTACAATCACACTATAACAATAACATAATGCAACAATTACATAATGTAAGGGAAAGTTGGATAAAACCGGGTAGGTGAATAAAACAGGGAACTAGGCTTTATGGCTTTATTTATGGGGGTATCTAGCAAAAAAATTCCAGAATTACTTCTAGGCGAGCGGCATGCCCGCTTCCAGTATGCAGAAGTCGTGTAAACGAACTCATTTCGCAGTGGTGATTTTTTAAAGATTTCAAGTGAAAAAGTTAAAAATTCGACGTCTGCAATATTGCGCTAGAAATTCTAAATACCTAAGAATTTAGTTTAAGTAAGTATAACGTATAATAGTCTATTGTTTACTTGTTATTTTAACGTTTTGTATATGTGTTTACGAGTTATCTGAACAACGTTGGAGTAATATTTCATCAAAATAACGTGGTCTGACAAAAGCGGGATGCAGATGACAGGAAATAACCGGGAAGTGTCCGGTTTTTCTACGTCTTCTTAAGTTCAGGGCAAAGATAGCTAGCGTCCTTTTGCAGTCTCACCACACGATATAAAGCCTATTCCGGTACATACGGATCCTAGGGCCATTAGGAAATCTGACAAGCGGCGAGCGACAACAACTATCCTTATTTCAACCCCTTACAAATTAGAACACGAATATTAAGAAAAAGAAAGGATGGAACACAAGACAAAAACTTAACCCTGAAACGAAAACTTTCCACGATGATAGAAAAGAAAAGTAGAAAAACTGATGTGAAAAATAAGAAAACAAAGAAAAAACCCTTGACATCAAACGAGGAGGAAGATGAAAGTGAAGCATGCATCTTTTGAAATGGCTTATATGAACTATCTAAATATAATGAGAGTTGGATACATTGCCTTCACTTCAGAGGGTGGGAACATGAAGCATACAGCAATGCAAATGAACAAGATCGAACTTTCATTTGTGAATTTTTGTGGCTAACAATTTCAGATCTTAAACTATAACTTAACTCATTGATATTTTATGTGGATTTGATATAGATGCACATTCTAGAAGTATAATTTGTTAATTTTCCTTTAATAAGTAGCATCATTGCAAAGTTATAATGTGCTTTTAATATTTTCCAGTTCCCGGTTTTGTCCGACCAAGTCGGATAAAACCGGTACATTTCACACTTCTAAAAAAAGTGTTGTTATGATCTCAATTGCTATTGTTCGCGACTAAATGAATGTTTTTTCTCTTTGCAAGGAATCAATTTATCATTTTAATACAATTTTTAACTATTTAGTTCTCATAGTGCACAATAATAAAAAGAAAAGCATTAGGGTCAGGTTTTATCTGACTTTCCCCTAACTATAGCAATTAATTAACAATAGTGATAAAATATCATAAATGTTTATAAATGTTCAAAATGTATATTTGTTCATAAATGTTAAGAAATATAAATGCAAACCTAGTTACTTACTCTTTTTAACTAAAATTTGCTCCATTAATGCAGATTGAAAAAAGTTCAAGAGGATATATACAATTAATTTTTTTTTTTTTTTTTTTTTTTTTTTTTTTTACATTGTAAGGATATAATATAAATTTAATAGAGCCAGTTACACTAAAAATGTCGAAAGAATCTCCTTATTGATAGACAAACATTCTTTTAGCAGAATTTTTCCCCTAAGGAGAGACATGTCTAGTTTACAATAAAATACAAGATGTACTTCTTGAACTTTTTCTTAGAAAGAATATTGTTTGCTGACATTTGAAGTTTTGTCTTATATATTTTTAGTTCTTTGTATTTCAAACTCTAGCTCAAATAGTGTCTAGACAAGTGAAATTTCTGATTTAGAAAATAGTATATAAAAGACCATCCAACTTTCTTTTAAATCTGGAATTTCAATAAAAATTTTTAGTTTTTGCTTTTTGAATGCGTTTTGAGGTTAAGTGATCACAGGCATGTGAAGTAATGCAGAGTACTGTATAGTAATGTAAATTTACAATGTTATACTATAATGTACATTAATGCAATGTAGTTAATGTACAGTAATGTACATTTATGTACATTTTTGTACAATTATGTATAATTATATACAATATTGTACAATGATGTACATTAATATACAGTGATGCAGAATACTCTACAATGTAACGATAATAATAATGTACAATGCACCATGAAAATGTATGCTAACAATGTAACATTAATAATATACAATAACAATGTAACAATAACAATATACAATAATAATGCAATACAATTATTTACAATGTTATACAATAGTGTGTATAATTGACAATATTTTTGTACAGCATTGTACAATAAAGTACAGTGATGTACAATAACAATGTACATTGTACCATAACAATGCACAATAAAAATGTAGCAATGAAAATGTAACAATAACAATGTATAATAAAAATATAAAGTATCACTAAAAATACATGTATTAACAATAAATTAATTCTTTGTATTAATTGTATGTATTTGTGTTATTGTATGTAATTGTGTGTAATTGTATGTATTGTAATGTATTAATTAACAATAATGTTAAATGTCATGAGTGTTTATGTATAATCATAAATGTTCATAATGTTTATTAGTTCATAAATGTTAAGAAATATAAAGGTAATTCTAATTACTCTTTGTAACAAACTCTTTTACACTTTGTAACAAAAATTTGCTTCATTAATACTCCTTGAAAAAAGTCAAGGGAATATGTGCAGTTAAATTTTTTTAGATTGTAAACATTTAATATAAAATTTAATACAACCAATGAAACGCTAAAAATCTCGAAAGAGTTTCCATATTGAGAGAAAAACATTCTTTTAGCAGAATTTTTTCCCTAAGGAGAGAGACATGTCAAGTTTACAATAAAGTACAAGTTGTACTTTTTTGAACTTCCCTTTGAAAGAATGATGTTTGCTGACATTCAAAATTTTGTCTTATATCTTTTTAGTTCTTTGTATTTCAAACTCTAGCTCAAAAATTGTCCAGACACGTGAAATTTCTGACATTGAAAATCGTGTATAAAAGACCATCTAACATTTTTAAATCTAGAATTGCAATAAAACATTTCAATTTTTGTTTTTTGAAAGCGTTTTCAGGTTTAGTGGTCTCAGGCGTTTTACTTTTTCACTGAAAGTGAAATTTAGTGTCATGCTGGATTTAATACTAGAAATGTCAAGAGCAGTCAATTACAATTCTTATAATAAATAAAAAATATGTTAATTTATGAGTAAGAGAGTCCGAAAATTAAACACCCGTTAGAATGGATTGAGAAATAAGTTTCTAACAGAATTTTTAGATTATTTTTTGCTTTTGTCTATATCTACAAGAAAAAAGTATAATATTCGTGAAAATTTTCGAAATCTGATTTTCGACGGATTTACATGTTTTAGGGGTCAGAGAACCCGAAACACATGTTTTTACAAAATGACTGTCTGTGAGTCGTGAATTTGTGAGTCTGTGAAAATGTGAGTCTGTCCGTCAGTATGTGACAAAAATTTTGTAGGCGCTCTAATGGATTTCATCAAGGACTTTCACAAAACTTTAGATTCTGTCAGACCTTGATATAAACTAAATCTGATTGATTTTTGATGCATATCGCTCAACAAGTGGTGCTGCTGTGCTGCATTACAATTTCCATTATTATTTACAATTTCCATGATAGCCATATCTTAAGAACTAATGCGTAGATTTTCATAAAAATTTAGATTTAGTTAATACTTGATATAGCATGTTCCGGATTACGGTTTGATGCAAATCGCTCAACAGGTGGCGCTGCCATGGTGCATTCTTCCTTATTATCGCATTAGCTCTATTCGAAGAACTAATGCATTAAATTTTCTAAAATTTCAGATTCAGTTAGTCCCCGATATAGATTAGTGTTGTTTAGTTTTTGGTATAAATTGCCCGACAGATGGTGGTGCTATACAGCATTATTACTATTTCGCAATAAATGTATCTCAGAAACTAATGCATGGATTTTCATCAAACTTCAGATTAAGTAAGTACCTGATAAAAAATTGATCCTGATTAGTTTTTGGTATACATCACCCAATATGTGGCATTAGCTCTATTCGAAGAACTAATGCATTGAATTTTCTAAAACTTCAGATTCAGTTAGTCCCCCATATAGATTAGTATTGTTTAGATTTTGGTATAAATTGCCCTACAGATGGTGGTGCTATGCTGCTTTATTACTATTTCGCAATAAATGTATCTCTAAAACTAATGCATGGATTTTCATCAAACTTCAGATTCAGTTAGTACCTGATAAAAAATTGATCCTGATTAGTTTTTGGTGTACGTCACCCAATATGTGGCGCTGTTATGCAGATTTTTTTAAGATTTTGCAATAGCTCTATCTCAAAAACTAATGCACCGATTTTCATCAAACTTCAGATTCAATAAAAAGTTGACACTATTGTTGACTAGATTTTTGTTTAAACCACCTAACCAGTGGCGCTTTTATGCTGTATTTTTGAGGAAGTATTAACATACATAAGATAGAAGAAAGTTTTGGGATTGCCACATCTGGATAGTTTTTAAATGCATTTTTAATTTTCATAAATATTAAAGAAATAAATACACACCTAAATATTTACTCTTCGTTATAAAATTTTTTTGTATTAATACAGCTTGATAGATTTTCAAAAGAGTATGTACCACTTATAAATATTATTTATTTATTTATTTACACCGTAAAATTTTATTCTAGATTAAAACAACCAGACTGATACTAAAAATATTTTTAAAAGTTTTCATATTGGAAGAAAAATATTCTTCAAGTAGATTTTTAGCACTAATGGGAGCACCTGTCCAGGTTGCAATGTTGTATAAATTGTATTTTTTGAATTTCTCTCTGATTTTGATCTTTGATTTTTTGAATCTTTCAGCGAACATTATTTGTTCTCTGACATTCGAAGTTTTGTCCTGAAATTTTTTTAGTTCTTTATATTTCAAACTGCAGTTCAACTATTGTCAAGGTAAGTGAAAATTCTAATATAGAAAATAGAAAGTAAAAGACCGTCTAACTCTATTTTAAATCTGCAATTCCATTAAAACTTTTCATTATTTGCTTTTCGAATGCATTTTCAAGTTAACGGGCTTCCAAAAGTTTTACTTTTTTATTGAAGGTGCAATTTAGCATCATGCCTATTTTAATTCAAAGTGCCAAAAGCAATCAATTTGATTGCTATCAAATATTCACAATTCAATTTGAAACCACAAAATTTTTAAAAAAGTGTTAAATATATACACTGCGCAAAATGAGCTCAATGTTTAAGTAAAAATACTTTAAATAAAAATTCTGGTTTGCATTTTTATAATATAAGACTGGAATGAAATTTTTGGCACTTCTAGCGTTAAGTTTATTCCGATCCTCTATTATACAGAATTGCATAAACTTTTTCATCAAAATTTTATGCATATGAAAAGTATTATAATATTCCACAACTGATATTTTACTTTTTGTTTAATTTTCAATAAAAATTCATTTCGATAAAAATTTAAAAATTATTTCTGGTTTTGGATCTATTACGCACAAAACTGTAGCAAAATAATTGGTTCTGGGGTCCCAAATAATATTGATAATGACGTAACAATATTATACATTGAAAATGCAGCTCAAATTTAATATTAAAATAACTGGTTATTTTAAATAATCATTTTATTCGACAAAAAGGTTTTTTTTTATTCATTTAAATATCAGTTAAACAGAATTTAAGTTTTTAATTGCATCAAATTAAAGTACACATTCAAGATATTTTAGTTTTGTAGCTTAATCAATATTATTTGAAACACTAAAAAAAAAATGATCATGCTACAGTTCTGCACTCAATGAGTGCAAATATTGTTTTTAAATCAAAATTAAACGTTGAAAAAAAAGTGAAATATCAATTTTAAAATGTTGAAGTAATTACGTTTAAAGGACAGATATAGTGGTAAGAAATGTATGTTTTATAGGGAATAGGAAATAAAAATAAATATGATGTAATTCTGAGTTGCATATTCATATGAAAATAAAAATTTTAAAGATTCTTAAGTAAATGTTAAAGCTGTAAAAATATTTCAGATTTGTGAGTACAGATACTTATATAATATAAATTCGATCTATCACTGCTTTGCTTCAAGTGATTGAGAGCTATTAAGAGATCACAGGTCTTTTAAACTTCAAAGTATCAATAAATTAACAATAAAATCAGCTCATTAGTGTATATAATAGATGTTAAAAGCTTTAATTAAAATTACAATCTACTTACAAAGTAGAACATTTTTCCAACAGTTTCAGACAAAAATACTTGTCCATCATCATGGAAAACACTAAAAGAGAGAGAGAGAGAGAGAGAGAGAGAGAGAGAGAGAGAGAGAGAGAGAGAGAAAACGCGCCACAATATCTATATTTTATAATATTAAAAGTAATTTTTTAATTGTAATTTTTTCTCTTAGTGTTTTTCCTGATGATAAACAAGCATTATTGTCTGAAACTGTTGGAAAATTATTCTAATTTGTCTTGTAAGTAGTATGTAATTTTAATAAAAGCTTTTAAGCCGAATTTATTGTTTATTTGTTTTAATACAGTGTAATAAGTCCCTTAAATAATATCTATTTTATCAAGGTTCAAAAAATCAAGTTTTGGTTTTGGTTTTATTCTGAATTTTTAAATATTTCTCTATGTAATGAAAGCAAAACAAAACTAAATCCAACAACAACAGTAAAAATTAAATCGCGTAAATTACTTCCTGAGTTATATACGTTTATAGAGGGCTTTATATGGTTACTTTAAATGGATGTTGAATGTTTCAGATGCGTTTACACATATTAATACATTTTGAGTTTGAGCTCTTTGTTACTTTCAAACAATATTGTTATGATTTTAAAATTTTAACAACATTTACCTTCTTCCCAGTCTTCTTGCTAAAATTAAAACAATTGATGTATTTAAATTTTTTTCACTTGAAAAATGAGATAAAAAATTTATACTTTGTGTTAAAATTAAACTTTAAATAATACTTTTTTTTTACATACCGGGTGATCCAAAAGTCAGGACGAACTTTAAAAATGAATAATTCGAAAACGAATCAAGATATAAAGATACGGATTGCACCAAAGGGATGGAAAAGAAACCGGGTTTTGTGTGGCTACGAAAAATATTTCCATTAGCGACTAATAGATGGCGCTTTCGGATTTCTGAATTGCAAGCGCGACAGGCACTCCAAACAGTCACCTTTATGCAAGATGGAGCATAATAACCGCCTCATATTGCTCCGCTTGTGTAACGCCTGCTACGCTCAATATTTGGGGAACGATCGCATTATCAGTCGCTACTTTAATCACCCATGGTCTCCAAGATCTCCCGATCGCATTTTCAGAAAGAATCACGTTTTGAGCACCTTATCGCCAGAACAACGATTGGCGCGGAGATGAAGTCAATGCTACGCACCCTTTCTTGTTTGTGACGTCAAACACCTATCAAATAGCAACAGCTTCTGCAAAGAGATCGCGCTTATTGTTCATTTGTTTTTCCGTAAATGTTGTCAAGCAAAGACTATGATATGAGGAAATGTTATTTACCGTTGTTTACGTTTAAAACATAGTTTAAAACAAAGAGCTTTTTCAGATTAAAATGCTTTAAATTTCACAGGACATCTAAACATATTTTTTTTCTCAATTCAAAAATATTATTTCCTAAACTCGCTATGTTCGAAGAAATTGAGAAGTTAATTAAAAACAGTAGTAAAGATTCTCTTGTAATAAATATAATTCTATTAATCTTATATTTTATGATATGTTTGAACTTAGTTTATTTTGTGTTTGGCGATGCAGGTAGCCGAACGTTCACGCTTTCGCCAACTCGCCAAGGCTGGTGCTCAAAACGTGATTCTTTCTGAAAATGCCTCCCGATCCGACACCCTGGGACTTTTGGCTGTGGGAATTATTGAAGTCAAAAGTGCACCGCGACCAACCGGCATCACTAGCAGCAGTGAAAGATGCCATCCGCCAAAATGTGTCTGTCATAACGCAAGAATGCTACTCTATGCTGTGACCGGTTAAGTGCCTCGTCTCACAGCTGTGCTTCTGAATGATGGACAGCACATTGAACATTTACTGTGGTACTAATTAACTGTAATTAAACTGAATTGTAAGTTGTCAACATTTTTTTTCATTGATAAATCATCTTTTGGTGCAATTAGTCACTATAGTACCATCTGTTGGTTGCCAACAGAACTATTCTTTTTTCGTTGCCCCACAAAACCCGGTTTCTTTTCCATCCATTTGTTGAAAACCGTATCTTTGTATCTTGATTCGTTTTCCAATTATTCATTTTTAAAGTTCGTCCTGACTTTTGGATCACCCGATCTTTTTTTTAAGTTAGAGTATGTAAAAGTTCTATTTTGGCTAAAAAATGCTTTCTACATGCATAAAGGTTATGTAAACTCTGCCCCAAAAGTTTAGACAATAAAAAAAAATTGCATTAACATAAAAAATAATAAGATAAAATTAAATTTTCTTGAGATAGGTAATAAATAAAAGCAACTTTTTTATATACAAATATAAATTATAATGAAGAAATTTGAAATTATAAAATATACATTAAATTATATAATAATGTGCTGCCTCAAAAGTATTGACACCTGTAATGTTTTTGGTTTTACCTTTGAAAAAATAACTAAAAACCTAATTTTAATATTTAATTATCTCGCCACGATATTTTGTAACATCAAATACACGTTTTCCATAGAATTAACTAAGCATTGCATTACAGAAAGAGATACTTCATACTCGCTTTGTCAATTATAGTTTTAAAGTAATTTACAGATGTATATTGCTTTCCATTTTCAAATATTTTTCGATATAAAATCCCTCATATGTTCTCCATAGGATTCAAATCTAGACTAAGTATGGGCCAGTCTGATAATATGATATCGTTTTGCTTAAATGATGTTTCGTTGATGTGAAGGTATTCTGGTATTTCTGCTTTAAGACAGATTTTGCTTTCATTATACTGTACAAAATATTTGTTAATTCTTCTATGTACAATGCATTTTGAAATTCTGAAAATTGATGCAATTTGACGCACACATAAATTTTCAACTGAAGACATTTTTAATAATATTTTATCATCATGTAACATTGTTTTTTTTAGGCCTTCCAAGAAGCTTTCTATTATTCCATATTCCACCTGATCTCAAAACTCTATAAATATTGATCAAGGATATCTTTATTCTTGTCGATATTTGTACAGGATTTTGTCCTTCCTCTTTTAAATGTAAAATTTTAATAATTTCAACCTTAGAAATTTCTTTAGAAAGTGGCATTTTTATCAGAATACGCAGGAAATGTCTTACAAAACAATATACACATACATATACATATTTCACATACAAAGCAATAAATTTCACTTATTTGATTCCACAAAATTTGAATAAATTATTATTCTTAAAATACAGCAGACGATATTCCGATTAAAGAGAAAAAATATTCTACATTACACGAAAATAAAAAATATTCTATTTTGGGAACAAAAATGTAAAAGAAAACATGCAATGCTGCAATGTGTCTATACTGTTGGGACAGAACATTATCATATAAATTAACGTATATTTAATAATTTCAAACATTTGACCATGATTTATATGTGTATATCAGCAAAACTGCTTTTATTTATTACTCATCTCATGAATTTTAATTGTACCTTAATACTTTTTATGTTAATGCAAATTTTATTGATTGTCTGAACTTTTGGAATGCGAACAGCAGTTGAAAATCTTCTTTCACGTATTAGGGATATGAATATTTAAAATTAAAATTTAATTATTATATCTGACAATACGAAATTTATTTGTCTGTGTAGTACAATTATGCATATTATTTGAGATTTAGTTCTTTGAAAAAGTGATACCTTTGATCATTTCGACATGCTCAAAAGTCCTGTTCTACATAATACTGCTTTTATCCCCCCCTATTTTTCAATAAAACATTGTTCGTATGTATCCTTTTATTCTCCAGGTATCAGGCTTTTTTGTATTAAAAAATAATCTACAATTCAATTAATTTTCAGCAGTGTAATTACTGAATATTTAATAAGCGATTTATCACATTGCTAACAAAGTATAGAATCAACAGAGCAAAAAAATGTCCAAGCCTGAAATTGAGCCCGGAACACTTGGAATAGCGTTCCCAGGGCTCTACTATTTAAGCTACGTGGACGATGCCCAGCTTAGCATCTCTCATTCACACATGTTGGTAAGAATGTCAGTGTTGTGCGTTCGATTCCCGGCTTGGGCATTTTTCGCTCTCTATGTTCTATGCTTAGTTAGCAATGTGACAAATCACTTAATAAATGTTCAAAATTTCAAGTGTAATTTCACAGCTGAAAATTAATTGAAAAACTTATTAACCACCTAATAGTCGCATTAAATTACGGTTTAAAAATTCAAATTCATTATTGCCACCACTTTTTTTAAACAAAAAATATTCATCTTATTTAATGACAAGTAAAGTGATGCCAGAATAAAACCAATTACACTATTTTATAAAAATGGTGGGAATCCAACAATTCTGAATAAAAGCTTTCTAGTTTTAATTTAACTTTCTAGAGCATGTGTGTCGCCTCGGTTCTACAGTTATGTCGCGGTTAGAAGTAATATGCAAATTTATAGCATCGACTTCAGTTTGCAACGCATAAAGGCAGTGTGTGGTGATGAGAAGAAGGTGAGGAGAAGGCGAATTGGATTGCACTATAGTGAGCTAGATTATCAGCCTCCAGTGAATGAGATGATGTTTTAAGAGTGAGCCAGCCAGCCGCGTTTGCCGAGTGAGTTTATTTAGAGCAGAGCTATTCAAGGAGATTGTCGGTTGTAAGAGATAGTTTATTACGTTGAGTATTTTAAAAGAACAAAGAGTGTTTACAGCCACGGGCTGTCTTATAAAGATTGTATCTAGTGTTTAGCTGAAGTCGGAACGAGAAATTGATTTGAAGTGCCCCGACTGAGTCTAGCGCCGGAGTTGTGAGTATAGTTATGAGTTTAATCTTTTAGTATTGTGACTAGTTATCGGAATTTAACGAACTGACGCTCTTTCCCTGAGTCCTAGCAGTTTAAATAAACTGTGGTTTTAACTTATATCTAGAATTATGTCTTCATTTCATTTACATAACCACCCTATCGGTACAAATGACACCCAGTCCGTGTACCCATACGTCACAAGTGTACTGGTGAGAATTATTAATACTTGATTTTAAATCATTTTTCTGTACGTGTTATGGTCAAATCATGATTAGCAAAAACACTTTGCCCGTGTGATATACGGGGAAATCAGGAAAGCGGCTACATCGGAATATTACAGGGTTTATATGGAACTTCTTGATAGGAAATTCTCTTATAGATATTTTATTATAGAAAATCTCTCCAAGGCAAATTTTTGCACGCTTGAACTAAAATTATTTTTAAATATTTAATAAGTGATTTACCACTAAGCGTAGAACCAACAAAATGGAAAATATCCGAGCCAGCAATCGAATCCGGAACCCATGGAAAAGCGTTCCAAGTGCTCTACAATTTAACCCTTTCGAGAGCAGTGGTTCATTTTTCAACCACCTAATTTTACTTCCTAATTTTCACTTTGACAAGAGAGTATTGAAAAGAAAATTTTCCATTTTATTAAAAATGTGAATCAAACCTTTAGATTGTTATAAAATAAATTGGTTTATTAATTCCCTGTGTTATAACGATTATTTCGTTATATATTGGTTATTTTCTTAAATTATTCCTTTGCACCTCCCTTCTCTTTTCAATTCAAAATTAGTTTTAAATTGCCCTTTATTTCTTTTCCATTTTCCTCGCTTATTTCTCTAACCGAAAATCTGCAGCTGCCCAAGATTATCTGTGAGAAATACACCCACATTTTAAATCAACCGTTCAAAACAATTTCCAGATGTCGGCTAATTCTGATCGAATCAATTCTTCATTACCTTATAAGGAGATCCTCTCTGTATCGCGGTTAAAATTTATGCTTACGCTTCTTTTTCCTTTCTTGACAAAATCCTAAAAAGAATTTAACATCTGCGCATTAAAATCTGGTGCCCCTTCTGTGTGCTTCTTTGTTAGACATAACAACACGTGTAACATTTATCTATTGGCAACCATATCCGTTCCCCATCCCAGCAGGGCAGCCAAATTGAATTCTGATCATGCCGGCTGCATTTTAACTGTAATTTGGCATATACTATCCATTGTGCATGGGCGAACTTGTGTATGTTGGCGATTTTCTTTCACGCCAAAAGTGGCGGTTGGTTTCTATGTACGACGACACTTGACTCGCTGCTCTTGACTGAGTAAGTTGTAAATCGCTGTTCGGAGATTTTCTCCGATTATTATAAGTGTACCTCCCCTTATGTTTAAATAAAAACTGTGACTGATACATCATTGTGGGGTTTTTCGATATCTTCCTAACGGACCTGGTCATCTATCATCGTAATAGCCTGTACATACCTCCCCTTATGTTTAAATAAAAACTGTGACTGATACATCATTGTGGGGTTTTTCGATATCTTCCTAACGGACCTGGTCATCTATCATCGTAATAGCCTGTACATGTGTCATTTACTCTTTTCGGAATTTTGTGAATAGGAGTATATTTCCTTTGAAAGGGTTAAATTATCAGGACGATGCCTAGGTTAGCATCTCCAACTCACACATGTTCATAAGGCTACAATTGGAGCATAATATGTAAACGTCTACATGAGCACACAAACCTGTAGTGCAACATAGCATACAAACACACCCAACATCGGGGAACACATTTATGGTTTAACCACTTAATTGTCGCGCCCGAGACATTCACGGGCAAGCTTCGCGGCTTTTATTCAGAATTGTTGGATTCTCACCAGTTTTATAAAATAGTGTAATTGGTTTTATTCTGGCATCACTTTACTTGTCATTAAATAAGATGAATATTTTTTGTTTAAAAAAAGTGGTGGCAATAATGAATTTGAATTTTTAAACCGTAATTTAATGCGACTATTAGGTGGTTAATAAGTTTTTCAATTAATTTTCAGCTGTGAAATTACACTTGAAATTTTGAACATTTATTAAGTGATTTATCACATTGCTAATTAAGCATAGAACATAGAGAGTGAAAAATGCCCAAGCCGGGAATCGAACGCACAACCCTGGCATTCTTACCAATATGTGTGAATGAGAGATGCTAAGCTGGGCATCGTCCACGTAGCTCAAATAGTAGAGCCCTGGGAACGCTATTCCAAGTGTTCCGGTTCAATTTCAGGCTTGGACATTTTTTGCTCTGTTGATTCTATACTTAATTAGCAATGTTTTAAATCACTTATTAAATATTCAGTAATTTCACTGCTGAAAATTAATTGAATTGTAGATTATTTTTTAATACAAAAAAAGCCTGATACCTGGAGAATAAAAGGATACATACGAACAATGTTTTATTGAAAAATGGGGGGGGGGGGGTAAAAGC
The DNA here is from genome assembly GCA_964019185.1 of Maratus speculifer. NCBI lineage: Eukaryota > Metazoa > Arthropoda > Arachnida > Araneae > Salticidae > Maratus > Maratus speculifer. The sequence continues at coordinate 166,465 of CAXHSM010001596.1, forward strand.
AGTATTATGTAGAACAGGATTTTTGAGCATGTCGAAATGATCAAAGGTATCACTTTTTCTAAGAACTAAATCTCAAATAATATGCATAATTATATTACACAGACAAATAAATTTCGTATGTACAGAGATAATAATTAAATTTTAATTTTAAATATTCATATCACTAATATGTTAATGAAGATTATTAATTGCTGTTCGCATTGTAATACACTCTGTCTCAAAAGTTTAGACAATCAATAAAATTTGCATTAACATAAAAAGTATTAAGGTACAATTGAAATTCATGAGATGAATAATAAATAAAAGCAGTTTTGCTGATATACACATATAAATCATGGTCAAATATTTGAAATTATTAAATATACGTTAAATTATATAACAATGTTCTGTCCCAACAGTATAGACACGATGCAGCATTCCATGATTTCTTTTACATTTTTGTTCCCAAAATAGAATATTTTTATTTTCGTGTGCTTCTATAAATGCAGAATATTTTTTCTCTTTAACTGAAATATCATCTGCTGTATTTTAAGAATAATAATTTATTCAAATTGTGTGGAATTAAATAAGAGCAATTTATTGTTTTGTGTGTGAAGTATGTATATATATGTGTATAATGTTTTGTAAAAAAAATTCCTGCGTATTCTGATAAAAATGCCATGGTACTTATTAACACCACCGCAGCTACAGATATGGCGGTTTTTAAGTACCGACAACCTATACCTAAAATTTTTGTACCAAATTTGCAATAAAATAAAACATTTTATTTGATATTAAAACATTTTCAAAATTCAAAACACTTTATTTAAAAATAAAGTAGTCAATCGGATTTCAGTGGAAAATTAGTATTAGAAAGTAAAATAAAGAATAGAGGTCGCTTTCACGCCACACATGTTAAAATATTGACGTCACGATCTCACTAAAATGCTAGAGTGCCTTTATCACAAAGGACACTCCCTCTCAAACTTTTATAATTATAATTAGTAAATTTTGGATTATTTAATCCGAGCATTTTTCTGATTCAATTAGGCAAAAATTTCTGTTTTGAAAAGACCGGTGATAAAAGATTAAAAATTGTATAAAAGACGCAAAAATAGGTATTATTTGAAATATTTTTTTCAAAAATATTGCTCAGTTAAGTAGTTAATATAGCAATTTAGATACCGAAAATGTTTCAGAAGATTCTGTGTCTGGAAAAAGGAAATTCTTCAGGCAGAAGTTTTCTCTGAGGAAAAATTTATGGAAAAATATTTCATACAGTGTATAAAAAAGTACAGTTTATACCTTTTTATATAAAACTCGTTAGTTTAATGACGCATAGAGAAATTTTCCTTGTTATTTTTTTACAGTAATTTATTTTTTTGAAAAACGATCGTTTACTGATACAAATTTTTGACTTGTAATATTTTTTCAGTTATTCTAATTTCTAACTGCTATAAAAATAATTTCAAATAAACAGATAATGTTTATATGATGCCAAATCCATGGGTGCGTTTCTGAAAAATTTACAAATGAATTAGTATTTCTAAATCTTTGTATTTGAAGGTAATATAGTCATATATTTTAACCACTTAACTCAGGGGTGCAAAAATCTAGGCGCCAGCAGGCAATATACCACCTCTATATTTATTTCGTTAATTTTCGTTTAACATTTCATATAAAACAATCGTAAGAATGAAATCAAATTTTAAGCAAAAAAACTTTTTAATTTTAGTCGTAAGAGACTGCCCGCTGGCGCCTAGATTTATGCACCCCTGATTTAACAGATAGGGGAGAGTGGGGATACTTGAGCCACCCCTATTATCTCTACAGTTGGTCAATTTTTCTTTCTAAAACTGGCAATATGGTAACATATTTATAGTTCTGAACATGTAAAAAAGAAATCACATACCTTGGTACCATTTTGAAAGTATGGTGATTAACCCTTTGAGCTCTGCTGGTAGAATTTTCTACCACATAATTTTAATTCTGAAATGTCACAACGACACCAGAAAATTCGACCAAATTTATTTGAAAAAGGTTTAATGCATTTTTTCGCGTATATTGTAAATCGTTTTTTAGGTGCGTTTGTAATCATCATATATATTATAAAGCAGAAGTTCTGAAACTTCCAAACGAGTGTTTTCAAAAATTACCCGATGGATTTTTTTGCTGATTGTATCATTCGATAGGAAATATTTTTCCGAAGGTTTATGATTCAAATTTATAGGGATAACTCTGATTTTTCTTAGTAAATTTCGTATTTTTCGGTTATTTTTGACAAAAGGGTTGCCAGTAGCTGTGTTTGGCGAAAATTATAATTGCCAAAAGAATTAAAATGGCTATATCTATTAGAAATATTACAAATATCTTGCAAATAATAGCAGAAAATAACTACTGATAATATTAATAATAATAAACAAAGACCGCTTAAATGAGGCGTAATATTATAAAAATATATTTATCTTGAAAATGAAAAAAATATTTGTAATGCTTAATAAATTAACGCGAAATATAACAATTTTTTCAACTTTTGGCGACTTATCCCTGGTGTTAGAATAAAAACATGAATTTCAGAAATTGATTAAATGAATTTTGAATGATTGTTATTTCCCTTTTTATTATTTTCTTTCGCTTTTTTATCGAATTTTCGTATAATATAACTTACAGCAGAAAAAAGCAGATCTGATTGTAAAAGACACTGTAAATTGTGAGTTACTATTCGTTTCTATACCATTTTCATCTTGCTTTTGTCGCCAAAGAATGTGTTTTTAACCCTCTCATGCATATGGACCTCATATGAGGACAGATAATTATTGCATTATTAAGCAAGATAATTTAAAGCATTCATTTATGGAGATCTGATTTCTGGAAAGATAATAGCTAGCATGCAGCACAATAATAAAATTATTTTAGAATGGGTCTTTCATTTATCGTAAAAAAGATTTTTTGTGAATAATGCAAAATAATGAAAAATAATTTATTCATGAGAGGGTTAAGCCGAAAATGGACTACTGACTTAATGCCTGACTTAGGTTCTTAATGGTTGCAATAATGTTTTAGGTAGCTTTCATTACAAAAAGTAAAAAGCTACCTATTGCAGCCGTCCGGAGGAAAGCACTTCCGGAAAATTTTGGTACATTTTCACCGATCATGACCCCCAGATCCCAAAAGTACCCTCCGTTCAAATGTTGACATATATATATATATATATATATATATATATATAACCATATATATATATATATATATAACCATATATATATATATATATATATATATATATATCTGATTTTTGTCATGCGATAACTAACGTATTTATGAACCGATTTGAATGAAACTTGGTATGTACATAGTACATACAAATGTCTCGACCGAGTTCGTTGGCCAGCATCATCCGCCACTTTGTTTCAAAATGGCGGCCATTTTAAATTTTTTAAAAATTTTTAAATTTAAAATAATATGCGAAAAAATTAAAAGTTGAAAAATATTTTTCTTTTACGTGTTAGAACTTAAAACAAAGATTCCAGAACACTTTTTATTTTTCCTATATCTTAAAAATGATTGAGATATAGCACTTTGAATTTTTCTTATGGCTGACATTTTGAAACGATCTGATTTTTGTCACGTAATAACACGCGCATTTATGAACCGATTTCAATGAAACTTGGTATGTACATAGTACATACAAATGTCTCGACCGAGTTCGTTGGCCAGCATCATCCGCCATTTTGTTTCAAAATGGTGGCCATTTTAAATTTTTTAAAAAATTTAAAATTTAAAACTAAATGCGAAAAAATCAAAATTTGAAAAATATTTTTCTTTTACGTGTTAGAACTTAAAACAACAATTCCAGAACACTTTTTATTTTGTCTATATCTTACAAAATGATTGAGTTATAGCACTTTGAATTTTTCATATGGCTGACATTTTGAAACGATCTGATTTTGTCACGTGATAACACGCGTATTTATGAACCGATTTCAATGGAACTTGGTATGTACATAGTACATACAAATGTCTGGACCGAGTTCGTTGGCCAACATCATCCACCATTTTGTTTCAAAATGGTGGCTATTTTAAATTTTTAAAAAATTTTAAAATTTAAAATTAAATGCGAAAAAAATAAAAGTTGAAAAATATTTTTCTTTTACGTATTAAAACTTAAAACAATGATTCCAGAACACTTTTTGTTTTGTCTATATCTTAAAAAAATGATTGAGTTATAGCACTTTGAATTTTGCTTATGGCTGACATTTTGAAACGGTCTGATCTGAACGATCCATCATGTTGCTTTAAAATGGCATACACTTTATGATATCGTGGAATTTGGTGACTCTCTAAATCGCTTAAAATAAAACCAGGTTGAATAAAAGATGACTAATTTCTAAAAATTCCTATTAATATTCAGTCTTGACAAAAACTAGCATTCACGACGACTTATAAAATCACTAATTTTATAAGATTATTTCCACTAATTTGAGCTTAGTATTTTTGAACAATGTAACTTACTTTAAAATAAATAAATAAATGTATAAGTATATGAAAGCTACCTCTTCCTCCCGGCATTGCCGGAAGGACTTTTTTTTTTTCAAGTGAAGATAATTTTTAGAGTATATTTTAATATTCAATCGTAAATTATATAGATATGAGTATAACTCTTTTATTTCTTTTTGCAAATGTTTTCACTGTTAATTTAATTTTTCTTGCGTCATTTCATCAATTTCACTTACAGGAAAAATTTCAGTTTCAAAATTAAAAAACTGAAAAAGGAAAGATTACCCCATCGATTAAAAATCTACCCCCAAATTCCAAGATTAAATGTCAATAATGGATGATCGTAAATGTCACATTCACTTGACATTAAGTATAATATAAATACTAATTATGTCATCAAGTGATTTTTAATTCGACATTTTATTTCTACTTTTATGTATGTTCTGCTAATTTGTTTTTCGTTATTTAAATGAAAATTTATGCTAATCTATATAATCTGGCTAATAGTTTGGCGATTTGTATAATTTGGCGAAATTGGTCGACGGTATAACCAAGTAGTACTGAAGGAAAAATTTTGCAATTCAAAGTACATTTATGCAATTATGCGTTATTACTATAGATAAATTCAACATTTTGAAATGAAAAATTCCCGCTGAAAAAAATTTACAAGTCTTTTTTAATTGACCATTTCCTCTTCAATATTTCTTCCATCAAACTTTCGCTAATCTCTTTCGCGCAGGCTAACAAAAATGTATTTTAAATATTTTATTAGATAAAACGTAAATAATATTTTTTCTATTTTTTAAAAAATATTTTTAAAATCTAATTCTACTATTATGTGTCTTACAGGACAAAATAGCAGAATTACTTTTAAAAATGGTTTTATCTGTTAATTGTATGTTATTTGTTTATTTGGGTGTTTGAATTTACTTTTGTCATCAAACAATGCGATTTTATACCAAGAAGGCATAAGCCGGAGCGATGTTCACAATTACTAAATTCTCTCACTCTCTTTTAAATGTGTGAGAGCATTTTTAGGATTATTTTTTTATGTTTAATTGTAAATATATAAATAGCAGTTATAGAAAAAAAAGAAAAAAAAATGCGTATAATGTTTAAATTTTAGTATAAATGTCTTCCTCATCCAAACTGTAAAATAATTTAATTGCAACTTTTTAAAGTTTTGGCGCAGATGTCATATACGCACCACATTCGCACGATTGTAACAAAATGGCGATTTTATGCCACACATGGTAAACCGACTATGGTTGTTTATTTATTAATAAACTATTTATTAACTTTCATTTTGTTTTTTAAAATAATATAAATCATTTTGTTCTATAGCTATTAATTAAACTTTTTTATTTATTATTTTTTTTTTTCAAATAATACAAAGTAATAAAAAAAAAATATTTATGAACTTGTAATTAAAAACAAAATTCTCCAAATTGGCGCCAGAAAAAAATTGCGCCAATGTGGTGCATACATGACATCTGTGTCAAAGTTTTTTCTTATACATAAGTAGGGAAAATGCAGTATAAATAACGATTAAAGTTTTTTCCAAATGGAAATTTTGTCACGGATTTGGTCATATACTCATCGAGGTATCTCACTGACGCCGAAATGGCATTATTTTTCTCATATGGTAACCCAGCTATAGTTGTTTATCTGATGATAAGTTGTTTATTTACTTTCATTTTTTTCTTTCTTGAAATGGTAATTGTTGTTTTGTTCTACAGTTACTTTTTATTTTTTGTTAATTGCTGTTTAAAATGATAGAAAATAATAAAATATACATAAATTTCTTTGGTATTCTAAAACGAGGATTTTGCCACATTGTAGTTGCAAGACAATCGTGCTAAACCTATTGCGTATATGATGTTTGTGTAGGAATCTTTTGTGAAATGTCAAAAGTGTAAATTGGCTACTACTTGATTATCACGTCAACCAATTTCGCCAAATCGTTCGCCAAATTATACAAATTTACATAATTTTATCTTAAATAACTAAAGAGAAAATGCTTAAATACGAAAGAGCAAATAATTTTGTTTTCATTTTTCAGGAGGAAATTTTGCAATAATAAAGTAATTGTTGTAGTGAGAATTTTAATCTGTGTTTTTTTTATCGTTGGCAACTTGCTGTAACGAAAAATGTTTATTTTTTTTCCCTGCTATTGTTTTGTAAGAGCTGGTTTTGTGAAAGCCATGTTAAGATGATATTCAAATTTTCGAACCCTTCCCAACTTCCATCCCCTTGGGCCGATTTTGCTCATTTGCAATTCCCACTGAGATATTAACCATCTCAATGTACTTGACGAGTTTGAAGATGATTCTTGCATAATTGTGCCTTTTATCGTGCGGACAAAATTTAATATATATATAAACTTTTTAGGTGGGAGTAGCTTTGGGTTCCTGGCTTCACATAATGAAAAATTGTGAAGAAATTTTTCAGAAGTTGTACCATGGTAACGACTGTAATAATTAATATTTCTTCAGATAAGGGAAAATTTTAAATCCTGTTGCCATAATGGTCTCATTTTGCTTCCAAATGTGCACTGTTAGTAATAAACTAAAATAGTTACTTCTAAATAGCTGGTTTTTGCGCAACGTTTAAGATAATTTAATATCGTAATGGTGTCTAAATCGTTTTCAGCAATGAGCAAGGTGCTGCTGGAGGTCCAAATTATTTAAAATACAAATTTAAATTCAACAGTTCGTTTCGTCCACGGTTGATTTTGAAATATTGACCAGCGCAGCGGGCATAGCCTGCTAGTTATATAATACGTAGCACCTATAGTGGTCGTTCAGTCCGTCCGCCTGTCCGTCCGTCTGTCTGTCCGTCTGTCTGTCCGCATATAACAACGCAAAAACTACCCAACCGAATCGTTTGAAATTTAAAATACATAATCTATACTAATATTATAAAGAGGAAAGATTTGATTGTTTGTTTGTTTGAATTGAATAGGCTCCGAAACTACTTGACGGTTTTGAAAAATTCTTTCACCGTTGGAAAGCTACACTATTTCCGGTGAACATAGGCTAATTTTTAATTGGTTTATTCAAATATTTTCCTTAATAATTCAAAATTTCATTATTTTTCATACAGAATCAATTAAAAATTTTCCGATAAAAAATAACCATTTTCTTTCCCGTTGCCAAGAAAATCAAAATATAGAACAATAATTTCTCCTCGGCAATTAATTTTTAGTTGAAAAGTATCCACGTGAAAAATTAAAATAAAAAAAAATTCAAAGGAAAATAAATATGACGTCATTTATTATATTATCGGAAGTTTTTTTTTTTTTTGCACAGATATCATATACACACCGAGGTAACTAATGGACACTAAATTAATGTTATTTTCCCTGACATGGCAACCCGACTATTGTTAATTAATTATTAATAAAATGTTTTAGGTAGCTTTCATTACAAAAAGTAAAAAGCTACCTATTGCAGTCGTCCGGAGGAAAGCACTTCCGGAAAATTTTGGTATATTTTCACCGATCATGACCCCCAGACCCCAAAAGTACCCTCCGTTCAAATGTTGACACACATATATATATATATATATATATAACCATATATATATATATATATATATATAACCATATATATATATATATATATATATCTGATTTTTGTCATGGGATAACTAACGTATTTATGAACCGATTTGAATGAAACTTGGTATGTACATAGTACATACAAATGTCTCGACCGAGTTCGTTGGCCAGCATCATCCGCCTCTTTGTTTCAAAAAGGCGGCCATTTTAAATTTTTTAAAAATTTTTAAATTTAAAATTAAATGCGAAAAAATTAAAAGTTGAAAAATATTTTTCTTTTACGTGTTAGAACTTAAAACAAAGATTCCAGAACACTTTTTATTTTTCCTATATCTTAAAAAATGATTGAGTTATAGCACTTTGAATTTTTCTTATGGCTGACATTTTGAAACGATCTGATTTTTGTCACGTAATAACACGCGCATTTATGAACCGATTTCAATGAAACTTGGTATGTACATAGTACATACAAATGTCTCGACCGAGTTCGTTGGCCAGCATCATCCGCCATTTTGTTTCAAAATGGTGGCCATTTTAAATTTTTTAAAAAATTTAAAATTTAAAACTAAATGCGAAAAAATCAAAATTTGAAAAATATTTTTCTTTTACGTGTTAGAACTTAAAACAACAATTTCAGAACACTTTTTATTTTGTCTATATCTTACAAAATGATTGAGTTATAGCACTTTGAATGTTACATATGGCTGACATTTTGAAACGATCTGATTTTGTCACGTGATAACACGCGTATTTATGAACCGATTTCAATGGAACTTGGTATGTACGTAGTACATACAAATGTCTCGAGCGAGTTCGTTGGCCAGCATCATCAACCATTTTGTTTTGAAAATGGTGGCCATTTTAAATTTTTTAAAAAATTTAAAATTTTAAATTAAATGCGAAAAAATTAAAAGTTGAAAAATATTTTTCTTTTACGTGTTAGAATTTAAAACAACAATTCCGGAACACTTTTTGTTTTGTCTATATCTTAAAAAAATGATTGAGTTATAGCACTTTGAATTTTGCTTATAGCTGACATTTTGAAACGGTCTGATCTGAACGATCCATCATGTTGCTTTAAAATGGCATACACTTTATGATATCGTGGAATTTGGTGACTCTCTAAATCGCTTAAAATAAAACCAGGTTGAATAAAAGATGACTAATTTCTAAAAATTCCTATTAATATTCAGTCTTGACAAAAACTAGCATTCACGACGACTTATAAAATCACTAATTTTATAAGATTATTTCTACTAATTTGAGCTTAGTATTTTTGAACAATGTAACTTACTTTAAAATAAATAAATAAATGTATAAGTATATGAAAGCTACCTCTTCCTCCCGGCATTGCCGGAAGGACTTTTTTATTTCCTTTTTCTTCTTTAAAATTATGTAAACTGTTTTGTTCTATACTTATTATTTTAATACTAATTGTTATTATTTTTTAAATAATAGAAAATAATTTAAATATATATATGAAACTGGTATTGGAAAACGATGTTTCCGCCAAATTAGTGTAAAAAAATATCGCGCCGACCTCGCTGCGTACATGACAACTGCGCTGTTTTATGTATTAAGGATACTTTTAGATCATAAATCCGATTACAGAAAATTAGTCAGATTATTTAATTAGAAGTTATTAAATTTATGTTTTTTTATTATGAAACAGACGAAAAAAAGAAAATTTACTTTTGCTGCCCGACTGGAGAATTAACCTTGATGTTATTTGATTTTATGCTTGATGTTATTTTAAAAAACTATCGAAATGACGAATTTTTAATTATTTGTTTACTTTTTTATTTATATTATTGCAAACATTTTTTCCTTTTTATACACGCATCACCTTAGCGTGAATTTTTTTTATTTTTTATGATGCCAATTTGGAGAACACTGTGTTTTCAAATATCAATTACATTAATATTACTTTTATTTATTTTCTAATATTATAAAAAAGGAAATAATAATAATAAACTAAGTCAATAAATAATTATGGAACAAAACAATTTATATAATTTTAAAAGAGAAAAGAAAAATAATGAAATAGTTTACTCAAAAATAATCAACTATTACCGGATTACCTCGTGAGGCATAAAATCGCAATTTGCTGCAATCGCGCCAACGGGATCCGTAGATGACACCTGCACCTAAACATTATTGGCAATATCATTGTTTATACGATTTGTTTATATTATTTGGTAATACTTGATAATCCCATCGACCAAAAAACTATCGCCAAAGTATAAGGTTAAATGTCAATGGATGATCGTAAATGTCACATTTATTTCACATTAAATTTGTTATACGTAATTGTTACGTCATCAACCAATTTTAATTCGATGTTTATTTGTATTACTATTGACATTTTAGTAATTTATTGATTCTTTAGTTATTTTAAATAAAAATTATGTCCATTTGTATAATTTGTTGAAATCGATCGACGGAATAATCAAGTAGTACCCATTATTTGTTTACATTCTATCTGGATATTTAAATTGTTAGAATTAGCGTACTTATCGGGCTCCCGCCAAGTCATACGCCAAGCAATCGTTAAATCAAGGCCCCCTTATCATAATATCAAGGCCTCGCATTCAGGAGAAAATCTATTGTTGAACTTGTCCTTATAATTGCCAACTTAATATATGACTTTGTCTCGTATGTAACGCCACCTGGTGCATACTACTGCTAATAATCCCATAGGAAATAATGGAAAACATTTCAGTTTCTAACATTAGATGGCGCTACCAACGTGAAAATCATGTAGTTCAGCGCCCCCTGTACTGCAGTCAAAGGAAACTTGGTCAATGACAAGCCTTTATATTATGATAAGTTATCCTTGCGTTAAATCTGTGTTTTAGTCTTACTATTATATCTTTTTCATCTGCAGTTATTCCACTATCACCAAAAAAGCAATGCTTTCAATGTGTCGGAAAAATTATTATAATGAAAAAATATTTGCAATTAATTTATCATTCATTACAATTAAAAAAATGTAAGGGAAATAAATATACTTTAAAATTGGCTAAGAAAAAAATATGCATGAAATCTCGACAACTGAAAATTTTGTTTTTCATAATTACGTAGCAGTTTTAATTAACGATAAGCCCTATCAACAGAACTTTGTCAAATATTAAACTATTAGACACTACTTCATTATTCCGTCGAACAAAAAACTATCGTCAAGCTATAAGATTAAATGCCAATAATGGATCATCGTAAATTTCACATTTATTTGAGGCAAACATGAAATAAGTCTGGTACATTTGTAACAATATCGTTTCTAGCACTTCTAATGTTTGACACTAAAAATCATAATGGAATCGATTACAGAAGGTAGAAAGATTTTATTAGATGCAAACTAAAGATTTATTTTTCTACAAAATTTAGTCATCAAGATTATTCTGATTTAACAGCTACATGTTTGCAACTGTTTTATAAAAGGAAGAGGCAGTGAAACTGGTGTAATTTTAATGTTATTCAAATAATACAGCTTTAAAACACACTTTTTATGCTTCATTGTTCTAATAAATATATAAGTGAAACATCCTTCTTCGTCTGCCACCCCCACGGAGGGCACCCTTTCCTTAGGGCCTATATCCCACGTGTAGATAAATGGCTGTCATAAATACAAACAAACAAAAACTCTTCTTTATCTGTCAATAATTCTTTACATTTTTTACTCTATGTATTCTTGCTGGAACAGATCAAGGTAGATAGGAAACTACAGTAGACCTGCTAGAAGAGGACGTTTATTAAAAAATGTAACATGAAATGACATTGTATGTAGGCTACCAGAACTACACATAGTGCAAGTTCAGATGTCGGGATTTTAAGAACTAAGAAATGATAATGTACAATCCGAAAGTTAATAGAATTTGATAATCAATCTCTCTAATCATTGCAATGCCCACTAATGTAATAGTGTGATGACTCGAGAACAGTTTGATTGTCATAACGGTCTCATGTTCATACGAAACTCTACTATAAATGATAAAATAAAAGAGATGGTGCTTAATTGCCCAAATTTTCGCCAAGACTTACAATAGTACAATATTGCATTGGCGTTGGCATGACTTTCAGCAATACAGAACGACATTCCAGGGTGGTCTATACTGCTTTAAAAAATAAAATTTTTAAATCATCATTTTCTTTGAGTCAAGGTTCGTTTGGAAATATGGACCAGCGAAGCGGGCATAGCTTGCTAGTTATTACATAATTTTGTCGAGTCATTTCAAATTTTATGAAACTCGGATGCATAGATCAATTACAGGGGCAATCAAAAGTATTCCATTACATTACGGTCAATGGGGAAAAAAGTTTCAAATGCATTTTAATCGTTTGAAATTTAAAATACGCAATTATTACATAATTCTGTCGAGTTGTTTCAAATATTTTGATAAACGTGTGCATAGATCAATTACAGGGGCAATCAAAAGTATTCAATGACATTATGGTCAATTAGGAAAAAGTTTCAAATATATTCTTTACGTTTGAAATTTAAAATACATAATTATTACATAATTTTCTCGAGTTATTTCAAATTTTATGGAAATCGGATGCATAGATCAATTACAGGGGCAATCAAAAGTATTCCATTACATTACGGTCAATGGGGAAAAAAGTTTCAAATGCATTTTAATCGTTTGAAATTTAAAATACCCAATTATTACATAATTATGTCGAGTTATTTCAAATATTTTGATAATCGTGTGCATAGATCAATTACAGGGGCAATCAAAAGTATTCAATGACATTATGGTCAATGGGGAAAACGTTTCAAATATATTCTATACGTTTGAAATTTAAAATACATAATTATTACATAATTTTGTCGAGTTATTTCAAATTTTATGAAAATCGGATGCATAGATCAATTACAGGGACAATCAAAAGTATTCCGTTACATTACGGTCAATGGGAAAAAAATATTTCAAATGCATTTTAATCGTGTTACACTCATGCGAACTTAATAAAATTTATATGCAACTATAAAGTACATATTATAATATGCATCATACATAATTTGTGGTGCAAAGAACATTTGTTATTGATTTACAAGGCCACACAAAAGTATTCCATTACATAATGATATAGGGAGAACATTGTTTGATGAGCGTTTTAATTGTAATTCACTATTTACAATTTTATGAGATTGATATATGAAAGTAATATTTTTAAAACTTCGTTATCGTACGAACGCACCTAATTTGCTACGCTTCACGTGCAATTTCCAACTTGTTTTCTTTGCAAAATACTGATGCGAATGTGAAAATTTATTAAACATAGAAAAATATTTCAAAAATAATTGGAAGTGGTTTTCAATTAAAGAAAAAATATGAAATTTTCATTTTCAATATTTTATTTTGTTCTAAGAAATTATACTAAATAAAAAAAAAAAAAAAAAATTAAAAAAATGGCTCAAGTATCCCCATCTCCCCCTAAATATGTTTGAAAAAAAAAAAACTTTTGAATAATGTCTTTTTTCTTTTATGTTTTTTTAGATTTTTTAACTGTTTGTCACCGGTTTTTTCAAAACAGAAATTTTTTTCTAATTGAAACATAAAAATGCTCGGATTAAATATGCAAAATTTAAATTAAAATAAAAAAAAATAAAATAAAAATTTACTGATGAGAATCATGAATGAAATCTGTAGTATTCTAGTATGTTTCCATCTATTAGTATAAATTGCTGAAAGAGAAATTTCAAGCTACTAGGCATTTTTTTGCTAAACTAAATTTTCCCATTATATAGTATGTATTTTAGCTGGGGCCACTGAGAGGTGGCATTTTGGTCACAGATGTGATGTGACCAAAGTGACTCACAGTGACGTCACTGTGACCATGCATGCTATTCGGGAAATTTCATAAAATGTTGGTCGCTACATCAGAAGTTACAATTTTTCTATTATTAAATAAGGCAAATATTATCTCACAAAAATTCTGGTACTTTGTGCATGAAAGTCTTTTACCGCTTCCCTGACTTGCCCGTACATGATACGGGCAATGTGTTTTTGCCAAATCACGATTGGCCTGTACCACGTAACAGACATACATATTCCAATCCTGATATATTATTCTCACCAGTAAATTTTATCGTAAATTTTGCATTATTTAATCCCAGACGACGACGATGACTACGAGCATTTTCTCGAGGAACTTGAGACAACTTCCACATCCCCGGCACATAACAGAATGGAACCTCTAACGGGAATTAATATTATGGCCAAACGAGCAAAAAGTATTGATATAACAGTTAGCTTTAACCCTTTGAGGGCAAAGCGCTTCTATTCTGAAAATGCTGAAATGGCTGAATGACACCGGAATTTAAGAACAAATTTATTTCAAAATAGATAAAAGCTTTTCTTCATGTAAAATTTAATTTTAAAATTTTGGTGCCAATATGGCTTTTCGCAATTAAAATTAGGTGGCATATATTTTATACCACCGCCTTTCAAGGAGTTAAAAGAGGAAAAAAAACTGTTTCTCGAGCTCGTGTAAAAAAAAACTTAATAAAAAATAATAAAAAAACTGATTAGGTTCTAAAAATTTTTTAAATAAAAGTGGCTCTATCATAATGCTCGACAAAAATCTGAACATCATTTCCGCACACACCTCGCAACTTACCGGAATATGTCTATCGGAACACTGCCCTGAATAGGACCCCTCGGCAAAACAGTTACGGAACAGAGAGATGTGCATACTTTGACGTCAGATGAAGAGATGAGCAAACAGCCGGAAAAATCACTGCTTATATTGGCTTGAGCCAACACAGGTGGAGGCAGAAGAGGAGCAAGCCTGATGAATCACCGAGGATCCAAACAAGAACTTTCGCTGAAAATTTAATTTAATCCGAGCATATTTCTAAATTAATTAGGCAAAAATCTCTGTTTTGACAAACCGGTAACATAAGATTAAAAATCCTGTAAAAGACATGAAAAAAATAGGCATTAATTGAATTTATTTTTCGAAAATACTGATCAGTTAATCCTGGGGGGAGATCGCCTTAAAACTTTTTAAAAAGTCAAAAAAAAAAAAAAAAAAAAAAAAAAAAATTCCATTTTTCTTAAAGAATAACCTGTTACCCAACTTAAAAAAAATTATGACGATACGACAATTAGAACCGGTTTTGCATCGGAACTAATTTAGCTAAATGTATAGCATTTTAAGGTAATGTATAAAATGTATAAAATTTAAACTGGTGTTATACACAATTGAAATGAAAAAAACTTCTTAAAACACCATAAAATAAGTTATTTTGAAGAAAATTTAAGTGATTGAGAAATTTAATACGTTTGCGTCTAAGTTTAGTAAACCGGTTTAATTGAGCAGTATACATAATAACGACAAGAAAAAGGTAAAGGTAAAGGTTTTAAGGTAAATTTTAACTTTAAAGCCATTTATCTCAAAACATATATTTTCAACATTGCACGCATCCTATTTTCAAAACTAAGTAACATAGAAGCTTAAAATTTTACATTACATTGTATTTTTTGTAGCTTTATAACCTTTACCTATTTTTAAGTAAGTACCTGTAACATTTTTTTTCTTTATTTTTTAAATTTTCATTGAAATTTCATCATAATTTTTGTATTTCCAGTTTTAATTGCCTAAAAAAATATTTTCATCTGTGAACTTAATTGTTATTTTAGGTTGAAGTTAAAGTACAATGTTTATTGAAGAATTATATGTATTATTAAGTGGATATATTGAATATATTTTTTATAATCCTGCGCGCAACATATGTATGTCAAATCACCTTTTTGAAAATTCTTAATTAGTATGTCTTAATTAAATATTATTATATTTTTTTCCCATTAAAAATGTTTAATGGAATATGTAAATAAGGGTTTGTACAATGTACTCTAAAAATATTGATAAATTTGAAGAAATATTTACAGCTCCAAAACTTTTTAAATAATGTGTTAAAATTGAGCATTATCGAACTACTGCAGGTGATCTCCCCCCTTTAACGGACAAAGCATTTTCCTTGCTAAGATGTTGAAATAATTGAATGGCACCGGTAATTGCGAACAAAAATATTTTTTGTAAATAAGAAAAAAAAGGGGATTTTTCACATATGTAATAAAATGTATTTTTGTAAATTAAAATTCCGGTGTCGATATTGCAAATTGGAATGAAAATTTTGCGGTTTCGTAGAGAAACCAATGAATTTAAAGGGTTAAGTGATTAAAGCGTACGAAAGCTGTAATATAACTTTTTATTTTTAGTTTCTTGATTGTGCTTACAGTAACTAAACTTTAAACCATCAAAAAAGCTACATTCATGATCATAGATAATTTCTGTAACATAAATTAGCTTTATTAATGCTTCGCTAAACAGCTTCAATTGTTTATGCTACTTTTTTACGCACAATTATCATTTAAAAATATATGGATTTATTAAAGCAATTTATACTTCAAAAAATATTTTAGAAGTTTTAGTGTGTGAAAAAAAAGGAGAAGTTCTTAAGGCAGAAGATTCCCCCAAGGAAATATCTTGGGGAAAATTATGTCGTACAATGTATAAAAAAGTACAATTTATACTTTTTGAAATTCTTTTAGTAACGGATGATTTAATGACGCGTAACTTCTGAAGTTCGGCTTGTTATCTTTTTTTACTTCTGTGCATTTAAAATTGTAATACAAATGTTCCTTATATTTTTGTAAGAAATTTTACTTTACAATCTCAAAGTTATAGTTTCGTAAATAGTTGTTAAAGTTCGTTCACTATAATTCTAGACATAGCATGATAAGTAGTTTTATGCAGTAATAATTTAGTTGTAAATATGTCTCAAATTTTTTTACGTATTTAACATTTGCTAACAAATTTTTTAATATTTTATTTTTCGTTTGGAAAAAAAAACATTTTTTTTATGAAGTTCTTGAAAAATTTGAAGTGGTAACGCTTGAGAATTACTATTAGCAATTATTCATTGTAATTACTACTGCTTCACTACATATTTCATTGCTTTTCACTACTTATACATAAGTGCCAACATAACGTAAGCGACGAGTGACAAACTAGGCAAACTTCAATTTAAACACATTTTAAAACTCTCACTCATTTTAACCCTTAATCTACGAATTATGAATTCATGAAAATTTTACTTTCTAAAGCATTTTACATAAATTGCTTAAACTGAATAGATAGATTTACATAATCATTTAATAAATTTTTGAAGGATTTTAGAAGGATTAAAGGATTTAGAAGGATTATTTAAATTTGAATTTACACTGATTTTGTGCAATATTTATAACCGCACTCAAATATTTTATTTTAAACTAGCTTTCCGCCCGCGGCTTCGCCCGCGTGGAATTCGGTTATATTGCGGTATAAAGCACAACTATAAGAAAACTTCTCATTTCCACGGAAAAATGTAAGAAGCGCGATGTAACGCTGGATACGATTAGTTGTTAAACCAAAACTGAATGGTACACTATATTATATGTTTTCCCTTGTGGAGCAAAAACATGCAGATTTTGGGCACTGGAAACCCGGGAACACGCTACATAGAGCTGACCATGCGAAAAACAATGTTTTTCCAAGTGTACTCCAGTAACCCTTAGAGTTTGGCCTTGTGCTTTATTAATGGTCATTGCAAATGAAACCCTTATAGGAAATTGTAGTCTTTTAAATTGAAATTCGGAGGTCTGTTGCAATAATCGGAATCCGAGGAATGAGCACACTTTCACCCTTTGCTGCGCCAGTTAAAATAGTGGCTGTAATAATGTTCCGCCCAAGCTGAGTGACACGCAGCCTGGTACCATTACACAGTCTAGGGGCATCGAAATTACGCATGAGCATCACCGGAACACCTACTTTTAGTTTTAATTTATGAGAAGGCATCCCAGATAATTCCAAAGAATTTAAGAACTCCACAGGATATGAGGTACTATGTTCTGTTTCTTTCACTGTGTCTACAGATAAATATTCAGTATTTTCTCCCATAACTTCATTCAAAATATTTTAATTTATTTTAGTGACCGTTTCATTTTTTGGTGCTAATATTGCGCGTTCGCAGAGCCATTGGTCATCATTTATATGATCGTGTAAGCCAGTATAAACTTTTGTTACCAACTCCGATTCGCTGCCCACAACATTACAAAACTCTTCCGTTAAAGTTATCATTCCCTCTGCATCTACTGTCATTTTCCCATCACCGATTTTTAACAATGTTTCCGCGTAATGACCCGATTGAATGTCGTTGAATAATCGCACTCGCATGTTTGTGGTTAATTGAAACTTTATGACATGGTCCCACAACTTGGACGATTTTAGGCAAGCTTTTATTTCCTCTGCTGGAGTCCCCCTTTGTATGACTGGCAGTGTTTGCCGGAAGTCACCTGCTAATAAAGCTACCAATCCTCCCATTATGCTTTTGTAGTCCCTTATATCCTGCAAAGTCCTATTGAGAGCTTCAATAGCTTCTTTGTGCGACATGGTACACTCATCCCACACTGTAAAAAATAAATGTGTAAATTTACACACAAAAATGTGTAAATCGATGATACAAAAACATGTC
>CAXHSM010001597.1:0-13000 GCA_964019185.1 Maratus speculifer
TTAAATATCTTATAATGTAGGCAGATAAGCAAAGTAATTTTTTTTTGAGTAATATTCGAGTCAATCAATCTATCATTTTTTTCTACTATTATCATACTGGTATTTTTAGTAATAAGTTATGGCCATCTTTTTGGAATATACGTATACAGATGCGAGCAGGACCTAGTACAAAATCTATGCATACATACTATATGTATGAAGTTTAGTACTAATCACTTCCACATTATTTACAAAAAAAAAAAAAAAAAAAAAAAAAAAAAAAAAATCTATTGGTAAATATAGGAAAAGTCCCCCCAGAATGATGGGGATTTCCATAACCTTAGTCGGATTCTGGGTCCCTCCCTTGTGGAATGCTACTTTAGAATCTTTATCACTATAACGAAGTTTTAAAAATATTCAGATCTTGGTATAATAATATAAAGTACTTCGGATACTGTATGAGTATCTGAAATCTTTTGTATCCCCCTGTAAATATTATCTATTTTCTATTATGCGGGAAGTAACCTTTGGTGAACCTCAGCAACGTATATCAGTTTCTCAAAATGTGAAATTAGTTTAATATAATTAAGACGCGCCCCAAACAATGTTTTCTCCTGTATCATTATGCAACGGAATATTTTTGTGTTGCGCTGTAAATTAATCACTATATCGTTTGCTTTTGGCGAGGAAAAGTGCTGCTCGCCCAACAGCGTGACGTTTTTGTCTTTTCACGGCAAATATTTGAAAGTATTTTATGTTTTTTACAGAATTTCTTCTATAATTCCGCCGTTAAATTTGACTGATTCTTAATTACATACAAAAATAATTTAATTAATATATATTTTTTCAAAATATTCTGAGTATGCCCAGTAAGGAGACCTTCCTTGTCAGTCTATTAATGAAAGTTTTTTTTTCTTTCCACACAATATGCTTTGTTCGATAAAATTTAGGTAGAGAAGAGAAATAGACGAAGTTGAATGTTTTTAAAAAGTGGTAATTTTCTTAATAATTCTCATATATATATATATTTTTTTCCTTATAAAAAAAGTTATATGAAACATTTTAAAATGTAAATTCATTCTTTTACGCAGAGGATCATAATTAATTTAAATACGTTACTTTTATAGCAATTGTGATATTTCCATAAGAGTATGTTTGGTTAATTTATCAGATTATTTTTGTCAATATTTTACCAAAAAAAAAAAAAAAAAAAAAAAAAAGTTATAATTACTGTTTTAATAAAAACATATTTCTAAATTTCAAATTATTATGATTTAAAAATTCCAGTATATCTTCAGATATTAAAGAAGAAAATTATTGAGGTGGAGCAATTTTTTGGTAAATAATTCTATTGATAAAGGGTTAAGCGGCACGTATACTGATCGCTCGTACCCAAGGAGTTAAAAATCACGCCCACTTTCATGACTGTATTTTATGTCGTTCCAAAAAAATGCACGTTACAATACATTCATTTGGCAAAGGTCTCTATTATCGAAAATTCCCCGCTTTAATTTACGAATGATTAAAAGCGAAAACTAATGTTTTTATTAAAAAATATATATATATATAGGATTTTAACTTTGTTTCTTAAAAAAAAAAAAAAAAAAAAAAAAAAAAAAAAAAAAAGCATTATATAAATTATATCTAGTCAGAATTTCCAAATTATTTTCTCAACGTATAATTACAGCTAAATTAATATTAAACTATTAAATGATAAAACAATATATTTTAATTAATATATTTTTTATTTTATATTTATATTATCCCCATTTCAGTGTTTAAAAATTTTCGTTAAAGCAGTTTCACAGCCAGTTGGCCTATTTTGACGAATATCATTTGGTGATTAATTAACTACATTCTTTTTGTAAATCGCAAAAAGTTTTAACCATAAAGAACTTTTTGCAATTTATCACCTGCAGCTGATTAGTAGAAAAATTCTTTAAAATTAATTTAATAATTTTAATATTAAAGTATTGCATTGTCATCGTAAACACAGTTATGTACAGTTATTCGTAAAAAAAAAAGAAAGAAAACACCCACTGCTAACTCTGCAACAAAATTGTAGAAAAAATTTACTAGTGCCAAGCTCATTTGGAAATACATTCTTAAATAATGCATTCAGAATTTGTTTAAGGAACCACCTACATATCTAAACAAACTTTTTTTAAAAATCGCAATACCCAAGTTTGACACCATAAATATATTCTACATCCTTCCATTACCCTAAATACAAAGTTTCATGAAATTAATCATTTAAAAATGAGCCTTTTTTTTTAGGGGCTGTATCCAAATTGAAGTTCGGTACTCGATTGTTGAAATGCTACAGAATGACTATCTCACTTCTTTTAAGGCATTATTTCTTTCCAATACGACGTTTTCACTTGCTTATTATGGTTCAACTGCTGCCAGCCCAGAAATTTCAATAAAATGAGTAATTTTTTTTCTTCAAATTATTGCACATCTTAGACGGCCTTTTAAACTACCATTTTGACTTTTTAAAATCATAATCCGAAAATTATTTGGAAGAAAAAATTAAAATTGAGAATTCGTATAAAGTAGGACATAATGAATATAAGTCTATCAAAAAAATTGTAAGTTGCAATTAATATTTTTTTAAATATTAATTTTGGGGGCTGAGAAAATATAACGTTATCAACTTTTTTTTTAAATTTTCGACTCCCCCCCCCCTTTTGATATCATATGTTATCGTCTCTCAAAACCCCCTATTCTAATTATATCGTTATGAAAGTATAACATTTTTTTGATTTTTAAAAAATTATTTTTTTTGTTTCAAGTGACACATAAAACATGTTACATTTATTTTCTGTATATTTTATTGATTCAAATCAAGAAAAGTTAATAAAATATCGCTTTATATCAAATAACAATAAAAAGAAATAGTTACTACATAAAAATATTTTATTATAGTTTTTCTTACATTATGCAGTAGATAGAAACTCTTATCAACAAAGCAAGTGGATACATTCTTCCTCTTCCTCTTTTATTTATTAGTAAACAAAAGATTCATTTCAAATATGTTTCACATGCTGTTCCTCAAACCGTAAATATACGAATACACATAAGAAGAAGAACAGCAATGTCATATGTTGTGGTATTCCACATCTTAGAATTAAATAATTTATATTACATACCTACCAACTTTTGAAAATGGCGAAGTGTAAAATAATACGTAAGGGTTATTTCGAACAACTTTTAACAATAAAGATCCATGTAACCCATTTTTTAAATCACACATAAATGAGATTAACTTTCTTAAAAAGCAAATAAGATGTGAATATTATTGAATAATACATTGATAACTATTAAAAAGGAATTTGGTGATAAAAATATAAAAAATATAAGAGACACTCATTAAGAAAGTGATTTTTACTTAATTTTTGCTTTTTAAAAAATGTTTGAGAAAATTTATTTAGAAGACGACTTCATTTTACATATAATGAAAATTAAAAGTTTTCTCCTGGCTATTTTTACAAATGAAACCTCAAGTTATTAACAATACTTAACATATTTCTTTCATTCATCATTTAGTTATTAAAAGCAACTGGAAAGTAATTCATAATTTAAGGGATAAAAAATAAAACTTTAAAGAAAGTTTGTAAAAAGCGTAAGAATAAATAGCCTAAGTGTAAAAGTGTAACAAATAGTAAAAAAATGTACATTTTACACCTAAAGTGTAATAATTGGCAAGTATGTTATTATAAGTTGCTGATTTTAATAATAACTTTGTATTTTCATAAAAATAGACAACCGACTAAAAAAAAATAACATACCATTTTGAAACCAAAAACCTTGACCAAAAAAAAAAAAAAAAAAAAAAAAAAGGTTACAATAAAAAAAAGGTTACAATAAAAAAAGAAAAGAAAGAAAGAAAGAAAATGATTGTATCAAAAATGATATCGATATCAAAAGACAAACTCCTCACCCCGTAGAGATATCTTACGATATCATGTGCCAGACCCTACTTCTCCCAAAAAATTACAACGTTATACATGCACAGCCCCTTATAATTCATAATTCATATTATAAAAAATTTTAAATTACAAATTGAATGTATTTTTGTTTGGATTTTTTAGTACAGGGTGTTTATAAAGTCCCGGACCCATTTTGATGTTTAATAACTCATAAAATAATAAAGATAAATTAAAATTAATAACAAAAATGGTTAGATAGACTCAAAAAGTTTCATGACCCTTCTCAACGAACTTCTACGTACCCTTCACCGCACACGTAGAATATCAAATTGATAGTCAATTTCACGCAAGGTAGCGGCAAGCATGTCGACATCCACAGAGGCTATTGCGGTTGTAATAGCCATGTTCACCCAGATCACCTGATATAATGCCGCTGGACTTTTTCCTTTGGGGATTTGTAAAAGGCAATGTTTACAGGAGGAGAGTGTCGAACATTGATGACTTAAAAGCCAGAATTACAACCGCAATAGCCTCTGTGGATGCCGACATGCTTCCGCTACCTGGCGTGAAATTGACTTTCGACTTGATATTCTCCGTGCGACGAAGGGGGCACACGTGGAAGTTCATTGAGAAGTGTCATGAAACTTTTTGAGTCTATCTAACCATTTATGTTATTAATTTTAATTTATCTTTATTATTTTATGAGTTATTAAACATCAAAATGGGTCCGGGACTTTATAAACTCCCTGTATTATAACCACACATAAAATTACCACATAAGGTTTTATAATTTCAGGAAGATGCAAATGCAAATGTGAAAGGTGTGTGCAGGTGAAAATGAAAATTAACGTCAGAAGCTCTAACATTTGAACATCTATAATTCAAAAGTTTATCATCCAAATGACTTGTAATTTAATTTCTAGACAAAGCTTGAACCGAAGATTTAAAATTTCTTGTATAAATTAGGTTTTGGCATTAAAAAAAGTTTGTTCTAATTCTGATTTGTAGCTAGTCCCCTAAGCAAATTTTATAAAGGGTGAGTCATAAATATCGAAACAATAGGCTATCTCCTTAAATATTGCCCCTAGACCCATACTTCCAATTGCAAAAATTCATAAAAAAAGGTGAAATTTTTGATAAGATAAGTTGCAACTCCATGGGGGGTCTATTTAAAAAAGTGCGAAAATTAACTTTTTATACGGTCCCCGTAGGATAAAAATTCCAATTAGGAAAACTTTCCTTATCCAGTTCTGAATAATACACAAAAATTTGCATCTTCATATCTTCAAAATTCGCGGAGTTATAACCGTTTGAATAATTCATCAGGTTTTAAGGGATTAGACAAAAATTGAAATGCGCGCAATTCAAAAGACAATGTTACTTTAACAGTTGAAGGAAACGCTTAAAAAATCTATCTTTTGAGTTAGAATTTTGATTTTTTTTCTTTTTCCGTGATGATTTGCTAAGAAAATCACATGCTAAAATTTATCATAAAATAATAATAATAATAATAAAAAAATAGTTAGTACTGGTTAAAATACGATATTTAAAAATTGTTATAACTCCAAACATTATTTATCGGATTTCAATTTCTTTCTATTTAATTAAAAATGAAAATCTGATTTTAATTCTGATTCGAGGTTTTTGTTTTTCAATATTTATTTTAGAACTATTAAAAATATTTATTTAAAAAATAATAACTTTTAAAAAATCATATTTTCAAAAGTAAATATTTTTTCATTTTGTTTTTAAACAAAAGTAATGTAAAATAATTAAAAATGACATGTTTCAAGTTTGTACTTTTTTTCTTTAACAATTCTTAACTTTTAATAATTTAAAGACAAGAAATAGCCAGGAAAAAAATTCATTATACAGAAAAACGAAATGTACTGTTTTACTGCCCATTAGTTATTTAAAAGAATGCTTCTCTAAGATGCAGCTTAAGTCCTTTTTAAAAATTTAGCTCTCACAACTTCAAGCTTTTTATCGTCCTGTAGAGGCTGTTAAAAAATATGTATTCTGGGCTCAGGTCAGATCAGGACCGAGACGTTACTTTTTTCTGAAGACTCGCCTATCCGGGTTTAATGTATTTTTCATACCGGAAGGGACTGCTTCCTTTTTCCCAGGCCTGCACTGGACGAAATTTTCATTCCCGGTCTCGAACAATCCGTATTAAAATCACAGACCTAATACGTACATGAAAGAAGTAAAATTTGGTTTAATCAATATTTTTACGAAAACCACATAAATTTTAAAACCTCTTTGTTTTACAAAACAATAAAAGAAACTTTAATTTTTTTTAAAGAATAGCATATTTAAATGCTAAAAAATGAAACAAAATAAAACCAGAGAAAAAAATCTGCCTATGACGGAATTCTGTCTTAAACAGAAAATGTGTTGATCCATGCAAAATAAATACAATAATACCTGAGAAAAAAATAAACTCTATTTAACATAGGAAGGGCGTTTGTCTATTACGTTTTTTTTTCTTTCCTATGTGATTCCGTCTTAAAAGGTTTTACTGTGTAACATTTTTCAAAGTCTTCAACGCACGGGATGTGGATTAGCGATAATAAAATATAAGTGAAACATTTACATGTAAACATAGATTCATTGATAAAATAAATATATCACAGCCTTTGGCGCCTCTTTAATTATAAAAAGTATAAATATAAAAAACGAAATTCTATATCAAGTATTTTTGGTCAGAACTCCTCCACGCAAAACAATTTTCAACTATACTGTAGTAAAAACTACAGTCGACTCTCGTTAATTCGAAATCGGATAATTCGAATCTTCGCTTAATTCGAACTAAATATGAAGTCCAGAAATTTTCAATGTCAGAATAACGTTAAAATTTTTCATTAATTCGAACTCATTTTCTCTTGAATTCGTTTAATTCGAACTAACGAGAATTCCGATTTTTCATTTTTCTCTTCTTTCTCATGGATTTCAGATTATTTGAATAACTTTCATTCTTTGATTTTTGTGAAAATTGTTCCGAACGAGTGTATACATATAGTCCAATGCATTTGATATCCACTTTTTTAGTGCCCCGTCTGTCCATTAGTGACGCCTTAAATTTTTCTTCCATTGTGCTTGTTTTTAATCTTTTGATTAGTTTATGTATTTATACATTCTAATTTAATATTAAGTCATATTCTAAGGATAACAGACGAAATAAATTAAAAAAAAACACTATAACATTAATTCCTTTGTAATAGTACCATATTAAGCATGTTTTCATTTCATATTTTATATAATTCGAACTTCGGATAATTCGAACATTTCTTGTGGTCCCGATGAGTTCGAATTAACGAGAGTCGACTGTATGTAGAAATTTACGGCTGAGCCGGCTATGATTTAAGCTTTTTTCCAGGCTGGTCCGTATTATGATTTTAATATTATTTCATGCCGGGCTGAACTTCTTTCCATATGGGTCGGTTTAGGACCGGACCCAGATATTACGATTTATTCAGACCTTTAGTGCTAACGATCAACATGTTTTGAAAACAAGTTTCGATTTAAATCAATACGCTGCTTTATTATGGCCAAATAAGAGGCACGGTCTTAAACCGTTTACTAATAACGTTACAATTTGTGGACGATCCCTTATTTGCTTTGAAAATTGATGAAAAACACTTCGTTTACAGGCATGGTAAAGTGGTGTAAGTCACGAATTTTTGAGAATTTTAGATTTTAATATCTCTGTCAGGTTTTCAGATAGGGAGATGAAATTTCTTTTGTTCAATTTAGGAATAGATAAGGAATAATTTCCTAATTGGGAATTGGGCCGTATAAAAATTTAATTTTCGTATTTTTTCAACTAGACCCCCCCATGGAGTTGCAACTTATATTATCAGAAATTTCACCTTTTTTTATGAGTTTTTGCAACTGGAAGTATGGGTCTAGAGGCAATATTTAAGCAGATAGCCTATTGTTTCGATATTTATGACTCACCCTGTATATATCATTTAAAAGTAGACTTTATTTCTAATCGTACGATAATTTTTCTTTTTTTGCAAAATTAGTAAATGACGTTTACTTTTTTTTTTTTTTTACGATTGTAAAGAAAAACCCTTTACTAATTCTGCAACTAATTATAATTGAAACAAGTTGGAAATTGCACGTGAAGCGTAGCAAATGAAGTGCGTTCGTACGATAACGAAGTTTTAAAAATATCACTCTCATATATCAATCTCATAAAATTGTAAAAAGTTAATTACAATTAAAATGCGCACCAAACAATGTTCTCCCTATACCATTATGTAATGGAATACTTTTGTGTGGCCTTGTAAATCAATAACAAATGTTCTTTGCACCACAGATTATTCAAAATGTATATTATAGTATGTACTTTATAGATGCATATCATTTTTATTATGTTCGAATCAATATAACACCATTAAAATGCAATTGAAACATTTCCCCCCCTTGACTGTAATGTAACGAATACTTTTGATTGTCCCTGTAATTGATCTATGCATCCAATTTTCGTAAAATTTGAAATGACTCGACAAAATTATGCAATAATTATATATTGGAAAAATTCAAACGTTTAAAATGCATTTGAAACTTTCTTCCCCATTGACCGTAATGTAATGGAATACTTTTGATTGTCCCTGTAATTGATCTATGCATCCGATTTTCATAAAATTTGAAATGACTCGACAAAATTATGTAATTAATTATATATTTTAAATTTCAAATGATTCGGTTGGGTAGTTTTTGCGTTGTTATATGCGGACGGACGGACGGACGGACTGAACGACAACTATAGGTGTTACGTATTTACATAGTTACGAACGCACCTAAAAATTAACCGGTACCAAACGATTAGAAATAAACGTTAAATGATGTATATAAAATTTGCTTATGGGGCATCTACATATTAAAACAAAACCTAACATTTTTTTTTTCAATAGCAGTGCCCAATTCTGACAGCATAAATAAACTCTACACCGTTCAATTGGCCTAAAAACAAATTTTCATACAATTCGTACAATAAACTTACGAAGAATTAATTATTTTTATACGAGCACATTTTAGGGGCTATATCCAAATTGAAGTTCGATACTTGTTTGTTGACCAAAGAAGCCCGCTTCTTAATCAAGACATCTCAAGCAGTGATTGGAGACATCTAGGAACAAAATAGCATTAGAAGTTTCAAAATATCTAATTACTTTTATCATTGATGGTCACTTAAGCCATAATTTTACCTTTTTTTAAGCATAATTTGAAAACTACTTGGAAGAAAATTTTGAAAGTAATAGCCATAATTCCATAAAGCAGTACTTAGATTAATAAATCTAAATAATAAATCTAATAAATCTAAATCTATCAAAAAATTGTAGTTGCAATTCATAATTTTTTCGAATATTAATTTCATAATTCATATAATAAAATTATAAAAGTTGCAAGTTCAACGTATTTATATTTGGGTATTTTAGTATTATTGCTACATAAAAAATAAGCGCAATTGGAGTATAATTTCAGGACATATTAAAGCATTAAATTTTGAATGTTTATAATTCAAAAACTTATTCAAATTACTTAAAATTTGATGTCTAGACATAGTTTGAACCAAAGATTTGAAATAGTATGTTACAATTGGGTATTACCATTGGAAAAAAAAATGAAGTTTGGGTTTGTTTTAATATGTAGATGGTCCCCTAAGCAAATTTTATATACATCATTTAAAAGTAGACTTTATTTCCAATCGTTTGGTAGTAACTCTCTTCCACGATAATTTGTTCAAGTGTTTGTAGAGGGTGTTTACTTTTTTTCCCCACGACTGTACATAATGCGTATAATTCTAGTCTAGATTATTATGGTATAAGTGGAAAACCGATTACAAAATTACATTTTTACATAAAAAAAGAAGTTAAATAACTGTGTAATAAGGAAGTTTTATTGCATACGTAAAGGAATGCGGTTTCTGAGACCTCACGTTCGAAGATATGCTTTAGTTTTCCCCCTTTCAAGTTACAGGTTAAGGTTAAATCTACTACATGAATAATTGAAATGCATTCCACCGCCAAATCAGAAGAGGAAATTAATATTATGTAACTCTTTTTGTAAATGGAATAATAATTTCATTGCTAATATTCATACAGTCATTCACTAATAAGTTCAGACTAGGGTTTAGACATATGAACATAAAATGCAGCCAGTTTATAGGTGAAATTCTTGCTTTAAAACTTCTCATTTTGCCAGTGACTGTATCGTTTAGCATAACCCTGATCTTTTGTGTTGTTTATATGTAAACGACATGACCATTAATGACCGGACGCTTTCAATTTTAGACATTTTGTAGAATATTTAGAAATATATTTGTCGGATTATTCTGGAACTTCAGGATTATAAAGATTATGTTTTACCTCATATGTATCAACATCCCTTGAATAAGAACGACAATTAGGAGGCCGACAAAAAATCAAAGAAAAAGAAAAATATTTTGGATCTCCCTGTTTATTAAAGTGCAGAAATGATCTATCGCTGTACAATACAAATATGCCGATACCAATATAACATATCCACTGAGTTTTGTAAGACTAGCATGTATATTCATGGAGATACAGCGATTTGATTGAAAAATTCAAAATATTAGGTTTTTAACTTATATCATGCAGTGTTTTTAATCAAATTTAACGCCAGTTTCAGAATAATCAGCAAAATGTTAGAAACAATATAATACGATTAAAATATAAATATATTAAATATTTTATGAAATAGGAGTAGTTGCATAAAATATTTTTTTGTCTGCGCATGTGCTAATGATAACAATGATCTTTTTTATTAATTTAATAGTTGTAATTGATCTTACTTAACCCCTTCGCGACGGGAGCCTTTTATAAAATTTTTAATGTTTTGACACCGGTTTTTAAATACAGAATTTTATGTCTTTTTAAATCGTGAAAATGCACCGATTAAATAAGACAAATTCAACAGTTAAATTTTACTGGTGGGGATAAACAAGGATTCTTAAGCCTTTTTGTGGCACGTATGCATGTCACTCGTCTCCAAGGGGTTAAACAAGCATGAACAAAAATCGTCAGCCTTCGCGACAGTGTATGACCAGTGTTAGAAATTAGTGGTCGTTAGTCGCCAAATGCAACTGAAGAATTAAATTTGACGACTAAAAGATTATTCTCGGTCGTCAAATTTGACGCCTAGCTTTAAAAAAATATTTAATAGACACTCAGTTATGAAAATTAAAAAAAAAGGGGGGGGGGGGGCTAGTGTGAAAATTCGGAACTAAAAAGCAACGCGAATTTCGACAAATAGTCGCGAAAAAAATCAATTTCGTCAATTGTTCGCATAAAAAATCGCCGATTTCTACAAAGGAGTGCGGAAAAAAAGCAAATTTTCTTTTTCAAAAAATAGCAAAAAAGCAAAAATTTTTTTATATAACGGCAAAAAACGCAAATTTCTACAAAGGATTGCGACCAGAAATTCAAATTTCGTCAAAGAATCGCTGGAAAAACGCGAATTCCCTTAAAGAATCGCGAAAGGAAATTCTAATTTCGTCATAAAAATCCCTGGAAAAACGCAAACTTTGTCATAGTGTCGTGAGAAAAAAAAAAAAAAAAAAAAAAAAAAAAAAATCTAGTGAGGATCGGAAAAAAAAATCTTAATTTCGCCACAGATTCTTAAAAAAACCCGCAAATTTTGTCAAAGAATTGCAGAAAAAATGAGAATCTTGTCATAGGATCGCGATAAAATCCGTTAATTCCATCAAAGGTTTGCGGAAAAAAAACGCAAATTTCTTCAATAAATCACAAAAAACTGCAATTTTCGCCAAGGAATTGTGAAAAACGCATAATTAATGAGGAAGTGGGCTATTCCCAGCACTCTCCCTTCTGATATAACCTTTCAAAAAATCTGTAAATTTCAGATTTTTTTTTTTTTTTTTTTTTTTCAGAATCACCTTTTGATTCAAATGTAGATGCATATGTTATTATTTTACTAAATTCAACTGTAATTACCAATACTAAAGAAGTTGCCAAGTTTTATTTTTATTTATTTATTTATTTATTATTATTTTTTTTTTTTACAGATTAAGTGCATTTTTCTATTACTTTCTAAATATAGCAATAATTAGAAAAGCTTTACACCAGTTTTACAGTTGCTTCAATTATTAAAATCTTAGAAATTAATTTCTACAATTTAAATAAAAATAAGTATTTGTGCTTTTCTAAAAACTAGTGTCAAGAAGATTATGGCCCAAATTTTCTGATAAATTAAGGTAATCATTTCCGAAAATTACAAAAAATCGGTCATAAATTTGAAAATTCGAATATAAAATGTATCGCAAATTTCGAGAATCGGTCGCCGAAAAAAAATCAATTTAGTCAATCGTTATAAGAAAAATTGCCATTTTTTTTCGAATCGTAGAAAAAAAATCTAAATTTCGACAAAAAAAAAAAAAAAAAAAAAAAAAAAAAAAAAAAAAAGTGGAAAAACGGTGAATTTAGTGAACAGATCGCAAAAAACGCAAATTTCGTTAAAAGATTGCGAAAAAACACAGCCAAATTCGTCAACAGATCGCGAAAGAACATGACAGAGCTTGTCAAAAGGTAAAAAAAAGGCAAGTTTCGTCAAAAAATCGCGAATAAACCGGCAAGTTTCTCCGAGATCGCGAAAAAACGGCAAGTATCGCCAAGTGATCGCGAAAAAAAGGCATGTTTCGTCAACAGATCGTGAAAAAACATGGCAAAGCTTGTCAAAAGATTAAAAAACCCGGCAAGTTTCGTCAAAAGATCGCGAAAAAACGGCAAGTATCGGCAAAAGATTGCAAACAAACACGGCCAATTTCGTCAACAGATCGCGAAAAAACATGGCAAAACTTGTCAAAAGATCGAAAAAACGACAAATTTCGTCAAAAAATCGAGAAAAAACGGCAAACTTCGTCAAAAGATCTCGAAATAAACGGCAAGTTTCATCAAAAGATTGCGAAAAACCGGTAAGTTCCGTCAAAAGATTCCGAAAAACCGGCAAGTTTCTTCAAAAGACCGCAAAAAAACGGCAAGTATTGCCAAAAAACAGAGAAAAAACGGCAAGTTTCGTCAAAAGATCGCGAAGAAACG
>CAXHSM010001599.1:0-31924 GCA_964019185.1 Maratus speculifer
AGCCAATGAAATTTTACATTTTATTCTATTTTTTTATGTTCATATTGTATTTTTATATTGTTGTACCTATATTTTGTCTGAAACATCCATTTATTATTTTATTATAGCGAATATTTTCTTTTATCTTTATTGCTTTAAAAATATATTGCATTTTTAATCCAATCCTTTTCTTGCTATCATCAGAAAATTTAAGCGTTGGTGAGCGTAGGCCCGTAGCCAGGATTTACCTTCGGAGGGGGCTTAAACATGGATTTTTTTTTTTTATTTAACAACAACAATTTGCATAATTTAAAGCGTAAATAAAAAATAAACTATATTTAACCTAAGGTATATTTTTGCACTTCAAAATATGCCAAAAATTGTTTCGTATTTTTTCGATTTCTGTTACAATTTCACGGTTTTCAAGAGCACTTCCAGTTTCCAAAAAAATTCGCGTGTTTAGGGGAAAAACTGAAACAAATATAAAACAAATAAGAAAAATCATGCAGTAAGCATAGATTATGAAACACTTTCCAATAGATTATGAAACACCTTCCTGAAATCTTTAAAACTTCGTTATCCAAGAAAATAAGGTACTTTTGTCCATAGCCAAATCTGTATTCCAATACTTTTGACAGCCCTGTATTTGATCTGTCGGTTGATATATAAAAATGAGGAAATTTAGTAAAAACGTCTAACTGGTTAAAGATTTTCTTTCAGCAATTTATACTAATAGATGGAAATATACTTGAATACTTTTGTTCAGCCCTGTAGTTTACCTAACCTTTAGTACACGAAATATTTTGCTAAAATTTAGTTCAAACAAAAATACTGTTTAAACTACTTAAATCACATTTTCTGAAATTACTTTCCAAAGGCAACCATGTATATAGTTTTTTGCATGACCCTGTGTATAATTTTATTTATATTCTACAAATATTTGTTTGCAAACTGAATGCAGTTCAACGTAAAAATGCATAACTTATTTAAAAAAAGGCCTTTAAATAAATTACACTCATATTCAGTAACCTTTCAGTGATTTTTTGAATAACCCTGTAAATCTAAATCGTGTAACTATTAGTATTTATACACGCCATATAATATGCGTAAATTTAGTGAAACTTAAATGCGCGTATCACAATTAAAAATGCATTTCATCCATCCAACAGTCATCATTCATAGTATACAATATTTCGGATAGAATATAATATTTGAAATCTTTTGTGTGTCCGTGTAAATGCTTATGCACTTTGCATTATGCATGAAATAACTCATTTTAAGCCTCAGTGATGTATATCAATTTAATTACACATGAAATCGTTTACCATAATTAAAATATCTCGCAAACAATCCTCCCCCTTTATTATTATGTAATGAAATTCTTTTGTGTCGCCCTGTAAATAAATAATGACTAAATTTTTCACTGCATACTTTACAAAATGCATATTTTAGTGCACTTCATAGATGCATAAAAATTTTAATATGTTTGACAGGGTGTAACATCTTTAATATTCATTTGAAACGATTTTCCCATAGGCCGTAATGTAATGGAAAACTTTTGGTTGTCTCTGTAAAAAGCTAATCATGTTAGAAACTTCATTATCAATAGGGTTCGTGCTAGGATGTCAATAACGTCCAAAAATTTTATGGTAATCCGAGTGCATTTATAACAGTTAGAGCGTGGTCAGACGCCCAGACAAACTGAAAGCATAAACACTTTTCAGCTTTCTTGGAAAGTGTTAAAAAATAGAACTAACAATTTTTGAGATGAGCCTCGTGTATCCATGAGAAAAGCAATAAAAAAATATTGAAATGCCAACAAGTAATTTGAATGGATTTAAAACACAGGATTGAAATTAGCATGCGAGTGTTTCGCATTACGAGCGTAGGGTTTTAAAATAATTAATATACAGATGAAATTACTTGCACTTATTTTTTTTTCCAAATTAAAAAAAATTGTTACAGATATGTGAAATTATAAAAATTTCATTTATATTTAACATTCTCTGATTAGAATAATTATAAATGCAGTACGCTTGTGCAATAAGTTTACTAGTGCTACATATGTAATCTTCGTATCTTTTACTCAAACTTGACGCCCATTAACCCTTTGAGATCTGGGGTGTAAATTTCTTCAAAATATCAAATGTCGGTTCTAAAGGTTCTAAATTGTTACAGATATGTGAAATTATAAAAATTTCATTTATATTTAACATTCTCTGATTAGAATAATTATAAATGCAGTACGCTTGTGCAATAAGTTTACTAG
This sequence comes from Maratus speculifer, assembly GCA_964019185.1. NCBI lineage: Eukaryota > Metazoa > Arthropoda > Arachnida > Araneae > Salticidae > Maratus > Maratus speculifer. The sequence continues at coordinate 2,249 of CAXHSM010001599.1, forward strand.
TGCTACATATGTAATCTTCGTATCTTTTACTCAAACTTGACGCCCATTAACCCTTTGAGCTCTGGGGTGTAAATTTCTTCAAAATTCCAAATGTCACATTGGCAGCAGTATTTTTCAAAGAAAAACACCGATCAACGATAAACACGAAAAAATGCATTAAACCTTTTTTAAATAAATTTGGTCGAATTTTCTGGTGCCATTGTGACATTTCGGAATTAAAATTATGTGGTAGAAAATTCTACCATCAGAGCTCAAGGGGTTAACATTACTTTATCAGGATCTATTATGAAGTCCTATTGAATGGAAATCATTGAAAGGCTACAGTCTCTCATTGGCCATAAAACTTCGAGGCAACGCTTTAATTGTTTTCATTGTCAAAAAGGGCTCTTCAACACTGGCTGGGTGTTATCGGATAGTAGCCTAGACTGTTAGCAACTGCTTGATTGTATTGCAATACATCGTACAGTAATATAAAAACTTTCGGACCTCTGTTTTGGTGTCAACATTAGCATTTCTCTCACGCTACAATTCACATTCAGCTTTCACTTACGACATTGGTCAAAATATTTTGATTCTCTAGTATCCTTCCTTTTTCCTAATAAGCAAATTCTGGAAGAATTTGCTTATTAGGAGTAAAGCATATGGAAATTTGTTTGAATACCTTCATTCGAAATGAATCTGTTATTTAAATTTGGAATAAGATTTTCAACACAGAGAATAAAGATTGGAATCCTGTAATATTCTTCAGTGGATGTAGTTTGAGTGTTTGCACGTGTTTTCTGCTTAAATTTTAGTCTTAAGATCTTTATTTCCGTGTATAAGACGTTATAATCAATTCCAAATAGTAGTAATCAACATGCTATTGAACATGCAAAGTTTAACTGGTGGCTTGGATATTGGACGAACCTAATTTTTGAATATTTCTGACGAATTCTAATTTAGATCCCATAACCAAAACCAGTCAAATTGGACACTCTCTCATACATACGTGCGAAGCATTTAGACATGCCAAGGCGTAGTTCATGCAAGCGTTGTCACATTATTTCAGTTACATTTTTGCCGGACAAGTCATTTACTGGGATGAAACCTAAAAAAATTCCCCGAAATATAGGTTTTGTTAATTTTATAAATACTCCACATATCTTGTGTTTGAAATGTCCATAGTTTCATCAGCAACCATCCCGATGTCGGACAAGTAACTCGTTCGGCTAGGGAAATATAGCAGCTAGGGGTATAGCAGCTGTCTGGTCATCAGATTGGAGACAGCCGATGTCCGCCATGTACACCAATGGCACCTGGTGCATGTAAAATCCGTCGTGGGTGCAAAATTCTCTAAGTTACCTATGAATTATATCACTGGATATGACTTCCTAGGTGAAGATCTCGTCACTTGACCAAGGTTCTAAATTACGAGATCAACTTGAGTAGCAAAGCGCATATACCAAACAACAAGTTCAAAATTTTAAACAACCGGATTAACAAGCTCAGAAAGTAGCAGTTCAGCAGTAAGCATTGCCGTTAGGATGAAGATCTAGGCGCTCGTCAGATTTATTGCTAAGACGCGACGCACAGTGGGGCAAATTCCCGAAAAGCTGGCCAAAACATGAAAATGTTATTCAAATTGTACGAAAATTGGTATACAGATGTTTTTGAGGATGCTAAGTAAGAATACAAAATTAAAATTGAAAAAAAAATGGCGGATACAATATGGCGGAATAAAAATTAAAATGTCTCGAAAGTTATTCAATTTATATGCAATTTCGTAAACTTTTCAGGACGCTAATTAGGATTCAAAAGTTAATTTTTAAAGATAAATAAATAAATAAAATTACAGATTAAGAGTAAAAACAATAAAATTTAAATAAAATTTAAAATTTCGAGGTAAACTTAAAAGGGAATTTTCAAAAAGCCAAGACATATTTAAACGAAATTTAAGTACGTTAATGGAAAGTAAAACATTAGACTATTTAATTTTTATATTATTAAAATAAAAACGAAAATATATTCCAGAAATTAACCTTTAGAATCAACTGTAGTATAATAAAAAGATTCTTCAGAGGTCAAGTCGTCGAAATAGTTAGCAGAACTTGTTGGCGGTATTGGAAGATCCAGTGACTCTTAGGATCAATGATTTTAATTTCTTCTACGATAATTTACCTAAACTGGAAAGGAAAGAATCTGATGACATTTTTCATCATGTAAAAATATCTTTTTTTTTTTCCTCGCTACAGCATCTTTGCGATAAATCTTCTCGATGCCTTTTCTTCAGTTTGTTGCATGATTCTTGAGTATCTTATGGCATTTGACAAATTGGCAGTAATGAAGATAATGTTATTTCTTTGTCATTAATAAGTAGTTTGTGTACTGAAGTAAGCATATAGAACCAGGGGTGCTGCTCAAACGAGGTATTTGTAAGGGAAAAATTTCGAAGTTTATCAAATAAATAACATGGCTACAAGAAATTACTTATGGCATAGAAACGTTTAATCAAATCTTCGTATGTGCTCGTTTAGAAACACAAATAGTTGCATATTCAAAGAATATCGTTGAATTGTATTTCCATCATTTGTGCTTCCAAATCTGAGATTTAGTTTTTTGACGAGAAATCTTGATTGTAAACGAAATATTTTTTGCAGATTTTATTTTGCAATTTCAGTGTTCTTCTTTTCATGCAGAGTACGAGCTTTTCATTTTTTCTATCCAGTTGTCTGCCAGGTGTAAAGCCTCTCTAAACATCTTTGCATGTAACTTAGATATTCTGAATTCTAGATTATCTCAATCCACTTTTAATAAAAAATGTCAGATCGGTAAGATGCTGTTTTTATGCTGTCTGACATAGGTAGCAACGTTGTGACTATTACACTAATTCGTTTTTAACGACTTTTTCTGCTGTATCAATGATTGTATTAAACGAAATAAGTTTATTCTGCTAGTATTTGCAGAATTTGTCATTTGCAGAATCTGATGACATTAAAAGGCGTAAAAATATTTTTTTTTTTTTTTTTTTTTTTTTTTTTTTTCTCGCTGCTGCATCTTTGCGATAAATCTTCTCGATGCCTTTTCTTCAGTTTGTTGCATGATTCTTGAGTATCTTATGGCATTTGACAAATTGGCAGTAATGAAGATAATGTTATTTCTTTGTCATTAATAAGTAGTTTGTGTATGAAGTAAGCATATAGAACCAGGGGTGCTGCTCAAACGAGCTATTTGTAAGGGAAATTTTTCGAAGTTTATCAAATAAATAACATGGCTACAAGAAATTACTTATGGCATAGAAACGTTTAATCAAATCTTCGTATATGCTCGTTTAGAAACACAAATAGTTGCGTTTTCAAAGAATCGTTGAATTGTATTTCCATCATTTGTGCTTCCAAATCTGGGATTTAGTTTCTCGACGAGAAGTCTTGATTGTAAACGAAATATTTTTTGCAGATTTTATTTTGCAATTTCAGTGTTCTTGTTTTCATGCAGAGTACGAGCTTTTCATTTTTTCTATCCAGTTGTCTGCCAGGTGTAAGGCCTCTCTAAACATCTTTGCATGTAACTTAGATATTCTGAATTCTAAATTATCTCAATCCACTTTTAATAAAAAATGTCAGATCGGTAAGATGCTGTTTTGATGCTGTCTGACATAGGTAGCAACGTTGTGTCTATTACACTAATTCGTTTTTAACGACTTTCTCTTCTGTATCAATGATTGTATTAAACGAAATAAGTTTATTCTGCTAGTATTTAATGCAATCCCATTCATTGACAGTTGCTTCCGTATTTCTTGAAAAAGAAAAATGGATGTTGATTGGCCCGATAAAATCAGTGAAATGAAGATCTCGATATTTTCAAATTGACGATTCATGAATTATTCGCAATATTTATGTATTCTAGTAGCACGAAAGAAAAAAAAATATATTAGACATAATGCCTTCTTCATAGCTAAATATTTGTTTAAATGTACTCAGAATAGATGCGCCATCACATCCTCACTTGCAAATCAAATCCAAATTACTAATATAAGCAAAAGTGATATTCATAATGATTTTTACTCGCATTAATGAAATACGCTCAGTAGTTTGATCTAGCAAATATAGCCATTGACAAAATAACTCTCCTAGTTATAATAGAACAAACAAAATTACTACCTATAAAGGTAAGAAAATGTTATTCTACCGGATCAATAATAGAGAATTATTTTCATTTTTTCATTACTTAGCTTACTTATCAAATTAATGTAATCTTATGATTATAGTACTTATTTACAATATAATAGAAAATAAACTATTATAAAAGTGAATAATTCAAAAATTTGAAAAATATTTATCAGCTAAATTATGTGAAAAGTAGTCAATTTGAAAATTTTTGAGGCGGCCGAAAAAGTGGGATTTTTACTTGCGGTTACTAAAATATGCGTGAAATGCAGAAAAGCAGTTTTTGGCAGCTGGTTTTTTATGAATCACTGGACAATAGCCCAAATTATTATTTCCATTAAATTTCGTTGCGGAACACGGTGGAACATTTAAACTTTTTGATGTTTAAAAGCAAAAAAATAAAAAAAATTCAAAATTTTTTTATCAAAAATGACATTGGATTTATTAATTTTTACGTGCTTAATATAATTTTTGTAATACATGCAAATAAAGTACATACTATCATAGTGTGAATCCTTTTCAAATCATTAAAATCGGATAATATTATAAAATATAGCACGCGTTTAAAGGAACTATTGTTTTGCTGTTTTTGTTCGCTCGAAATGATACTTCTTCAAGCATCATTTTTGAAATGATGCTGCTTGTAAGGGCAAAGCAAAAATATTTTTTTAAATACAGATTCTGACTCTCCAAACATTATTCTAGCCAACTGTACAATCGAAATTCCCCAAATCGTAAGTTTATTTTTCGAACTTTGGCCAGCTTTTTGGGTTTTTGCCCCACTGTGCGACGCAGCGATTAGGCGGTCATCCACTCCGATACCAGATATCAAACCCTTTTAGCAGAAGCAACCTAGCAGGTAGAGGACTAGAGGTGTGGTCATTGGTTAGAAAAAAAGAAAAAGCTAAATCAGATCACGTTATTTATTTTTGTAATTAGTTCTTTGATAACTATGTTCGAGCATATTTGAATAATTTCATTCCAAATGTCTTATCTGAAATAAGTAGCATTTCTACGGCTCTGTATAATAAGTTGCTTCAATTCATCATTTCCAGACTTTGCTTTTAATCCCAAAAGTGCTCTCAGCTTACGCACTTCGAGTGGACAAGAGGTTCTGCTCTCAAATCTAGTAAACAGCATGGGAGGTGCTGATTTCGAACCCAATCGCGCCCATTGACCTAATCGTCGCTTTCTTCGAACCTTGGATTTTCTTGCGTAAATACGAGTAGGTTTCTTTTGGAAGACTACTACAGTTGGCTCTCACCCATAGAACCTATACCCCTTGTATTGATAAGTGAGTGTCATTAATATACAACCAACTAACCGCTCTTAACTTAGTCTTTTTTATCTTACTTCTCGAACGTTAGAGAATTGTTATCATGATCGCAACTAAGTGGCATTTCTCACTCTGCTCAAAATATACTTATTACAATATTAGATGCTGCCCCTAAAAAATTCTCTTTGGGGGCACTGTAAAAAGTTAACAACAACAAACAAAAAAAAAAAATCTTACATAGAGTATCAATTTCTAAAATTGATTATTCTTCAAAAGACAAAGAAAATTTAACAGACGAATAGATTACTCTGTGCACATTATTATGTCTTTCTGTTAAAGATTCATGCGAAAACAATTCAAGCAATGCTGTTCAGTAAAGATCCTGACAAAAAGGACACTGCACGCCGTAGCTTCTTTGCAAATTTCTCAATACCCTAAAGTTTTTTTTTTTTTTTTTTTTTTTTTTTTAACTATTGCTTTTCAAAATTTCTTGCTACTAATTTTTTTTTTTTTTTTTTTTTTTTTTTTTGATGAAACGCTTTTTACAATTATAACACCATTTTCAAAGATACTTTCTTTAAAATGATTCATTTTTAAATGATTTTTTAGTATAAGCATTCATTAAGTTTTTGTCTCCTCCTTGCAAAATATTCTAAGTTGACGATTCTGTTTTCATTACAAGCATGATATAATGAGGATAGAAAAAAAAATTAAGAATATCATAACATGCAAGAAATGTTTTATATTTGACTCCTAAAGTTAACTTACGTGCCATGCGTGGATTAAACTTACTTCTTTTTTAGTCATATTACTGGTATAGAATTTCCATTATCAAATTTTATTGTGTATAAAGATAGTTAAATTGTATTTTAAGAAGAATTTATATTTTTAATGGTAGATATGAATAAAGAACAATACATCGGAATGAGTGATACAAAGAGGGATTGCTATAATTGTAATTGAATAAATTTATATTTTTACAACTAAAATTGTACGTAGTTTTAAAAGGGAAAATGAAAACAAGAAAAACATTTTGACTTTTCAAACTAATCTATCATTATCATTAGAGATAACTTTGCAAAATCTATTTGAAACTTTCGGGAGGGGCTTCAGCCCCCTTAGCCCCCTCCCTGGCTACGTGCCTGGGTGAGCGTCACTTGCAGGCTGTAAAGTCCTTTAATATTTTAAATAATTGTAGTTTGGTGTTGTCGAACATTTATTATTAGTTGCATACTTTATCATTCCAGATATACAGACTTGCATTGAAAAAGATAATTAACTTCACACAATTTATTATAAAACGTCTACTCCTTTAAATTTCATTTAAATTTGTGAAATAACTAGCAAAAGCCATGCTTTGTTTGGATTCGCGAAGCAGTATTTTATAAAACAGATATTTGAAAGTAACAATATATATATATTTTTTCATCTTTATTAAACAAAAACGTTATTTTATGTTTTGGCGCATTTTAATTTTTTATTTATGATGTAAAACTGGCATAAGTTATTTTCGAAGCAAACTTTTACAAATTTTTTTTACATTTTCAACTAAAAGCTCTTTTAAAGATGTTTTTACAATTTCAAGTAGCCACTGGTGTTTTTTAATTGTTTGAAATATGCATGTTTCCAATCTTTGTAATCAACATCCGATAATCTTTGATAGCTATTTTAGAATAATATATTTGAAGAAAGCTTGAAGAAAGTTACTTCTTCAAAATCTTATTTTCTGGAAAAAACATTTGAAATCTGCTTTCGTTGATACTATGAATTTTTAACTGTAAAACATTTTATTTTAATTTCTTCGTTTTTATACAAGTTAGCGTATGAGAATTGCTGTAATTCTCTCCGCGTGGGAGAACTTTTTACTTTCTGCGAATGGCAACTCAATTAATGGAATTATCTTTTAACGAAGCGCTCTCTCATTCTCGCAGTGACGTTTTAACGAATAATTATTGTTGTGAGTAGGGGAAAAATGAGAGTCCGACCCCAGGAGGAGGCGTGAGGCGCGTGGTGGTGGTGGTGGGAGCCTCCTCCTCAAGCCTCCTCCTCCACAGCCCTCCTCCTCACTCCTCCTCCTCCTCCTCATTCCTCCTCCTCCTCAATCCTCAAGGTTGTCTTGTAAGAGAAGGGGTTAAAAGGATTTTTTTTTTAATTTTAAGCGGGAATTTCAGGGAGTTAGAATTTTTTTAGCCATACTGTAGTATGGGGGTGTTTTTTAATGTGGGGACTTTAAAAATTTTCGGCTTGTTACAGTAGGTGGGGTATGTTTTTCGATTGACTTATGCTGTTGTTCATTTAAAAAGGTAATTAAAAATTATGAGTGAAATTTTTTCAACATACTCTAGTATGAGGGATTATTTTTCGAGTGATGATTTATTAAGAAATTTTAATAATTTAAACTTTAAAATTTTCAACAGTTTAAATTTATTTTGGGTCAAGTGTAAAAGTTAATCCAATTTAACAAATGAATCATTAAAATTAATTTAAAATAATAATTAAAAATAATGAGTGAAAAATAATTTACACACTTTAATTATTTCGGCGTGTTCCAGTACGTGGGGATGTTTTTCGATTAAATTTTGCTGTTGTTCACTTTAAAAGGTAATTAAAAAATTAGTTAAAAATAAGGAATGAAGCGACTTTTTTTTTTTTTTTTTCACCGTGTTTTAGATGAGGAGTTAAGCGGGTATTTGGGTACACAGAATGTTTTTTTCTATACTTTTGTATGAGTGGTTTTTAATTTTAATGTGGCGACTTAAAAATTTTCAGTTTAGTGAAATTTAAGAGTTTGTTTTTTCGATTTTAAGTGGGAATTTGGGGAGATTGATTTTTTTTTTTTTTTTTTTACTGTGTTTTTACATGATGAGTTAAGCGGGTATTTTGGAGGATATTATTATTTTAGACTAATCATTCACGAAGGCTATTTTGTGGATATAAATGTTTAATAGGGAGACTTTAACTTTTTTGCAATGAGATTAACGCGCGCTCGTCGACCTAACCGTATGGAGTTTATAGTTTTCTTCAAATCATGTGTGAATATTGGTTTAGAATTTCTGAGAATGACTTCCACCACTTTTATAGCTATCCATTATCATAAATAACACATGCTGGTAATGGGAATTTGCGAATAACAATTTTGAATATTTATTTAATGAAGGAACTTTAAAATTATTTCGAGTACTATTTTTAGTCAACTATGTTATACACTTAATATTTTAGAATAGTTAAAAAATAACTTTAAAATTTGAATGAAAAAATATGTTTCAAAATGGAATTTTACGTGTTAGCATTGAATCGCACTCGTTGTCCTAACTGTTCGGAATATGTGGTTTCCTTCGAACCTTGGTGAAAATTTAATTGAAATGATTATTATTATTATTTTGTGTGTGTTGTATGTATGTGTATTTATGTTTGTGTATTGTATGCATGTATGTGTGTGAATATATGTTTGTGTGTTGTATGCATGTGTGTGTATGTATATGCGTGTGTTGTATGTATGTATGTGTGTGTAAGTTGTATGTATGTGTGTGTGTGTGTGTTGTATATATATATATATGTATGAAATAACACATGCTTGTAATGGGAATTTGAGAATAATAATTTTAAATATTAATTTAATGAAGGAACTTTAGAATTATTTCTAGTACTATTTTTAGTGAACTATGTCATACACTTGATATTTTGGAATAGTTAAAAAATAACTTTAAAATTTGAATGAAAAATATGTTTCAAAATTGAATTTTACGTACTAACATTTATTTACGCTCGTCGACCTAACTGTTTAGAGTCCTTGATTATCTTCGAGCAATGGAAAATTTAATTTTATTAATTTATTTATTTAGTTAGATTATTTTTTGATGATCCTGGTTTGAGGATGTTATTTTTGGATAATGAATAAATTTTAATGGTATTACTTTATTTTTAAGGGGTGTCTTACGAAGCGATTTAGATTGTTTTCGAGTGGAAAATTTAATCACATTTAATTTAAGAAATGGTTGATTAAAGGAAAAAAGGCAATTCAATTTAATTGGGTTCCTTTTTCGATAGATAAAAATAGGAATTAAAAATTTTATGAGAAATTTATTAATGAGAGTTATTGAAACTTATTATGAGTGTGACTCTATTTTAAGTAAAGGTTAGAAAAAAGTTTAAAAAATGACACTAAAAAATAAATATATTCATAACACATATATATATACATAGAATTAACTAGCAGTATTTTTAAACTAGAATAACAAACTGAACAATTTTCGTAAATATTATGAAAAAATAAATGCGCTTTAGAGAACGAAAAATTACTATTTGATTGTTATTTAATATTATAAAAATATTTAAATCTAAGCATTTCGTTTTAGGTAACAAACTTACTTTATTAGTTTAGTATATATTAATTTTCATCGTATGGCATTCAAATCACCAGTGTTCATGCAATACGGATTTTCCTACTTATCACATGCGAATGACTAAGCATGATTCATTCTTATCTTAGATAAGATATTACCCCAGAGTCTTCAATTCAATCGACTATATATTTTAACTATGATTAACTAATGAAGATACCAATTGCGTCACAATAATGATTTTATTAATTCAAATTTTAAATTAATATCAAATTGGAGGCTTTTTCTCTTTTCTCACAGATTAACTTTAAATAAAACTTAAATATTTATATATTCATTTACTTTATTAGTAAAATAATGAATGTATCACATTCATTTAGGATTTAACTATTTGAAAATTTAAACTAACCTTTTAATTAAACGATCACATAATTAAAACTATTATAAAATTAAATGTTTAAAAATATAAACGAAGGGTTCATTTTAAAATTTACTCATACTTGGGAATAATTTACTTGGGGAATATTTCTTAGAACCAGTGAACATTTTTAAGGAAAGGTTTTCATAAATATATACTAGGGTATATATATATAGTAACATTTCATATAACATCAAATTTTAGCAAGTACATGTATTGGAACACCCCCCTTTTTTTCTATCATACTTTTTCTCTCTTTGTTGTACTACTTTGGTTGAGAAATGCGGTTCAAAAAATCCAATTTGACAAAACGGACTATGATTAGGTAGTTTTTGAATACCTGCTTTACGAAAATAAATTTAAACTTTTGACATAAAGCTGTTCTTTAATAATTTAAAACAGAAATTATTTTTTATAATTAATCCTTAACAACTTTAGACATGATTTGATGAGTCATAAGGTCATTAAAAGGTGTTTTTAACGTATTAATTAATTTTCTTAATCAGTTCTTCTAAATATTAAAAACTTATTCATAAGAAAATCTTACCTGGCTAGGAAAATTCAACCTCCTTGTATGTTGGTCTCGCAAGGACTGACTGATAACATGCCTGCTTATCTACTGAACCACGTGATAAGTGACGTTAGAGATCACGTGACCCTCATTATCTGCTGATAAGATAAGCACTGACTTGGAATGATCTTAATTAATTACCAAACTTCTCAATTTTTAAACACCACACTAATCATTGCTCCCATTAATTAATCACGTAAATATAATTTATATCGTTTTTGATTATCAGTTTTATACTAACATTTGACACTTATACGTATGTGTTGTATTAATTCTGTTAGTTTTTAAATTTGATATTTCAAAAATTAAACTAACTCTTAAGAATATGACTCGATGCAATTTACTTATTTTATACAAGTTAACTTTACTACTTGACAGAAATATATTCAAACGCAAAGCGATTTAACTTTCACTTTTTAAACTTATTTATATAATGTACTAACATTTATTCATAATATGCATAATTTTATTAAAATTACTGAAGAAAATAAAATTTATACTAAGTAAAAATTTAAAACCATCAATTAAATATATTAAACAACAACAACAACAAACTTATAATTAAGAGATGAATAAATATAAATATTTGAATCACACAATAATAAAAAGAAATACTTAATCATTCATAAAAATTCTTCCTTTGATCATTCGCATCTGTGTTAGTAAAAATATAACACTAAAGTTTTCAAAAAGATTATAAGCGTTTCCAAATCAACAAAGAAAATTGAGTATTAAATATCAAATAATGGACATGCACTCTTTACACTCACATCTTACAACGTACTTAGTAACCAAATTTAATGATTTTTAAGCATGTCTTCTTAAATTTTTTTCAATGTAAGACTATCACAGTTGAATTTTTAGCTTTCTCTTCATAACTTTATCGAGAAATATGTAATGTATACCACATGATTTCATTAAATGAATCACAATACAATTCAAACTTCTCATTTTCAATGTTTTATATATACTAGTGTTTATCAAATAGGTGGTTATTCTGAACAATCATTACTTAGTATATTCATGAAAAGTTTGTGTTGAACGGTTTTTAACTTAAATGGTGTGAGAGAAGGATATATTAGGACAGAAATTATTAAATATAGAGTCTTTAAAGTTTATATCCGTGTAAGAAATGGCATTTCAAGAAACAAAGTTGTGTCATATTTGAAAGAACTCTTTATATTCGAAACGCACACATGATCACGATCACATCACTGAAGAGTATAGAGAAGCTGTTTATGATGTATATAATTTGAATTTTCATTAACACAATATTATAACCGAAGTTTTTCGACAGTTTGAAAAATTATGATGCACAACGTCTGCACACGTTAACACAGAATAAGATTAGCTTATGCCCTTTCTATGATAAGCGTTATTTGCAGGTAAGATGCATTAACATAACAACATTTTCTTGATAATTTTTCTTGCAGGTTTCGAAACCACAAACATCTGATCATACTTCACATTTTTAACACGCGACACTAACCATTGGGCCATTAAAGCCCGTAATTTAGTAACTAAAAATTAAGAAAGATCATTGAAAATGATTACTTCACACATGCAAAAATAATTTTTATTGTGACTTATCAGTTAAAAATCACGAAGAAAAGAAAAATATCACATATGTTTTGGATTACTTTGAGATTTTATGAGTCACTTCATCAGTTAAATAGACATAACCACTTCTTATGAATCACTACTTATGCTTAAATTTTGAAACACTTGCTTATATGAAATGTATTATATTTTAGTTTATCAGTGATAGTGCGATTACTTGTTAATAATTTTAATGTTATTAAAAAAATTTAAAAAAATCAAATGTGAATAATTAATTAAAAAAACACAAGTCACTATTAAAGGTTTGAACAAATTATTAAAATTATTTTACAAAACTTTTCAAATTATTTAAAAATGTTTCACTAATATTTAGTAATCGTCAAATTTTAATGTCGATAATCATTTATGTGAGTCAGGTTTTCTGTTTTAACTGTTAAGTTATCAGATTCCCCCTTCAAGTACATCTCATTGATAAGTTTTAATCAACCAATCAACTATTTATTTACCCCAGCAACCAGCTATTTGTTTACCCTAGTAACCAAAAAGCTTTTGTCGACACATGAACAAAATTTTGAAGATGCAAGACTCTTCATTTTCATTCGAAAAAACAATGACTTATGTAATAAATTTTTTCTTTACTTAAATGAAACCTTCACATGTGTATGGTAAAACTTGGAAAATTTCATTTAATGCACAAATTTAAAGTTAACAGACAAGGTCTTCACACATCTTTTAGTATTTTACTAACACTTTGCCAAATATCTTTAGAAAACAACAACAGAATTTTAAATAATTATTTTAATAAAAATTCTCTTTTGTAAGTGACATTATTAAACTAACTTGAAAAATTAACTTGGCAAAGCAAGTTTTCACTATTCCAACTAAGTAATATTCATAAGTTTTATATGATAAACAACCTGTTTGGTTATGTCCCAGCATGGCTTTATAAAATGTATCTAAAATAACCTTTAATATCAATGTTTAAAAATATGCGAATAATTCAGTTAGTCTTTTATAGATGATTATTTTCCCTTCTATTATTTAAAAGACATTTTAAAATAAAATTATTACTGATGCCAGTTTATCCCAGTGTTATGAAATGCGTATGCAAAACTTTTAATTCTAATTTTCACATTTTATTATTTCAAATTATTGTTTTCAAGTTGTACTAAAATTTGGAAAAAAATATTTAATTTTCATGCATAATTAAACTGAAATACTTTAATAATAAAGACACATTTAACATTGTATACTCACCTAATCCAACACTTTCACAAATACACGTCCGACTCGCTCCAAGGTTTAGGAAGAAATGAGAGATTCAAAGTCCTTATCAGAAAATGTTATCAGATAGTCTTATCTTAAGATAAGTGACGTCAGAGAACATATGTCATCAACTGGTCACGTGATGTATATCACATGACCAGTGCTTTGTTAATTAATCTTATTAATTAATTATTAAGTATTAAATTATTAATTATTAATTAATTAATTATTAAGTATTAAATTAAATTATTTAATATTATTAATTCTTTGTTATTAAAAAATAATAACTATTTTTAATAAGATTAATTAATAATATTAAATAATTTAATTTAATACTTAACGTAACGACGATTAGGTCAATGGGCGCGATTGGGTTCGAAATCAGCACCTCCCATGCTGTTTACTAGATTTGAGAGCAGAACCTCTTGTCCACTCGAAGTGCGTAAGCTGAGAGCACTTTTGGGATTAAAAGCAAAGTCTGGAAATGATGAATTGAAGCAACTTATTATACAGAGCCGTAGAAATGCTACTTATTTCAGATAAGACATTTGGAATGAAATTATTCAAATATGCTCGAACATAGTTATCAAAGAACTAATTACAAAAATAAATAACGTGATCTGATTTAGCTTTTTCTTTTTTTCTAACCAATGACCACACCTCTAGTCCTCTACCTGCTAGGTTGCTTCTGCTAAAAGGGTTTGATATCTGGTATCGGAGTGGATGACCGCCTAATCGCTGCGTCGCACAGTGGGGCAAAAACCCAAAAAGCTGGCCAAAGTTCGAAAAATAAACTTACGATTTGGGGAATTTCGATTGTACAGTTGGCTAGAATAATGTTTGGAGAGTCAGAATCTGTATTTAAAAAAATATTTTTGCTTTGCCCTTACAAGCAGCATCATTTCAAAAATGATGCTTGAAGAAGTATCATTTCGAGCGAACAAAAACAGCAAAACAATAGTTCCTTTAAACGCGTGCTATATTTTATAATATTATCCGATTTTAATGATTTGAAAAGGATTCACACTATGATAGTATGTACTTTATTTGCATGTATTACAAAAATTATATTAAGCACGTAAAAATTAATAAATCCAATGTCATTTTTGATAAAAAAAATTTTGAATTTTTTTTATTTTTTTGCTTTTAAACATCAAAAAGTTTAAATGTTCCACCGTGTTCCGCAACGAAATTTAATGGAAATAATAATTTGGGCTATTGTCCAGTGATTCATAAAAAACCAGCTGCCAAAAACTGCTTTTCTGCATTTCATGCATATTTTAGTAACCGCAAGTAAAAATCCCACTTTTCGGCCGCCTCAAAAATTTTCAAATTGACTACTTTTCACATAATTTAGCTGATAAATATTTTTCAAATTTTTGAATTATTCACTTTTATAATAGTTTATTTTCTATTATATTGTAAATAAGTACTATAATCATAAGATTACATTAATTTGATAAGTAAGCTAAGTAATGAAAAAATGAAAATAATTCTCTATTATTGATCCGGTAGAATAACATTTTCTTACCTTTATAGGTAGTAATTTTGTTTGTTCTATTATAACTAGGAGAGTTATTTTGTCAATGGCTATATTTGCTAGATCAAACTACTGAGCGTATTTCATTAATGCGAGTAAAAATCATTATGAATATCACTTTTGCTTATATTAGTAATTTGGATTTGATTTGCAAGTGAGGATGTGATGGCGCATCTATTCTGAGTACATTTAAACAAATATTTAGCTATGAAGAAGGCATTATGTCTAATATATTTTTTTTTCTTTCGTGCTACTAGAATACATAAATATTGCGAATAATTCATGAATCGTCAATTTGAAAATATCGAGATCTTCATTTCACTGATTTTATAGGGCCAATCAACATCCATTTTTCTTTTTCAAGAAATACGGAAGCAACTGTCAATGAATGGGATTGCATTAAATACTAGCAGAATAAACTTATTTCGTTTAATACAATCATTGATACAGAAGAGAAAGTCGTTAAAAACGAATTAGTGTAATAGACACAACGTTGCTACCTATGTCAGACAGCATCAAAACAGCATCTTACCGATCTGACATTTTTTATTAAAAGTGGATTGAGATAATTTAGAATTCAGAATATCTAAGTTACATGCAAAGATGTTTAGAGAGGCCTTACACCTGGCAGACAACTGGATAGAAAAAATGAAAAGCTCGTACTCTGCATGAAAACAAGAACACTGAAATTGCAAAATAAAATCTGCAAAAAATATTTCGTTTACAATCAAGACTTCTCGTCGAGAAACTAAATCCCAGATTTGGAAGCACAAATGATGGAAATACAATTCAACGATTCTTTGAAAACGCAACTATTTGTGTTTCTAAACGAGCATATACGAAGATTTGATTAAACGTTTCTATGCCATAAGTAATTTCTTGTAGCCATGTTATTTATTTGATAAACTTCGAAAAATTTCCCTTACAAATAGCTCGTTTGAGCAGCACCCCTGGTTCTATATGCTTACTTCATACACAAACTACTTATTAATGACAAAGAAATAACATTATCTTCATTACTGCCAATTTGTCAAATGCCATAAGATACTCAAGAATCATGCAACAAACTGAAGAAAAGGCATCGAGAAGATTTATCGCAAAGATGCAGCAGCGAGAAAAAAAAAAAAAAAAAATATTTTTACGCCTTTTAATGTCATCAGATTCTGCAAATGACAAATTCTGCAAATACTAGCAGAATAAACTTATTTCGTTTAATACAATCATTGATACAGCAGAAAAAGTCGTTAAAAACGAATTAGTGTAATAGTCACAACGTTGCTACCTATGTCAGACAGCATAAAAACAGCATCTTACCGATCTGACATTTTTTATTAAAAGTGGATTGAGATAATCTAGAATTCAGAATATCTAAGTTACATGCAAAGATGTTTAGAGAGGCTTTACACCTGGCAGACAACTGGATAGAAAAAATGAAAAGCTCGTACTCTGCATGAAAAGAAGAACACTGAAATTGCAAAATAAAATCTGCAAAAAATATTTCGTTTACAATCAAGATTTCTCGTCAAAAAACTAAATCTCAGATTTGGAAGCACAAATGATGGAAATACAATTCAACGATTCTTTGAATATGCAACTATTTGTGTTTCTAAACGAGCACATACGAAGATTTGATTAAACGTTTCTATGCCATAAGTAATTTCTTGTAGCCATGTTATTTATTTGATAAACTTCGAAATTTTTCCCTTACAAATACCTCGTTTGAGCAGCACCCCTGGTTCTATATGCTTACTTCAGTACACAAACTACTTATTAATGACAAAGAAATAACATTATCTTCATTACTGCCAATTTGTCAAATGCCATAAGATACTCAAGAATCATGCAACAAACTGAAGAAAAGGCATCGAGAAGATTTATCGCAAAGATGCTGTAGCGAGGAAAAAAAAAAAGATATTTTTACATGATGAAAAATGTCATCAGATTCTTTCCTTTCCAGTTTAGGTAAATTATCGTAGAAGAAATTAAAATCATTGATCCTAAGAGTCACTGGATCTTCCAATACCGCCAACAAGTTCTGCTAACTATTTCGACGACTTGACCTCTGAAGAATCTTTTTATTATACTACAGTTGATTCTAAAGGTTAATTTCTGGAATATATTTTCGTTTTTATTTTAATAATATAAAAATTAAATAGTCTAATGTTTTACTTTCCATTAACGTACTTAAATTTCGTTTAAATATGTCTTGGTTTTTTGAAAATTCCCTTTTAAGTTTACCTCGAAATTTTAAATTTTATTTAAATTTTATTGTTTTTACTCTTAATCTGTAATTTTATTTATTTATTTATCTTTAAAAATTAACTTTTGAATCCTAATTAGCGTCCTGAAAAGTTTACGAAATTGCATATAAATTGAATAACTTTCGAGACATTTTAATTTTTATTCCGCCATATTGTATCCACCATTTTTTTTTCAATTTTAATTTTGTATTCTTACTTAGCATCCTCAAAAACATCTGTATACCAATTTTCGTACAATTTGAATAACATTTTCATGTTTTGGCCAGCTTTTCGGGAATTTGCCCCACTGTGCGTCGCGTCTTAGCAATAAATCTGACGAGCGCCTAGATCTTCATCCTAACGGCAATGATTACTGCTGAACTGCTACTTTCTGAGCTTGTTAATCCGGTTGTTTAAAATTTTGAACTTGTTGTTTGGTATATGCGCTTTGCTACTCAAGTTGATCTCGTAATTTAGAACCTTGGTCAAGTGACGAGATCTTCACCTAGGAAGTCATATCCAGTGATATAATTCATAGGTAACTTAGAGAATTTTGCACCCACGACGGATTTTACATGCACCAGGTGCCATTGGTGTACATGGCGGACATCGGCTGTCTCCAATCTGATGACCAGACAGCTGCTATACCCCTAGCTGCTATATTTCCCTAGCCGAACGAGTTACTTGTCCGACATCGGGATGGTTGCTGATGAAACTATGGACATTTCAAACACAAGATATGTGGAGTATTTATAAAATTAACAAAACCTATATTTCGGGGAATTTTTTTAGGTTTCATCCCAGTAAATGACTTGTCCGGCAAAAATGTAACTGAAATAATGTGACAACGCTTGCATGAACTACGCCTTGGCATGTCTAAATGCTTCGCACGTATGTATGAGAGAGTGTCCAATTTGACTGGTTTTGGTTATGGGATCTAAATTAGAATTCGTCAGAAATATTCAAAAATTAGGTTCGTCCAATATCCAAGCCACCAGTTAAACTTTGCATGTTCAATAGCATGTTGATTACTACTATTTGGAATTGATTATAACGTCTTATACACGGAAATAAAGATCTTAAGACTAAAATTTAAGCAGAAAACACGTGCAAACACTCAAACTACATCCACTGAAGAATATTACAGGATTCCAATCTTTATTCTCTGTGTTGAAAATCTTATTCCAAATTTAAATAACAGATTCATTTCGAATGAAGGTATTCAAACAAATTTCCATATGCTTTACTCCTAATAAGCAAATTCTTCCAGAATTTGCTTATTAGGAAAAAGGAAGGATACTAGAGAATCAAAATATTTTGACCAATGTCGTAAGTGAAAGCTGAATGTGAATTGTAGCGTGAGAGAAATGCTAATGTTGACACCAAAACAGAGGTCCGAAAGTTTTTATATTACTGTACGATGTATTGCAATACAATCAAGCAGTTGCTAACAGTCTAGGCTACTATCCGATAACACCCAGCCAGTGTTGAAGAGCCCTTTTTGACAATGAAAACAATTAAAGCGTTGCCTCGAAGTTTTATGGCCAATGAGAGACTGTAGCCTTTCAATGATTTCCATTCAATAGGACTTCATAATAGATCCTGATAAAGTAATGTTAACCCCTTGAGCTCTGATGGTAGAATTTTCTACCACATAATTTTAATTCCGAAATGTCACAATGGCACCAGAAAATTCGACCAAATTTATTTAAAAAAGGTTTAATGCATTTTTTCGTGTTTATCGTTGATCGGTGTTTTTCTTTGAAAAATACTGCTGCCAATGTGACATTTGGAATTTTGAAGAAATTTACACCCCAGAGCTCAAAGGGTTAATGGGCGTCAAGTTTGAGTAAAAGATACGAAGATTACATATGTAGCACTAGTAAACTTATTGCACAAGCGTACTGCATTTATAATTATTCTAATCAGAGAATGTTAAATATAAATGAAATTTTTATAATTTCACATATCTGTAACAATATAGAACCTTTAGAACCGACATTTGATATTTTGAAGAAATTTACACCCCAGATCTCAAAGGGTTAATGGGCGTCAAGTTTGAGTAAAAGATACGAAGATTACATATGTAGCACTAGTAAACTTATTGCACAAGCGTACTGCATTTATAATTATTCTAATCAGAGAATGTTAAATATAAATGAAATTTTTATAATTTCACATATCTGTAACAATTTTTTTTAATTTGGAAAAAAAAATAAGTGCAAGTAATTTCATCTGTATATTAATTATTTTAAAACCCTACGCTCGTAATGCGAAACACTCGCATGCTAATTTCAATCCTGTGTTTTAAATCCATTCAAATTACTTGTTGGCATTTCAATATTTTTTTATTGCTTTTCTCATGGATACACGAGGCTCATCTCAAAAATTGTTAGTTCTATTTTTTAACACTTTCCAAGAAAGCTGAAAAGTGTTTATGCTTTCAGTTTGTCTGGGCGTCTGACCACGCTCTAACTGTTATAAATGCACTCGGATTACCATAAAATTTTTGGACGTTATTGACATCCTAGCACGAACCCTATTGATAATGAAGTTTCTAACATGATTAGCTTTTTACAGAGACAACCAAAAGTTTTCCATTACATTACGGCCTATGGGAAAATCGTTTCAAATGAATATTAAAGATGTTACACCCTGTCAAACATATTAAAATTTTTATGCATCTATGAAGTGCACTAAAATATGCATTTTGTAAAGTATGCAGTGAAAAATTTAGTCATTATTTATTTACAGGGCGACACAAAAGAATTTCATTACATAATAATAAAGGGGGGGGGATTGTTTGCGAGATATTTTAATTATGGTAAACGATTTCATGTGTAATTAAATTGATATACATCACTGAGGCTTAAAATGAGTTATTTCATGCATAATGCAAAGTGCATAAGCATTTACACGGACACACAAAAGATTTCAAATATTATATTCTATCCGAAATATTGTATACTATGAATGATGACTGTTGGATGGATGAAATGCATTTTTAATTGTGATACGCGCATTTAAGTTTCACTAAATTTACGCATATTATATGGCGTGTATAAATACTAATAGTTACACGATTTAGATTTACAGGGTTATTCAAAAAATCACTGAAAGGTTACTGAATATGAGTGTAATTTATTTAAAGGCCTTTTTTTAAATAAGTTATGCATTTTTACGTTGAACTGCATTCAGTTTGCAAACAAATATTTGTAGAATATAAATAAAATTATACACAGGGTCATGCAAAAAACTATATACATGGTTGCCTTTGGAAAGTAATTTCAGAAAATGTGATTTAAGTAGTTTAAACAGTATTTTTGTTTGAACTAAATTTTAGCAAAATATTTCGTGTACTAAAGGTTAGGTAAACTACAGGGCTGAACAAAAGTATTCAAGTATATTTCCATCTATTAGTATAAATTGCTGAAAGAAAATCTTTAACCAGTTAGACGTTTTTACTAAATTTCCTCATTTTTATATATCAACCGACAGATCAAATACAGGGCTGTCAAAAGTATTGGAATACAGATTTGGCTATGGACAAAAGTACCTTATTTTCTTGGATAACGAAGTTTTAAAGATTTCAGGAAGGTGTTTCATAATCTATTGGAAAGTGTTTCATAATCTATGCTTACTGCATGATTTTTCTTATTTGTTTTATATTTGTTTCAGTTTTTCCCCTAAACACGCGAATTTTTTTGGAAACTGGAAGTGCTCTTGAAAACCGTGAAATTGTAACAGAAATCGAAAAAATACGAAACAATTTTTGGCATATTTTGAAGTGCAAAAATATACCTTAGGTTAAATATAGTTTATTTTTTATTTACGCTTTAAATTATGCAAATTGTTGTTGTTAAATAAAAAAAAAAAATCCATGTTTAAGCCCCCTCCGAAGGTAAATCCTGGCTACGGGCATACGCTCACCAACGCTTAAATTTTCTGATGATAGCAAGAAAAGGATTGGATTAAAAATGCAATATATTTTTAAAGCAATAAAGATAAAAGAAAATATTCGCTATAATAAAATAATAAATGGATGTTTCAGACAAAATATAGGTACAACAATATAAAAATACAATATGAACATAAAAAAATAGAATAAAATGTAAAATTTCATTGGCTAATAAAACTAAATTATAATCTTGGACAATAATTGAAAAACCTTCATCAGTATTTGGGAGCCCCTGAAAATAAGGAGCCCTGGGCTTGTGCCCCGAATGCCCTGTCGTAAATATGGCACTAGGCGTGGTATCTTAATTACTCGGTCAAGGAGGCCCCAAAATAATCTTTAACACATTTCAAGAGACAGCCACCTACTCAATAAAATTATGCAAAATATTAGTATGTAGTCTACTTTATTCTCTGGAAATTAATTGTAAAAGTTTAAATTGTCAAAAAGGGATCCTAATTACCCCTATCTTCCCTACATTTTTTTAATATCCCCTGTGTATAGAAAATACTTTTAGACTCGCGAATGCATAAAGTAAAATATTAGCACGCGAATCGAGATAAAGCAATTAACCAAACATCTGTTGAGAAAAATTTTGGAAAATTTCCAAACAACGACGAAAAATGATGTATCGTTTTTCTTACGATGGGTATTTTAACGTACTCTGTAGCTATTAATTTTATCGCTTTAGTCGAAGTTACTACAGCAAAACAAAACAAAAGTTCACTTAGCAATGATTTATTAAGTAGTTCAATCTTTTTTTTTTTTTTTTTTTTTTAATGAGCACTTTCCAACAAAGTTGAAAAGTGCTTATGCATTCGGTTTGTCTGTCCGTCTGTCCGCGCTGTAACTCTCGTAAATATACTCGGATTGTCATGAAATTTTTAGACGTTTATGACATTTACCCGCGCACGAACCCTATTTAAAATGAAGTTTCTGCCATAATAAGTTTTTTTACAGGGACAGTCAAAAGTTTTTCATTACATTACGGCCTATGGGGAAAAATTGTTTCAAATGAATTTTAAAGGTGTTACACCTGTCAAACATCTTCAAATTTATATGCAACTCCGAAGTGCACTAAAATATGCATTTTATAAAGTATGCTGCTAAAAGAGTAGTGATTATTCATTTACAGGGCCACACAAGAAAATTCCAATATATAATAATAAAGGGAAAATTGTTTGCGACATATTTTAATTATGGTAAATGATTTCATATATAATCAAATTGATGTACGTTGCTGAGGAATATTATGAGTTATTTCATGCATAATACTTAGTGCACAGCATTTACAGGGACACACAAAAGATTTCAAATATTATGTTCTATCCGAAGTCCTGAATATTATGGAAGATGGCTGTTAGATGGATAAAATGCATTTTTTTAAAATTATGATATAGGCTTTTAAGTTTCACTGGATGTATGCATATTTTATGATTTATATAAATGCTAATTGTTACACAATTTAGATATACAGGGTTACACAAAAGATCTCGGAAGGGTTACTGAATATGAGTGTAATTTACTTAAAGTTGGTTTTTAAATATGTTGTGCTTTTTTACTTTGAACTGCATTTAGTTTATTAAGAAATGTTTGTAGAATATAGATAAAATGATATACAGGATCACACAAAGAACTGGATGTGGATACATGGTCGCCTTTGGATGATAATTTCTGGAAATTTGATTTAAGTACTTTAAAGAGTATTTTTTTTTTTTTTTTTAATTAAACTTTAGCAAAATACTTTCGTGCATTAAAGGTACTATATATTTTACAGGGCTAAACAAAAGTATTCAAGTATGTTTCCATCTATTAGTATAAATTGATGAATGGAAAATTTCAAACAATTAGGCGTTTAGGCAGTTAGGCGTTTTCTCGCTAAACTAAATTTTAAACATTGTATAGTCTATATATTAACCGACAGATAAAATACAGGGCTTTTCAAAAGTATTGGAATAGATATTTGGATATGAACAATAATACGTTATTTCCCTGGATAACGAAGTTTTGTTAAAGATTTCAAGCAGTGTTGGAAAATGCTTCATAATCTATGCTCAACGCATGATTTTTCTTACTTGTTCCTTTTTATTAGCACTTTCCAACAAAGTTGAAAAGTGCTTATGCATTCGGCTTTTTTCGTTCTCTAAAGCGCATTTATTTTTTCATAATATTTACAAAAATTGTTCAGTTTGTTATTCTAGTTTAAAAATACTGCTAGTTAATTCTATGTATATATACATGTGTTATGAATATATTTATTTTTTAGTGTCATTTTTTAAACTTTTTTCTAACCTTTACTTAAAATAGAGTCACACTCATAATAAGTTTCAATAACTCTCATTAATAAATTTCTCATAAAATTTTTAATTCCTATTTTTATCTATCGAAAAAGGAACCCAATTAAATTGAATTGCCTTTTTTCCTTTAATCAACCATTTCTTAAATTAAATGTGATTAAATTTTCCACTCGAAAACAATCTAAATCGCTTCGTAAGACACCCCTTAAAAATAAAGTAATACCATTAAAATTTATTCATTATCCAAAAATAACATCCTCAAACCAGGATCATCAAAAAATAATCTAACTAAATAAATAAATTAATAAAATTAAATTTTCCATTGCTCGAAGATAATCAAGGACTCTAAACAGTTAGGTCGACGAGCGTAAATAAATGTTAGTACGTAAAATTCAATTTTGAAACATATTTTTCATTCAAATTTTAAAGTTATTTTTTAACTATTCCAAAATATCAAGTGTATGACATAGTTCACTAAAAATAGTACTAGAAATAATTCTAAAGTTCCTTCATTAAATTAATATTTAAAATTATTATTCTCAAATTCCCATTACAAGCATGTGTTATTTCATACATATATATATATATATATATATATATATATATATACAACACACACACACACACATACATACAACACATACATACAACATACACATACATACAACTTACACACACATACATACATACAACACATACATACATACAACACATACATACATACAACACACGCATATACATACACACACATGCATACAACACACAAACATATATTCACACACATACATGCATACAATACACAAACATAAATACACATACATACAACACACACAAAATAATAATAATAATCATTTCAATTAAATTTTCACCAAGGTTCGAAGGAAACCACATATTCCGAACAGTTAGGACAACGAGTGCGATTCAATGCTAACACGTAAAATTCCATTTTGAAACATATTTTTTCATTCAAATTTTAAAGTTATTTTTTAACTATTCTAAAATATTAAGTGTATAACATAGTTGACTAAAAATAGTACTCGAAATAATTTTAAAGTTCCTTCATTAAATAAATATTCAAAATTGTTATTCGCAAATTCCCATTACCAGCATGTGTTATTTATGATAATGGATAGCTATAAAAGTGGTGGAAGTCATTCTCAGAAATTCTAAACCAATATTCACACATGATTTGAAGAAAACTATAAACTCCATACGGTTAGGTCGACGAGCGCGCGTTAATCTCATTGCAAAAAAGTTAAAGTCTCCCTATTAAACATTTATATCCACAAAATAGCCTTCGTGAATGATTAGTCTAAAATAATAATATCCTCCAAAATACCCGCTTAACTCATCATGTAAAAACACAGTAAAAAAAAAAAAAAAAAATCAATCTCCCCAAATTCCCACTTAAAATCGAAAAAACAAACTCTTAAATTTCACTAAACTGAAAATTTTTAAGTCGCCACATTAAAATTAAAAACCACTCATACAAAAGTATAGAAAAAAACATTCTGTGTACCCAAATACCCGCTTAACTCCTCATCTAAAACACGGTGAAAAAAAAAAAAAAAAAAGTCGCTTCATTCCTTATTTTTAACTAATTTTTTAATTACCTTTTAAAGTGAACAACAGCAAAATTTAATCGAAAAACATCCCCACGTACTGGAACACGCCGAAATAATTAAAGTGTGTAAATTATTTTTCACTCATTATTTTTAATTATTATTTTAAATTAATTTTAATGATTCATTTGTTAAATTGGATTAACTTTTACACTTGACCCAAAATAAATTTAAACTGTTGAAAATTTTAAAGTTTAAATTATTAAAATTTCTTAATAAATCATCACTCGAAAAATAATCCCTCATACTAGAGTATGTTGAAAAAATTTCACTCATAATTTTTAATTACCTTTTTAAATGAACAACAGCATAAGTCAATCGAAAAACATACCCCACATACTGTAACAAGCCGAAAATTTTTAAAGTCCCCACATTAAAAAACACCCCCATACTACAGTATGGCTAAAAAAATTCTAACTCCCTGAAATTCCCGCTTAAAATTAAAAAAAAAATCCTTTTAACCCCTTCTCTTACAAGACAACCTTGAGGATTGAGGAGGAGGAGGAATGAGGAGGAGGAGGAGGAGTGAGGAGGAGGGCTGTGGAGGAGGAGGCTTGAGGAGGAGGCTCCCACCACCACCACCACGCGCCTCACGCCTCCTCCTGGGGTCGGACTCTCATTTTTCCCCTACTGTTGTGTTTGCGAACTTATTAAAGTCTTATTTTTCTATAAAATCCTTCTGATTAATGAGTCGATATTATTTAGCCACAATACGACCTTCGCAAAAATATTTATAAAGAGCTTGAACCAACAACTTCACGCAGATCTTTTAATTTTTCATTTATATAACAAATTTAAGAATTAATTTTATTTGTTTACAATTATTGTGTTGCCAGTTTACAAAAAAAAAAAAAAAAAATCCATAATACAATTTTTTTTAAATGTTTAAGTGTCATCTGTGTAAACGATTTTGCGAGATAATGAAAACAAGTTTTATTTAATAAATTAATCTTGATTCTATCTATAATTATTTACTCCATGATTTAAACTTTTTTTTCTGAAAATATACGCGTTTCATTTTTTATTTATTTGCTAAAATGCGTCCGTATTGGAAATGCATGAAAAATAAATTAATTAAAATAATAATTTTTTTAACGTTTTGCTGTAAAAAAATTATATTCTGCAAATCTACAGATCATAATTTATTTTTGTGTTTAATTTGAAGTTAAATATTGAATAGTTTTTTTGTAAAGCGTACGACAAATTGTAATTTGAGTGGACTAGTAGAGGATTCGCTTCGCTCATCCTAATTATTTAAAAATAAGTTACTGATTATCGTATTTAATTTTTAAATGAATATTTTAAAGTCAATAATTGTTATTTTAGAAACTGTCTTTTTTCGTTATTTTAGTCAGTCCCCATGTAAGTATCAGTGCAAGCCCCCCCCCCCCCCCCAAATTTGTAAACCGGTCCCTAACCACGCCGTTAATCGCTTGCGAACGCAAGCGCAGGAGGTTGTGGGTTCGAATCTCGCTGGATCCGTTGCGTACACTGTTTGTGTGGAGCCCCCGATTGTACTTCTCTCGTGTTGTGAAATTTCATTGTGCTATCGCGTCCCTTTATATTGATGATGACCTTTAAGAAAGCTTTCATGCCGAGCACACAAGGTATATGTATGTTGTTTAATAAAATAAATAAATGATAATTATTTTCAATGTACCATGTTACCTAGTATATGTGTCTTTTTCAAAAAACAACACCTCTTTGATCCCAACTACACCACTGATATTTTCTGTCATCTCTTACGGAATACACAGTATTAGAAATTTGTAATAAAATATCTCGGTGTAGAATTTACAACAAACTATTACTTTTTACCACCAATCTCAGAGTTACAGTATTGGAAATATAAATACGATGGAGAAAAGTTTTTAAAGCGATTTTCAATATTCATATATTTTACACACTGCCTACAAAACGAAATCAAATGCAAAAATTTCTATTGGAAATTAATAACCGTGCTGCATGCTGCATTACTAAAGAACTATATATATATTTTTCCAAAGTAACATGACACATGCAAACATCGGGGGAGCGGAGGAGGGATCAGTCAAAGCTCACATTTTGTGAAGGAGGAAAATTTCATTTACATTGAAAGTGCTGAGGCCTAATTAGGTCAATTTTAAACATGCAGTGAAGACAAAAATTTGGAATAAATATAAAATTAAATTGTGCAATAAATATTTTGCTAGCGCAAAATCAAGGACTAACTGAATCTGAAATTTTATTAAAATTCGACGATTAGTTTTTGAGATATACCTACTGTGGAAGTCGTGAAAAATACAGCAGAGCGATGCCATCTGTTCAGCAATTTACACTAAAAAGTAATCAGCACTTTTAATCAGATATTCTAAAATTTTATTAAATTCGATTCATTGGTTATAGAACGTCCACAAAATTTGTGTGATATGCAGAAATATAGACAGGCATTTTGTAAAAACATGTTTTCCGGGATCACTGACCTTTAACCCTACGCGACGGGAACCTTTTACGAAATTTTTAATATCTTGTCACCGGATTTTAAAAACAGAAATGTGTGCCTTATTCAATTGAGAAAATGCTCCGATTGAATAAGGCAAATTTTACAGTAAAATTTTACTGATTGGGTTAAACAGTGATTCTGAAGCCTTTTGCGGCACCTATATGTGTCGCTCGTCCCCAAGGGGTTAAAACGTGTAAATCCGTCGAAAACTGGAATTTGAAAAACTTTCATGATTCCAATACTTTTTCCTGTACAAGAAAATAATAATCAGAGAAATGTGAGAAGAATGGTGTGATTGAGTACTTAATCTGTCGATCACTCAATATGGATTTTATTTAAAAACTAGAAATAAATGGTTGACCATGAAAAAATTCTGTCGTTTGCATTGATTTTTGTTGCAACTTTTTATAAGTCAATAATTCTTTTTTAGCCCACAGGCTATCATAGCCTGAGAGCTTATGTGCCCGTCCGTTCTGTATGTACGTTCGTGCGTAACGCGATAACTCATGATAAAAATATCCGATCCACTTGAAATTTTGTATGTAGGTATATCCTGACAAGGCGCTTCCCTGATTAGTTTTTGGAGTTCATTCGATATGTATAAGAGGGGGGACGGGGGGCTGATCCCCCTCCCCTTAGTTGATATAAATGGGATTGTCATGCAGAATTAAGTTTTCGTTCAAAATTTAGATTAGGATCATTCTGATGAGGCGATTCCGTGACTGTTATTAAGTGTTCATTGAATAAGTATAAATAGGGGGAACAGGGGTTCTAATGCCCCCCCCCCCTTAATTTATATAAATGGGTTTTTCAAGCAGAATTTTCAGATTTCGTTCAAATCTCTGAATAGTTTTGGAAGTTTAATGGTTAAGTATAAAAGAGGAGGATAACTCCTTTTAAATTATATAAATGCTAAATGGGTTTTTATTAAGAATTATCTCATTTGCTCTGAATTTTGGATATAGATTTTTTATATGATAAAGCATGTCTTTGATAGTATAGGAGGTTCAATGATTAAGTATAAAAAAAGAGGAAAGGGTAGAGCTGTTTCCCCTTAATTTTTTTTCGAACGGAATTAACCCTTGAAAATATAAGGCTTTAATGTACAATTAGTATTTGTCGCCTGTGAGCTCAATGCCATCAGTTTAACTGGACAGTATTCTTTATTGTTTTATGAAATACTATAAAAAATATATAAATCTGGAGGAACTGCACACACTTTTAATAAAGTCTAACATTTCCTACATAGAAACTAATCATTGATTGATTAGGAAAGGAAAAATTTTGCTTTAAATGAAATTTCTACAGCAAAAAGAGAAAGAATAGAGATAAATGTGATGACTGATAGTGACGTCGAAAACGCAAACTTAAGATCCATTGCTTTCGACCCAAACACAACCACGTGCTTTGATGCATTTATCAACTTAAACCTGTTTTTCTTTGTCTTTGCTTTCAGAATTAGAAATTGTTATTCATTATTCGCGTGTTGATCATAGGTATGATTAAAATTTCGATTAAAAATGACAATATGTGCAGCTGTAGGCTGCAATGCCAGATCAGAATGCATCAAGCATATATCACTTCAAAGGTAAGAATTATTTGATTGTTATATGATCTGTATTTTGATTCTTAAGGACCCGACTATGTAGGGACATTGGGGGGGGGGGGGGACATGATATTAATTAGGATTTTGATTAAAGGGTGTGAAATGCTTAAAATTAACCAAAAGTGCCCGAAATTTATACATTTTCAAACGTTTAAGAAGGGAGTGTGGTCTCTCTTTCCTCCAATGTTTCCAGTACTCCCTCCACTCATATAAAAAACAAACTGTATAATTAGAGAACTAATGATTAAAATTTTATGACAATTTAGTATTCTATTGTTTTCAAAAGAAATGCTTTATTAATGTTTCTTCATAACGTGACAAGTTAAAATCATTAATTATGACCAATTTTGAGCACTTTATT
>CAXHSM010001600.1:0-137680 GCA_964019185.1 Maratus speculifer
TGATAGATGTGTCTTCAGCCACATATAACTGAAAACTCGGCGAATCTTTATTTGCATTTTCTTCAGCTCCATTCTGAAATCCCAAAGCTGTGATGAAATCCGCCGAAGACAAAACACCTGAAATGCATTGAAAAGATGAATTGGTAAGTAAAAATAACAGAAATCCTGCGTAATTAGAAGCTTCTGTTAACGAAGCTAAACTTCTCTCTATTATATGAAATGCACCTGGGTGCTAATAGAATATACAGAGTAATTTAAAAAAAAAACGTGCACAAAATGATATGACAAATGAAGCATACAACAAGGATAAAAAATCACATAGGAACATAGGGTCGCGAACTACTTCTTGAGTCACAAATACAGGGTGTTTCATTCTAGCTACACCCGGTTTGAAAGTAATAATTTCGGGGAAAATTTCGGGTTCCTTATTTTGTGTGTAATGTGATAACGTTATGAAAAGATCTGGAAAAACAAATTGCTCAAGCTACCGATGATACCGTATAAACTGATTACCACAGTCCAAAATGTGAAGTGCCATGTGCATATTGCTGGTGCAAATAATGCAAACTTTTACCATTTTTGTTCGGGTTATCACATTTAAAACAAAGGTGAGAATGTTTGTTAAATGTTTTATTAAAATATACTTCAGTTTTCTGAAATTTATTACTGTCAACCAAAACTGAGTTAGGATGAAACACCCTGTATTTGTGACTCATTAAGTGGTTTGTGGTCCTATGTTCTTATGTGATTTTTTATCCTTGTCTTGAGCCTGATTTGTCATATCAATTTGTCCACGTTTTTTTTTAAATCAGACTGTATAGATATTTGAAAATCATATAAAACTAGTTGGATGTGGCGAATCCCAAAACTTTCTTTTATCTCATACATATTAATACTTTAAAAGTCACTAGTACAATCCCAAAACTAAATGACAATCTATACACATGTGAGGGTTGAAAAGGCACGAAATTCCGTGCATTAGTCTTGGAATAGGACTATTGCGGATATCCTGAAAAATGCAGCATAGGTATGCAACCTGTTGCGTGATTTACACTAAAATGTAAATAAAATCCATTCATGTCAAGGACTAACCGAATCTGAAAATTGATAGAAATCCGTAAATTAGTTCATGAAATATAGCTATCGCGGATATCGTGTAATAGGCAGCATAGCAGTTTCATCTGCTGGGCGATTTGCATCAAAAAAGTAATCAGTATCAATTTATATCAGGGACTAACTGAACGTATAGTTTTTTGAATTCCGTTCATTAGTTTTTGAGATAGAGCGCCAATAAAATTTTGTTACATACAGATAGACATTTTGTAAAAACATGTTTTACGGATTCTTTGACGTTTAAAACCTGTAAATCCGTGGAAAACCTGAATTCGAAAATCTTCTTGTAAAAATTAAAAGAAAATGAAAAATAACTGAGAAATAAAAACATGCATGAATTGATTTCGTTTAGTATACTTTTATTTCATGAATTTTGCAACTAATAAACAAAATTTTGTGTTATTAAGAGCAGACTTTATTGCCCAAAATTGCCAAAATATCGATTTTCTTTTTTAAATACTAAATGAAAGCTTATTTTAAGTTTAAATATTACAACGCCTCATTTTCCCCATACGTCAATTACATCGCGAAATATTATAATTTCTTCAAGTCCAACGATCCATACAAATGAAAAGTTTAACTGACTTTTTTTATATTTGAGATACAGATTTAAACTTGTTTTGAGTATGTTTTTTATCTGATAAATGTGCATATATAATAAGTCTTCAGGTTTTTTTAATAAATGCATATGAAAATGCGTTAGATTTCATCATTTTTTACGATATTATCAAATTTACTTTCCATCGTTAAATCAGATAACTATATATCCTTAACAGGGATCGTTAATCTCATTTTATAAAATACTATTATTTCCAAACGAATCGTAAATGTTGTAAAAAAGAAGGATATTGTTTGAAAAAAGTCAGTTAAAGAAAAGGACAACTGGGATCTCTGTCTTAGACAATTCAGAAACATTTCAGTCTAATTCATACCTTTTCTTGTTTTAATATATTGATCGATATTTGCATAATTGATCAATTTTATCAATATGGAATGATTACACGATTTATTATAAAAATATATAAAACCCAAGCATTTCTCTAATTAAAATATTTAACTTCTTTTTTCAAAATCAAGAATAAGTTTTATTAAATCAAAAAACTACACACCCTTGTTATTTATTCTTTAATAAACTGTTTATTTATTTTTATTTTCGTTTTTTAAATTACATAAATTCCTTTGTGTTTTAATTATTAATCAAACTTTTTTTATTTATTATTATTTCCTTTTTAAAATAATAGAAAAGAGTTAAAAATATACATATGACTGGTATTGAAAACGATATTTTCGCCTAACTGGCGCCAGAAAAAAATCGCTCCAACGTGGTGCGTATGTGATATCTGTGCCGATAAATCAAGAATTCGGTATTTTTATTCTAATCTGGCTCGCCAAATATTGTACTCGTGGCTTTTTTTTTTTTTTTCTTTTTTTTTTTTTTTTTTTTTTTTTTTGTATTTCATTGATTTTATTTAAAATATAATACTATAATTCTTTCACTCATTTAATTTGTGACGGTGCACGCATGCTGGGTGTCATTTGTAACATTATATGCAGACATACTCAGTAGTTTAGGTTAAAACAACAAAGTTTATTCAAGTGATAATGGCTGAAGGGAAGTGGAGCAAGTCTAAAATTTTACACACTGAGAACACTATGAACAGCTAAAATCATACTCACAGGCTCCGACCTAGCTCAGTCGTGGCACCGTCTAACACTTGACACTATCTCCTGGCTGAGCTGCTAAACAAAGCTTAACTTCACAGCCCGTGGCTGTGGTTAATTCTTTATTTCTCAAATAATAAAAATGGAACTACTCTAAACTTTCTTACCAAGGTCGAATCTCAAATCCACTATCCAAACTCCTTTCCACTTTACTGGAGGCCGTTGCTACTTTCTATTCGTCAGCACTTCGCTAAACAATCATCCACTTCGCTTATCTAATGGCAGAGGTCCGCACTCGCTGGCTGCTGGCTAATGCCAGAGTCACACAGAGACACACGCTGGCTGCTGGCTAATGCCAGAGTCACACAGAGACCCAAACTCACCCCCAAGCTTTTATATGCTGCAAACTGAGATACTTCACTTTAACATATTACTAATAACCGCGAGCTAACTGCGGAATTCGAAAGAGCACACACACTCTAGAAAGTTAAAGTAAAAGAGAGGATAGATGTCGCTTTTACGCCTACAAAATGTTAAATTACTGACGTCACGATCTCAGAAACACTAGAGTGCCTTCATGACAAAAGGTCACTCCCTCACAAATTTATAATACATAACTATAATTTGAAACTAAAACGTCTAAAATTCATGATTTATATTTATTTTTTAAGCCAAAGAATAGAAAATAAAAAGAAAATAACGATATTTTGAAGTTCCATTATTGCAGCGAAAGAACAATATTCAAATAAACCCAATTTACCTCGGACTAAACCCTGCGAAAGGATTTTTACACAATAACCAGCAAGATGCGTTTCATTTGGGCGTTCCCATTAAACAATTGACAAATAACCGCGATTTTTGTGCCACATACATTAGTGTAATATATATATATATAGATTATTATTATTATTTTGAATACCGCTATTTTCAAATAAATAGTAAATATTTTAAAAATTCCCAATACTTTTTTAAGTAGTCAATTCAAAAAAAGATATCCGAGACATGCTTTATGACATGATTCGGAAATAATTAATGCTAATTCATACCATTTCTTGACTTAATATATTGATCGACGTTTGCAGGATTAATCAGTTTCATCAATATCGAAGGAATACTCGAATTCAAAGCAAAGTGCAGAGGCAGCGCACAATGATCCTGGAGATTTTCACCTACAGGAAGATCCGCTACAACAGGAATCTGAAAATGTTAAAATACCAATAAATAAATAATTGATTATTAATATCTGAATGAATTATTTCAAAAATAAATTAATAAGCAAGAATTTGTTTTTGTTTTTCAATCAAAAGCAAACTATTTTTTTTAAGGCTCAAAAACTAAGAGAAATAAATAAATAGTGATTAAATAAAATGCATACGACATATTCAAAGTAGTATGGAAATTTAAAATTATTTAAAATCCTAAGTAATTTTTATTGAGTTTTTATATTTAGCATCACCACATACTGAAGGAAATGTTCACTGTAAAAAGAATAATAATGAATGAATAAAATAAAATTAAAATAGAATAAACAAATTGCATGAATAATACATTTGGTAATTTTTTTCTTTATTTTCCTTTATATAAATATTAAGTATGATTTTGTGGGTATCCCATAGCTTAAAAAGTTGACGTGATAGAAAAAAATCGCGGTCATTTTCAGATTTATAATGCTAATAAATAGCCGAAAACAAGTGCCAGATCTAAATCAACAAAATGTGTGTTCATCAGTGTAATCATCGTACAAAAAAGCTTTCATTACTTCACGACGCGTTAGAACGCAGCTGTACGTGTAAATTTCGTCATCGAATGTATGGTCGTAACGCAAGCGGTGAGAAGTTAATAAAGAATACTGCCCAGTTAAACTGGTGGCATTGAGCTCACAGGCTAAAAATACTAATTGTATATTAAAGCCTTATATTTTCAAGGGTTAATTCCATTCGAAAAAGAAATTAAGAAGGGGAAACAGCTCTCCCCTTTCCTCTTTTTTTATACTTAATCATTGAACCTCCTATACTATCAAAGACATGCTTTACCATATAAAAAATCTATATCCAAAATTCAGAGCAAATGAGATAATTCTTAATAAAAACCCATTTAGCATTTATATAATTTAAAAGGAGTTATCCCCCTCTTTTATACTTAACCATTAAACTTCCAAAACTGTTCAGAGATTTGAACGAAATCTGAAAATTCTGCTTGAAAAACCAATTTATATAAATTAAGGGGGGGGGACATTAGAACCTCTTTTCCCCCTATTTATACTTATTCAAGAACACCTAATAACAGTCACGGAATCGCCTCATCAGAATGATCCTAATCTAAATTTTGAACGAAAACTTAATTCTGCATGAAAATCCCATTTATATCAACTAAGGGGAGGGGCATGAGCCCCCGTTCCCTCTCTTATACATATCGAATGAACTCCAAAAACTAATCAGGGAAGCGCCTTGTCAGGATATACCTATGTACAAAATTTCAAGTGGATCGGATATTTTTATCATGAGTTATCGCGTTACGTACGAACGTACGAACGTACATACAGAACGGACGGGCACATAAATTCTCAGGCTATGATAGCCTGTGAGCTAAAAAGTAGTCTTCCACAATCTCAGGGCGATGAATAGGTCAAGGTAGTCCCATAACTTGGCCACCGAGATTGTCGGATCTCTCGTGTTAGGACTTTATCCTGGGTAGCCATATGAAAAACTTAAGGGTGTTCTTAAATCAAAAAAGGGCAACTTTATGACATAAGATTTAATTTATTTTTGTTCGGAAATCCATGAATCTAGCAGGTGTTGTTGTTCAGAAATAGTCTAACTGCTCTCAGTTTTCTGTTTTTTTTTACAAATTCAATAGATCTTTCATAACGAGCCTTCAAAGCTGACATTTTTGAACACATTTCCCGACGAAAGCAGAAAAACCGGTCGAAAAGCAGGAGAAAAACAGGTGATCACGTGATCGAAACCTTTGATAACTCGATAGGTCATTTAATTATGATAAAATGGAAAATACAGTTCGATTCCAAATCAGTTTCATATAGTCAGGCGTTCCAATTTTATATGTTTCTGCCAAAAAATGAATTTATAAATGTGTCAAAACGTTTAGTGCTTGTTGAGCGGAGCAGTTTAGAACAACCTTAATCTGGGAGTACCCTATTGAAACCGATATTGTATCTAATCGTCAAGATTGCCGTTGTTGCCGCAGGTATTTTAGAAAAGCCTGATGTCTTTGCAAATGTGCCTCAGTGTACATCCCGCAGGTATGAAGCGTGTATTACAACTGACGGAATATCTTTTGAGCAATATCTTTGAACATGTGCATTACATATATTCCTGTTAATAAAATGTTTTTTTTTTGTAGCATTTCCTCTTATTCTTGTGTTTAATATTTAACGTGACATTTGAAAACTACCTTACTTTACCTCACTGCTTGCGTTCTGATCATACATTTTATGAAACAAATTGCTATAATAGCAATGGATTCTATCAACCCGTAAAGTTCTGTCTCCTTTATTAGGATGTACCATGTATTTTATGTCAGTGAAGTTGTGTGATGATGTGAAGATGTGTTACTATCTAATCATCACATATCGTTAATTATCTCCCAGTTAAAATTACTTTTTTATAACTATAAATAATTAAAACATCCTTTTCCTTGTAAAAATATCTTGCCCTCTTCCTCTTGTTTGCGGTTCTTAAATAAATTTCACTTTAAGGGAATTTGATATCAAAAAAACTTATTTTGTAACTATAACCTACATTATATTTTTAGGTTCATATTTGAATAAATCGCAATTATAACAGATCATGCAAAATGTTAAATGTATAGCCATTTCACAATTTTCCTTCTTTCATTTTTCTTATTCCTTCATTTTTTTTTATTTGTATTTGGAAATAGATTTTTTGTCCTTTTCAGAATATTTTTTTTCTATTAATATATTTATAGGACTTTTGATACGTTCTTTAGATCAGTAGAAAAAAAAATAGTGAATGTATGAGTATGGAAAAAATGTGAAAAAGTAATATGTTTTTAAATTCACATTTTTTTTTAAAGTTGCAAATACATCAAAAATCCGCCACTTAGTTGTCAAACATATGATCTACAGTATTTTTTTAAACGTTTCAGACAATTTGCTGGATTTTTTTTTTTTTTTTTTTTTTTTTTTTTTTTTTTTTTTTAATGTGTGTGTGTGTGTTGCAAAACATTGTGAAACATAAAATATATATATATTTAGTATTTTTTTTTTTTATTCTTGAACTCTACAAATAGTATGTTAGAGTATAATAAAATTAATTATCTTTTCTTTCTTGTACATTTTATACATTTCTGCTGGAAGCCATTTTTATATAACTCGCAGTTCGCTAAAAAACTGCTCTAAAAAAATGGTTATTCTTTTTTGTTCTACTATCTGTTAGGCTCTATTCACACTAATTTCTCATTTTATGAACATTATTAATATACATGAAAAAAAAAAAGTGTAAAGGTAACACCAGACCTGAACAGGTTATAGGGATGTTGAACGAGAGAGCTAAGTCTTAGGTAAATTAAGTATATTTCTTTTACTAATTATCAAATCGTTTCGAAATTTGCATAGAATATTCTAAGAATACTCAGGCATATTTTAAAATAAAATAATGTATGACATCCGTTATGTTTGTCTATTTTTTTTTTTTTTTTTTTTTAATCAAAATGACAAGTACTGAGTTTTCTTAACTCTCTAATGTCTATGATAGTATGCATTCTACCAACAGTGTTTCAAATCTAGTGGATTTTTTAATTCGTATATTCCAAATTCCCACCAGAAATGTAAAATTAAAATATTGGATTTAAAAAAAAAAAAAAAAAAAAAAAAAAAAAAAAAAAAAAAAAAAACATTCTGTATTTAAATGAAGCAAAATTCATTTTTGAAATTTTCCGGTGTGGATTCGATTTTTCAAAGCAACGGAATTTCTAGTACGTATTTTACCCAAGAGAAATTGAGGATTAATGATCTCAACTTTATCCATGCGTTAGTAAAACTAGTCGCTGGGGGCCATCGTAATACTTACCCATCATGGATATGTATATGAAAATAAAACATGTGAAAACTATTTATACAATGCATTGCAATTCATAAACAAAATTTAAATATTGTTAATATACATAGTAATGCTATATTAAAGAACTGCTGATGTACCAATTTCGACAAATTATATAAAACGCCAAAATACTCAAGTAGTACCGAATTGCGTAAAAGAAACATCCTTTTAACTCCAAAAATAATAATTCTATTAACTAATAATTAACTGCGTCGGATTAAGTGTCTCATTTCCAATTAAAATATACCATTAAATTGAAATTTGAATGAAATACAGGGTCA
Source organism: Maratus speculifer (assembly GCA_964019185.1). NCBI lineage: Eukaryota > Metazoa > Arthropoda > Arachnida > Araneae > Salticidae > Maratus > Maratus speculifer. The sequence goes on from CAXHSM010001600.1 coordinate 8,135, forward strand.
TGAAAAATCGAAGAATATGGAAAACAGGATTACAAATATCTCGACAACTAATAATCCGATCGACTTCGTTCTATATGCAAAATGTGTGTTATTTTATTGCCTTTTACGTCCATTCTTTAGAACAAAAAAATTTGAAAATTTTTATATACCTTTCATCAGAACGAATTTTTCGAGAGTCCGAAAAAAATAGTTCCGGATAATCGAGGTTGCTGATATTAAATAGGGTTCGTCCCATTCTTACATTCTAACTACATACAAAATTTCAAGTCTCTATCTCAATTTGTTCGGGAGATAGAGCGTTTACAGACAGACAGACAGACAGACGGACGGCAAAATTTTTTTTCTAAAAATATGTTTTTCAGAATCTCCACTATCTAAAACGTGCAAATCCATCAAAAAAATTTTTTCGATTTTCAAAACGATTGCAAGACTTACCCTATACTACGTATGATGGGTAAGTAAAAAATTCAAAAATAATAATACTTAGATGCATCCACAATTTTTTACTTAATATTTTTAAATGTTGGCGTCCCAAATTTTTGTACAATGGTGCTTCATCACATGGAGTTCAATATTACAACGGTTTACTCAATTCGATTGAAAATTTTGAATAAAGCAAAGCTTTTAAACTAAAGCTAACATCTTTATTTTAGTATTGAAAAATAAATTAAAATTTCAGAGATATAAATCTGTCAAGAAAAATGTTACAATTCTTATTTTCATAAGTTTAGATTCAAGAGGGAGAAAAATACATTCCTTGCTTAGACTGTACTGTTCATGCGAAATGGTGTAGCTTTGTATACTTATTGCAATGAAGCAATAGTAATGTATTGCCATACATATTTAAAAAAAAAAAAAAAATTATTTTAAGGAAAATATTTAGAGTGTTCAAAAGTGCTTTTCTCTCCTCTATATATTTCATAGATGCATATTAATTTTATTATATTCGTAAGAGTGTAATACATTTTTTCTGTAATGACATTAATGTAATGGAATACTTTTGATTGTCTTTGTAGATGAACCAAGCATTCGATTTTGATAAAATTTGAAATGACTCTAAAAATTATGAAATAATAATATTTTTTAAATTTCAAGTTATTCGGTTGTGCAGTTTTTGTGTTGTTATACGCTGAGAGAATAAGGACAGGTACATAAATTGGACGACAAATATAGGTGTTACTTTTTTACATAATAATGATATTACTTAAAAAGAATATCTTCTAGGATTTTGAAACGTAACTGAAAGCCCTGCTATTTTTTAAAAATTTACATATGAACAAAAAATTTTCAATTTTTTTATCAGTTCCTAGATATGAAAAAAAATCAAACCTTTTATATATTTCAGAAAGCATTAAGTCTAAATTAAATCTGAAAAGAAAAGACACGTTTCTGAAATACGTTCCTTCCATATTTATTTCGAGGAGAAATGATAAACTAGCTCATGCATACAAATTGGTACAAGGCAAAATAAAAAAAATATGTTTTGGAACATATATTTATGGCTCAATATATTTTGACACTTTTTTTATTATTACCAATCAATGTACATGTGAGCGTTTCATTTTATTCATTCACTTTTAGGATTGCTTCTTAAAATGTATTAGGCATGATAAAAAAATCAAACATTTTATATTTTCAGAATAAAACATTTCTTAATTAAACCTGATTAAAGAAAACACGGATACCATTCTAAAATACGTTCCTTCCATATTTATTTCGAAAGGGAAATGATAAAATATCTTATACATACTATTTGGAACATGGCAAAATATAAAATAATGTTGTGGACATCTTTCAATATATTTTGACTCCTTATTTTTCCAATTATCAATCAATATACACATGAATGCTTTATGTATTCACTTTTAGGGTTTCTTCTTAAAAAGTATTAAGTATGAAAAAAAAAATCAAACATTTTATATTTTTGAGAAAAAAAATTAATCAAAATTAAAACTCAAAAGAAATGCCGGATCATGCCGGAGAATGTATATATTTATCTTTCATTATATTTTGACACATTTTTTTCCCGATTACCAAACAATATACATGAGAGAATTTTATTAACTACTCGGTTATCCCGTCGACCCATTTTGCCAAATTATTTTTCGATAAAATGCAGACAATGCTGCAAAAAAGGCCGTCCAAAACGGCGTTTTGAACCGATTTTTCCAAAGCGGGAGACCTGACGACAAAAATATGTTCGGTACTACTCGGTTATCCCGTCGACCCATTTTGCCAAATTATTTTTCGATAAAATGCAGACAATGCTGCAAAAAAGGCCGTCCAAAACGGCGTTTTGAACCGATTTTTCCAAAGCGGGAGACCTGACAACAAAAATATGTTCGGTACTACTCGGTTATCCCGTCGACCCATTTTGCCAAATTATTTTTCGATAAAATGCAGACAATGCTGCAAAAAAGGCCGTCCAAAACGGCGTTTTGAACCGATTTTTCCAAAGCGGGAGACCTGACGACAAAAATATGTTCGGTACTACTCGGTTATCCCGTCGACCCATTTTTCCAAATTATTTTTCGATAAAATGCAGACAATGCTGCAAAAAAGGCCGTCCAAAACGGCGTTTTGAACCGATTTTTCCAAAGCGGGAGACCTGACAACAAAAATATGTTCGGTACTACTCGGTTATCCCGTCGACCCATTTTGCCAAATTATTTTTCGATAAAATGCAGACAATGCTGCAAAAAAGGCCGTCCAAAACGGCGTTTTGAACCGATTTTTCCAAAGCGGGAGACCTGACAACAAAAATATGTTCGGTACTACTCGGTTATCCCGTCGACCCATTTTGCCAAATTATTTTTCGATAAAATGCAGACAATGCTGCAAAAAAGGCCGTCCAAAACGGCGTTTTGAACCGATTTTTCCAAAGCGGGAGACCTGACAACAAAAATATGTTCGGTACTACTCGGTTATCCCGTCGACCCATTTTGCCAAATTATTTTTCGATAAAATGCAGACAATGCTGCAAAAAAGGCCTTCCAAAACGGCGTTTTGAACCGATTTTTCCAAAGCGGGAGACCTGACAACAAAAATATGTTCGGTACTACTCGGTTATCCCGTCGACCCATTTTGCCAAATTATTTTTCGATAAAATGCAGACAATGCTGCAAAAAAGGCCTCCAAAACGGCGTTTTGAACCGATTTTTCCAAAGCGGGAGACCTGACAACAAAAATATGCAACAGTGTCGAATTCAGACACTTTTCTTCAGGAGGGACTTCTGTTGCACTGGAAAGGGGGGGGGGGGAGAGAATAGCACTTTTTGACCATCGAAATACGAAAATTTAAATTTTTCTGAGGGGAGGGGGGAATGTGACACAGCGGATTAAAATACAATACACAAATTTACAAATTTGTGATCCAAAAATATTTTTTTAAATATCAATAATAAAAAATAAAAAATTGAAAAATAGAATAAAATATCTACTTTATCATATATAGATTCCTTTTATTTCATTAAGAGTACTGTACTGTGGAACATATTGAAATGTACAATCAATTGAAAAAAAAAAAAAAAAAAAAAAAAAAGATTTCAATTCCAATAAACTTTTCATCTCGAAATCGGTTTATTGCCAGAACACTAGATGGCAGCACTAGCGCTTTGGAGAAACCATTTTTTCTGAACACGGGGTCTTTAGGAATTCTCGTCTATTCGGTTATTTTATTTCATTTTCGCAAATAACGGAAGTTGATGTTCGATAGCGAATACATGAATATCATTTTTAATTCCACACATTTCTTATTATGAAATGTTTCGATGTATTTCTTGTGACTGAATAACTTTTCGTGTCAAGATATTTACCAAAATTGAAAAGGAAGAATTTGGAAGTTATTAGCTCAGGATTAATTTTTTTTTAACTTACCAATCATACGTAGTATAGGGTAAGTCTTGCAATCGTTTTGAAAATCGAAAAAAAATTTTTGACGGATTTACTCGTTTTAGATAGTGGAGATTCCGAAAAACATATTTTTAGAAAAAAAAAAAAAAATTGCCGTCCGTCTGTCTGTCTGTAAACGCTCTATCTCCCGAACAAATTGATATATAGAGACTTGAAATTTTGTATGTAGTTAGTATATAAGAATGGGACGAAGCCTATTTAATATCAGTAACCTCGATTATCCGGAAATATTTTTTTCGGACTCTCGAAGTAATCGTTCTGGTGAAAGGTATATAAAAATTTTCGAATTTTTTTATTCTAAGAAATGGACGTAAAAGGCAATAAAATAACACACATTTTGCATATAGAACAAAGTCGATCGGATCATTAGTTCCCGAGATATTCATAATCCTGTTTTCCACATTCTTCGATTTTTCATGACCCTGTATTTCATTCAAATTTCAATTCAGAGGTATATTTTAATTGGAAATGAGACGCTTAATCCGACGCAGTTAATTGTTAGTTAATAGAATTATTGTTTTTGGAGTTATAAGGATGTTTCTTTTACGTACTACTTGAGTAGTTTGGCGTTTTATATATTTTGTCGAAATTGGTACATCAGCAGTTCTTTTATATAGCATTACTATGTATATTAACAATATTTAAATTTTGTTTATGAATTGTAATGCATTGTATAAATAGTTTTCACATGTTATATTTTCATATGCCTATCCATGATGGGTAAGTATTACGGTGGCCCCCAACGACTAGTTTTTTTATGATGTACCTTTTCATGTTGAATAAAATATTCATTATGAATTTCGAATTTTCACATTTGAAACGAAATCCATAATTATTATAAACTAAATTTTAATAAACTAAAATTATTTCAAGCAACAATTCTTCAATACACCTGTGACTATATATGTTTAAAAAGGAATTTTATGTATGTGTGTGTGAAAATAACTTTTCCAGCGATAATTTAAATAATTCTTCAAAAATCAAGTATACATCTACATGAATCTGTTTAAAGAAATAGGTTTGTAATTGTTTTGACATATTAAATTTGACGCCAAACATTCAAAATTATTTAAATAAACTGAAATTATTTAATAAAACTCTCAATTCATTCTTTTAATTGCAGATTGGAATTTTTTTTTTTTTTTGTCGCCATCTGGTGACCGGAAGATGTATTGAAGAAAAGAATTGTATTCGGTAGATTTTGAGCCGCGAATTTCATAAATATGCCGGGTTTTTTTTTTCTCTCTCTCGCGTTATTTTTTAGAGATTTTTGTTATTTTTATGCTGCAGATTTGTGAAAATTTTTGCTTTTTTTCAAATTTAGGGGTTTTTGAGCGGCAGTTGTCTTTCAGTCCGTCCGTCTGTCTGTCCGCATATAACAACGCAAAAACTACCCAACCGAATCGTTTGAAATTTAAAATATAATATTATTACATAATTTTGTCGAGTCATTTCAAATTTTATGAAAATCGGATGAATTACAGGTACAATCAAAAGTATTCCGTTACATTACGGTCAATGGGGAAAAAAGTTTCTCATGCATTTCAATCGTTTGAAATATATGATTATTGCATAACATTACATTGTTTGGGGCGTGTTTTAATTCCGTTAAACTATTTCACAATTTTATGAATATGATATGTGTTGCTAAGGTTTAACAAAAGTTGTATTAAGTTTATGTGCAATTGAATGTGCTGTCATTTATTTGTTGTTTGCGATGTCGAGATTTAATAAAAGCTTTCACCAGAAAATAATTTCTCTATACATTTTTTTCGAAATCGCGATAAAATATTTCTCTTAATTAGCACTGTACAGCGTTTTGACGCATTCATTTTTTAACGGACAAGATAAGAAATTGGAAGGCCTGACTGTGGAAGCGATTTCGAATCGAAGTTATTTTTTCCATTTTAGGATCATTCAATTACCTATCCAGATATAAGCGATTTCGAATCGAAGTTATTTTTTCCATTTTAGGATCATTCAATTACCTATCCAGTTATAAGCGATTTCGATCGCGTCATCACCCGTTTTCCTCCTGCTTTTCGACCGGTTTTTCTGCTTTCGTCGGGAAATGTGCTCAAAAACGTCCACTTTGTAGGCTTGTTATAAAAGATGTATTGTGTTAAAAAAAAAAAAAAAAAAAAAAAAAAAAAAAAAACAGAAAATTGAGTGCAGTTAGACAATTTCTGAATAAAAGGCTACTTCGCTCGAACGAGAAGACCCGTTCGCTAATGCTAATCCTATGGGAGAAATTTATAAAGATATCTGGGTTGCATTTTAATATTTTTAGACGATTCTTTTTGCATTGGATGACTCGGATCGATCTGAATGGTGTTCGTTTTTTAGTTTTTCGATTTGGGTTGCAGATGTTTTTTATGGAGTTTTCCAAACCGGTTCCGAAAATGAAAGCGTCCTCGTAAAAAATAACTGTAAACAAAATGAAAAAAAAAAAAAATAAAAAACGGACAAATTGACATCTTGACAAATTTTTCCAGGTTTCACAAAAACAACATTTTAAAATTTTTATGAACATCTTATAAACGTTATATTTATGTTATGTTTCAAAGGAAAATAAAACTAAATAAACAATTTATTTATAAATTAATACTAATATCCAGGTTACCATGTCAGCTTAAAATAACTAGTGGTGTACCGAGTAGTTAGTTGTGTAATAAGAAAATAAAACACTGATGTGCACATAATGTGAGTTTAGGTGTATATAAATATACCTGTGTACATATATCTATAGCTGTTTCTACATGCATATATAGTACAAATAAATTAACCCATTAAATTTGAAATTTACTTGTAAGACAATTTTTGACACTTCAAAACTAATAAAAAAAAAGGATAACAAGTTCAGTTATCAACCAATATAAAATTAAAACATTCTTTAACCTTCCAATTTATTCTGACCATTGAAGAAATCTGTCTATCAAAAATAAAAATGTTACGGTAACAATGCATTGAATATCGCAAAACATTTCATATTCATTTAGTAACTGTCTGTACCTTATTTTCTTTAGATTGAAAAAAAAAAAAAATGTGTACAGATTAAATTATGTTATTTTAAATATTTGGTACTACTCTGTTAACCCGTCGACCAAAACATTATCGCCAAACTATAAGATTAAATGCCAATAATGGATGATCGTGAATGTCGCATTCGATGACATTAAATACGATACACATGTTTCGAACGTCATTAAGTGATTTTTATTTGTATTTTTATTAATATTCTACTAATTATTTGTTTTTTTTATTACTTAAAATAAGAATTACTTCAATACTTATAATTAAAAAACTTAAAATGATATAAAGTATTTTGTTCTATCATTATTAACTAAACTTTTTTTATTGATCATTATTTTCGTTTTAAAATAATTTCAATTTTTTTTAAACACAATAGATCTTTCATAACAAGCCTACAAAGTGGACGTTTTTGAGCACATTTCTCGACGAAAGCAGAAAAACCGGTCGGAAAGCAGGAGAAAAACGGGTGATGACGTGATCGAAATCGCTTATAATGTCTCTTATAATTCTAATCGCTTAAGAATGTATAAATACATAAACCAATTAAAAGATTGGACACAAGTGCGATGGAAGAAAAAAAGAAAGTGTCACTGACGGACAGACGGCATTCAATCTTATAATTTGGCTATAGTTTTTGAGTCGAGGGGATAACCTAGTGTATCTCCCGAACAAATTGAGATAGAGACTTGAAATTTTGTATGGACTTACTATGTGCGAGTACAAACAAGCCTCGATTATTCGGATAATCGTCAGTAACCTCGATTATCCGGAATTATTTTTTTCGTATCCTCGAAAAACCCGTTCTCATAAAAAGTATGTAAAATTTTTTTGATTTTTTTAATTTCAAGGTATGGACTTTAAAGGCCATAAAATGGCAAAAATTTCACACCAAGAACCGAGTCAATCGGATCATTAGTTGTCGAGATATTTGCAATCGAAAAACAGATTACGTCAATATTACGGAGATTTTTCCTGTCTCTGTATATCATTCAATTTTCGATTCAAAGATATATTTGAATGCGAAATGAGACGCTTAATCCGAAGCCGCAAACCGCTATTTAATAGGATTGTTAATTTTGGAGTTATAAGGATGCTCCGTTTAAGCAATTCGTCCCTCCCGGAATAAATGTGGCTGATTATATTAAATCGCCAATTATAGTGCCAATTAATGTGATATAAATTTATTATAGTGTTACAATGCCGTACAGCGCGGGGCACGAGGGGGGGGGGGGGAGGGGCAAATTATAGAGAAAAATTATAGTGAGTGACATTTTAATTTTTTTTTCAAATAAAGGAAATGAAACAATAATCAACAGAATATTAATAAAAATACAAATAAAAGCACATGGACGCTATTTTTAATGGTTTATTATAATCGCACTGTTAGAATTAAATCTGCAAAGAACTTGCACCGTAGGTTTAGAATAGACATGAGTGTGATAGAAAAATTCTTTCAACTACAAACACGCGCATAATTTAAATAGTGCTTTTTGTTTTTATATGTTGCTGCATATGTGAAAATTTTATTTTATATCTTTCAGTCCAATGAAAAGACCTCTTATGCTAATCCTATGGAAGAAATTGACACACTCGCTTGCATTTCAATATTTTTAAATGACGTTTTTTTTTTTTTTTTTTTTTTTTTTTTTTTGCAATGGGTAACTGAGATCGATCAGTATGGATGCCGTTTTTTACGTTTTTGATATTGTTACAGATATTTTTTTTTATAAGGACGATGTCATTTTCGGAACCGGTTTGGAAAGCGAAAGCCAATCTCCTAAACAATATCTGCAACCGAAATCGTAAAAGTAAAAACGGACTGCATACAGATCGATCTCAGCTATCCCGAATTTCATTAAAAAATCGCGAAAAAGCGGCCAATTTTATCAAAAAATGGCGAAAAAGCGTAACATTTCATCAAAAAATCGCGAAAAAATAGAAAATTTCTTAACACAATCAAGATAGGCGGCAAATTTCATCAAAAAATAAAAAAAACCTGCAAATTTCACAAAAAAATCACCGAAAAAACGCAAATTTTGTCAAAAGATCGTGAAAAAACATCAAACTTTATTAAAAAAGCTGCTAATTCCATAAAAAAATCGCGAAAAAGCGGAAAATTTCAATTACTAGCTTACTGTAAAAGCTCTATCTCCAGAATAAATTGTGATAGAGACTTGAAATTTTGTATATGCTTAGTATGGAAGATGTCGAAGAAGTCTATTTAATATCAGCAACCTCGATTACCCGGAACTATTTTTTTCGTACTCTCGAAAAGATCGTCCTGATGAAAAGTACATAAAAATTGTCGGTTTTTTTAATTTCAATGTTTGAAATTCGCGGTTCAAAAACCACTAAATTTGTTTAAAAAAAAAAAGTGAAAGTTTTCACAATTTGCAGTACAAAAATAGCAAAATTTCACAAAAATCGAAAAAAAAAAAAAAAAAAAAAAAAAAAAAAAAAAAAAAAAAACGCGAGAAAACAAAAGAAAGAAAACCGCATTTGTTTTTTAACAAACTTAGAAAGAGTAAAAATTGTCTAAAATCCACTGCAAATACGTATATTTAATTTATCCAAATGTGCGATTATTAGAAGTTGAGAAATATTAAGTCAGAACTTATACTAGAAGAGAACGACACTTCTATCAAATATCTCGCTCCAATTTCGATATTTTTACACGATTTTGGTTTTGGATCGCGAAAAGAAGGCAAATTTCTTCTAAAAATATAGCAAAAAGAGAGACAATTTTTGAATTTGAATGATTATTAATGTGATTTTCAATGCGATCTTTCGAGACTTAGGGTTTAGCATCTATTTTTTTTTTTATTATTATTATTATTCATGGAATATTGCCAACTACAATGTTTTTCCAATTAGAGAAAATTTGACCCCTGCGATTTTTTAATATTTAGTGATTTTTATTGAAAATATAAATTTATATTTTTTTAAAGTTATATTTTTAGTTTAGAGTTGTTTTTAGAGTAATAAAAAACGGCAAATTCCTTTAAAAAAATCACGAAAAAGCGGCAAATTTCATCTATAAATCACAAAAACCTGCAAATTTCTTAAAAAGATCGCGAAAAAATGGCAAATTTCATTAAAAAGCGTTAAATTTCACAAAAAGATCGCAAAATACGACGAATTTCATCAAAAGATCGTGAAAAAAGCAATATTTCATCAAAAAAGCTGCTAATTTTATAAAAAAATTCGTGAAAAAGTGTCAAATTTTGTCAAAAGATCGTGAAAAAACGTCAAATTTCATTCAATAATCGTGAACAAACGTCAAATTTCATCAAAAGATCGCGAAAAAACGGCCAATTTCCTCAGAAAATCGCCAAAAAGTGCCAAATTCCTTCAAAAAATCACTAAAAAACGGAAAATTACTTAATAAGATCGCGAAAAAACGGGGAATTTCATCACAAAAAATGGCTAATTTCTTTAAAAAATCGCAAAAAATGGAAAATTTCATCTAAAAATCACAAAAACCAGCAAATTTCTTAAAAAGATCGCGAAAAAATGGCAAATTTCATTAAAAAAAAGCGTTAAATTTCAGCAAAAAATTACTTCACACGGCATCTTAGACATCACTGCAAAATCATCTCAGCTAGTTTCATGTTTCTGCTTTTAAAAATGAGTCTGAAAATGTATCGAAAAATGTCGAAGGTGGAAAATCATTTTTACGAATACACCCTTAAAAAAAAAAAATGGATTTGTAAATGAGTCAAAACGTTATACGCTTGTTGAGCAAAAAAGTTGAGAACAACCTTAACACTTTCCTATACAGTTGTAAAATATTTATGAATTCTGTACACAGAAATATGTTAATGACACTTGCCATGTCATTTTTGGTATTGTATAGTTCATTTACAGGAGCACTCAAAAGACTAACGCCACCGCAGTTATCTTTTCGATTCCTTGTTACCTTGTATTTTGCTGATTTTTGGCGCCATATTTTAGTCTTTTAGTGCTTTCCAAAGCCTTTTAGTGCATTTTTTGACGCCATTATTTTTGTGCACGTGCGAACAACAATATTGCTCTTTACTGGCACATTAGTGCAAGTTCTGCTGCGGTGGCGTTTATATTTAAGTACCAGATTTGCATTAACCTCTGGGGAAACATTCTTGAATCGCCATTTTTGGCATTTAATCTTAGAATTTGGCGACAGAAATTTGGTCAACGGGATAACCAAGTAGTACCTTAAATTCATTTTTGCTCTCAGATGCAACCCACTTTCAATTTTTTTAATTGAGAAAAGACATAAGGTGCTTTGAGGGTCGATTTTTCGATAAAATGCAGACAATGTTGCAAAAAAGGCTGTCCGAAACGACGTTTTGAACCGATTTTTCCAAAGCGGGAGATCTGGGAACAAAAATATGTTCGGTACTACTCTTTTATCCCGTCGACCCATTTTGCCAAATTATACATGTTAACATGATTTTTATTTAAAATAAAAACAAATAATTACTACAGTAATAATATAGAAGAATTTTGCCTGTTTTTTTCCGATTTTTTGAAGAAATTTGCCATTTTTTCGCGATTTTTTGAAAAAGTCGCCGTTTTTTGACTACCCTTAAAACTACTCCAAACTTAAAAATATAGCGATTTAACGAGATATCATTATGAATTTCTACCATAGATTGCAGCCGTCGGCCTAACCGTTCGGAGTTTTCTGGTTTTCTTCGAACCTTGCGTAAATACGGCTTAGGTTCCCTTAGAAAGACCCCTACGAAGGGCACTCCCCTCCCTGGTCTTATATCCCTAATGTAGATAATCGGACGACAAGAATACACCAAAAAAACCGAACACCGAATATTCGGCAATTTTCTTCGAACCTTGCGTAAATACGGCTTAGGTTCCCTTAGAAAGACCCCTACGAAGGGCACTCCCCTCCCTGGTCCTGTATCCCTAGTACCTGTGCACATTGTGCAGAAGTTGGCCACGACAGTAAAACTTGTGAAAAACAGGAACGCTGCGCAAATTGCAAAGGTGATCATACATCATATTCTCGCTCCTGTCCTATTTGGAACCGTGAAAAAGAGATCATTACTATAAAAATAACCCAAAACCTTCCTTACCCTGAAGCTCGTAAAATTGTAGAATCGAGAACCCCATCTGTTGGAGTTTCTTACTCTAGCTTACTTAAGCAACAAACAAAACCTGTAAGACACCCAGACTGAAGCTCCTTTTAAGAACAGTTCTCCTGAAAAAACATCTAGTCCTATAAAGAAAAAGACCCGTGATAGAGTGTTGCCAAAATTAGTGCTTTGGAAACCGTCATCAGAACCTGTGATAATTGAATATTGGACTAGTCAAGCACAGAAATCAAGCCAATCAAAAAATATAACCAAACCTGAGAATGGAAAAACACCTGATTCATCTGCATCAAATTCCCACAAACCCAAAACTAATCTAACTGTAAAACCTACCCAGAAAACAAAAGAGAATAAAACTATTCGGGGTTCTTCACAGTGGCAAACTGTGCAGAATAAACAGAGGAAATCATGTCATAGCCCATCTACAGCTAATCTCAAAGATCCAAGGCAGATGAATCAGTACGTGGAGGAGGCTATGGAGTCGGCATCTTACGACTCGAGTGATGGTGATGAAAATGTTACTTTTGAAGAAAATATAGACCTCAGTGATTTTACCCTTTTAAATTGTTTTTATATATTTTTGTGCTTCTTTTTAGACATTGTTTGATTTTAACTTTGACATTTGGAGACAGATTTTAATCCTAACTTGACTTTCCAATTATGACAAATACTAGGACAGCCTTTTAATGTTATTTTTACATTTTAACTTTTACATTTTAAGCTGTATTACGTTTTTTTGAATTTTTTGTTCTCACCTTTTTCTTGGCGCAGCATGTCCCTAAAGGGATTTTCCGCCATAAAACCCTAATCAACCAACCAACCAACCTGTATCCCTAGTGTAGATAATCGGACGACAAGAATGCACCAAAACAACCGAACACCGAATATTCGGCAATTTTCTTCGAACCTTGCTGAAATACGGCTTAGGTTCCCTTAGAAAGACCCCTACGAAGGGCACTGCCCTCCCTGGTCCTATATCCCTAGCACGACGTAAAATACCCATTTGCGGCCGTCGGCCTAACCGTTCGGAGTTTTCTTCGAGCCTTGCGTCAATACGGGTTAGGGTACCCTTAGAAAGACCACCCCTTAGGGCCCATATCCCACAGTGTAGATAATTGGCCGGCATAAATAAAACCAAAGTTTCAAATCCAAACAAAAGCATTCAATTTTTACAAAAAGTTTAAATAAGTGAAGTCAGATCTTATCATGTTTTTTTTTTTTTTAAGATTTTCAATAGAAAAACAGTGAAAAAATATTTTCTGTTTCCTAATTGCTTTGATGAAAATACTCAATAAGTTTAACATAAAGGTGATTTTCTGTAAGTATGTTTTAATGTATTTCATTTTTTTTTTTTTAATTCTCCGGGTAATCTGGATTTTCCATAATCCGGATTGGGTTCGTTCCCAATTAATCCGAATTATCGGGGTTTTACTTTAACATTGTTTTTCCTTTCACGGCCCACCAATGGCCGAGAGATTTTGACCTCCAAACTGGTAGGTGCTGGGTTCGAACCCAATCGGGACCGTCGGCCTAACCGTTCGGAGTTTTCCGAGGTTTTCTTCGAACCTTGGATTTCCTTCCGTAAATATGGGTTACATATTTTATTACTAAATAAAACTAGTGTTTAATACTTACCCATCATGCATACTATAATATAGGAAAACAAAACATGTGTCAATTATTTATAACATGAATTGCAATTCCACAAACAAAATTCAAATGTGTATTTTAACACATATTCATGCTCTATTAATGAATTGCTGATGTACCAATTTCGACCAATTATATAACACGCCAAACTGTTCGAGTAGCATAAAAGAAACATCCTTATAACTCCAAAAATAATAATCATATAAAGTAACAGTTTACTGTGTCGGATTAAGCGTTTCATTACAAATTAAAATATATCACTGAATTGAAATTTAAATAAAATACAGGGTCATGAAAAATCGAAGAATGTGGAAAACGGGATTACAGATATCTCGGCAACTAATAATTCGATCGACTTCGTTCTTGATGCGAAATGTGTGTTATTTTATTGCCTTTTACGATCACTCCTTAAAATAAAACATTTCAAAAATTTTCGTATACCTTTCATCAGAACGAATTTTTCGAGAGTGCGAAAAAAATAGTTCCGGAAAATCGAGGTTACTGATATTAAATAGGCTTCGCCCCATTCTTCCATACTAAATACATACAAAATTTCTAGTCTATATCTCTGTTTGTTCGGATGATAGAACGTTTACAGACAGAGAGACGGCAATTTTTTTTTCTTGTTTTCTCTATTATCTACTACAGTCGGAAGAGGAAGAGCAATTGCTATAACATAAGGATGACAATCTAGTGCTACTACAGTACAATAAGAGGTTCATATACTAGAGTAGGAAAGTTCTTTACAGTAAGACAGTTGTATCAAAACGCACACTTTGACAACATTTTAACTGTACCAAAAACATTATTTATTGAATAGTATGATAGGAATCAGTTTCTTATAATAGAATACACTCTCTAGTATAAGAATCTTTATTAGAGACACGAAAAAAATTAAGACTAAATGTGCGATGCTTAGAAGACGTAGAAATATTGAGTCACTTCATATAAGACAAATTGACAACAGAAGCACTGAAATTTCAATAACAAAGAGTGCTATTTTTTGTTCTTTTTCTCTCTCTACAGACAAGGGAAGTATAAAAAAAAATTAGACTAAATGTACGATGTTTAGAAGATTTGAAATGTCGAGAGTCAGTGTTGACAACAGACTGAACTACTTCATTTGACAAAGAGTGCATTTACAATGTTTATAATATAGCAGGCCCTTGTTACTGTATGGGCTAATCGGGACTTTGCCCATGGGTCCCCAATTCCATACATTAAATAAATAAATAAAAAAAAAAAAAAAAAAAAATTACTTTCGTTTTCAAATTCCAACTCTTCCATACATTGAAATTATTAAATTCATCTTAAAGTGATATAACAAATTGCTAAAGTTACATAAAAGAGTTTTGTTTTTTAGTAAAAAAAAAAAAAAAAAAAAAAAAAAAATGTACTTTTGTTAATTAAGGTATTTAATTTGGAATTGAGAAAGCTAAAAATATTCTTTTTATTTCTATCCAAAGTGCGGAAATATGCTTTACACATTTGAGCGATCATAATCTAGTTCACTTCTTAGACTAACAGACAAAAAATTCACAACATTATTATTTAAATTGTATAAATACCTTCTTTATTTGTTCCGACTTGTAAAACTAGAGTTTTAGCCACTTTTTAATAAGAAAAAATAAAGACCACACGAAACTACAGCTAGCCATTTCTTACTCAGTTCCCGCGATGATGTTGTCACGTGACTTTTTTCATCCGGGTTTTTCAAGCTGACGTCATTCGAAACCGAAAATACTTATTTTTCATATTCATTCCCAAACAATGTTCCCCCGTATAGCATTATGTGGTGGAATACCTTTGTATGCCCCTGTAATTTAGTAATAAATGTTCTTTACATCACACATTGTAAAGAATGTATATTTTAGGATAAATGTACCTGAAGCTATTTTGTCCTATTGACCGTAATGTAAAGAAATACTTTTGATTGTCCGTGTAATTGAACTAAGCATCCGATTTTCATAAAGTTTGAAATGGCTCGAAATGATAATTATGTATTTTAAATTTCAAACGATTAAAATTTATTTGAAACTTTTTTCCCCATTGACCGTAATGTAAAGGAAAAGGAATACTTTTGATTGTCCCTGTAATTGAACTATGCATCCGATTTTCATAAAATTTGAAATGGCTCGACAAAATTATGTCATAATTATATATTTTAAATTTCAAGCGATTAAAATTTATTTGAAACTTTTTCCTTATTGACCGTAATGTAAAGGAATACTTTTGATTGTCCCTGTAATTGAACTATGCATCCGATTTTCATAAAATTTGAAATGGCTCGACAAAATTTTGTTATAATTATATATTTCAAATTTCAAACGATTCGGTTGGGTAGTTTTAGCGTTGTTATATGCAGACAGACAGACGGACGGATGACCTGGACGACTTTTGTGTGGTCCTGTAATTTAGCAATAAATGTTCTTTGCATTTTAAAGATGTTATACCCTATCAAACATATTGAAATTTATATACTTTTACGAGGTACATTAAAATAGGCATTCTATAAAATATAAAATGAAAATGCAGCTATTATTCATTTACAGGGCCACACCATTTGCCAATATTAATCCTATGGAAGAAATAAAAAAAATATCTCGGTTGCATTTCAATTTTTTTTTTTTTTTTTTTTTTTTCATTCGATAGCTGAGATCAATCTGTATGTAGTCCGTTTTTAACTTTTTTTTTTTAATTTTGTTTACGGATCGGATCTAAAATCGGAAAAGCAAAAATGCCCTGGATTCAGATCGATCTCAGCTGTAGAATGCAAAAATAAATAAATAAATAATATCACTTTTAAAAAACATAAAATGAAACATTGAAAATAAAATATTGAAAAAAATTTATAAAATATAATATATAAAATATTGAAATTTATATAAAAAAAATATTAAGAATATACCTCTTTATATATATATTTATATATACCCCTTTTATAAAATACTGAAAATTTTGAAATATTCTAAATTCTTCAAAAATGAAATATATATGTATATGAATTTATTTAAATTCTTTTAAAGAAATAGGTTTGTAATTGTTTTGGCTTGACAGACCGGATGCATTTAAATATGTCAATTGAGTTTTAACCAGGGGTGCAGAAAATGTTTCTACTCCCAAAATTTCCCCCAATCCACATGAAAATTTCCCCAAAGTTGTACCTTATGTTATCGGTAATTGCTGTACTATCGTAGATATAGAACATTTATTTACAGACTTCGAGTATATATGGCATAAGTGAAATTCGAAACAGAATCACCCCAAATATGCGATACATATTATTCTGACATCGATTTTCTGGAAGTTGCCATACAGATCTTTTTATTTGTAGTGAAAGTTTTCTATCTCAGGAAATTACGGAATTCGTTCTTAAAATCTAAATCAATTGTATATGTTTCTGCAGTATTTCCCCAGGTGGTTAAAATTTCCTCCAATCCTAGATCGCCGGATCGGACATATTCCGCACCCGTGGTTTTAACTAATTCTGGAATTTCAGCCGTAAGCTTGATGAGGTGATTGTCGCAGCCCAGTCTATAGCAGGGAAAGAAATGACATTCAAATAAAACTTCTCAACCAGGGTTTAAAAAAAACAGAACCCTGCTTTGAAATTCTTGCTTTAGTTCTCGAAATCGGCACAACAGCGCCACCTATTGGGGAATTTGCACCAAACACTAATGGGATTCAATTTATGTCAGGTACTACCTGAATATAAATTTTTATTGAAATCGGTGCATTAGTTCTATAATTACAGCTGTTGCAAAATTGTAAATAATTGTTGTAAAAAATACAGCAAAAGGCAGTCTCTAACACTTGTTTTACAATTTGCAATTATATCTTGAGTCACAAAGTGTCAATTTTCTCCCCCCCCCCCTCCCCAATTTTTTTTCATGCGACAAGCCGAAAATGACGTTTGTAATATAATTTTGACACCCCTTAAATACCTGCGCCCGGGGCGATTGCCACTCCCCCCCCCCTTTTGGAATGCACTGTATGTAACATCAACTTACCTCCGGGAGAGACTTTTGTAGCTCCGGGGGAGGGGGCGGGCACATTACAGAGTTCCGGGGGTGCAACTTCCTTTTTGATCATCGAAAACCCAAAACCTCAAATTTTCCGAGGGAGGGGGGGGGGACATTTTACAGCTCCGGGGGGGGGGGGGAGGGAGCTTTACAAAATATCTTCTGAATTTCTCGAGAAATTCCTGAGAGCTGTTAAATATTAAAGGACTACTTTAGTCAGATGAAAAGACTCGTTTGCTAATACTAATCCTATGGAAGAAATAAAAAAATATATCTCGGTTGCATTAATATTTTTAAATAATTTTTTTTTTCATTCGATTGCTGAGATTAATCTGTATGTAATCCGTTTTTAACTTTCTTTTATTTTGTTTTCGGATATTTTTTATGAGGGCACTTTCGTTTTCGAAACCGGTTTAGAAAGTGAACCAAACAACCTCATAAAATATTTGCAACTATAATCACAAAAGTAAAAATGCCCTGGATTCAGATCGATCTTAGCTATAAAATGAAAAAAAAAAAAAAAAAAAAAAATCATTTAATAATTAAAAATATTGAAATGCAAGCGATATATGTACATAAAAACATATACTGTTTTGATATATTCTAAATTCTTCAAAAATCAAATATATATGTGTATGAATTTATTTAAAGAAATAGCTTTGTAATTGTTTTGACTTGACAGACCGGATGCATTTTAATATGTCAATTGTCAATAATAACTAATTCTGGAATTTCAGACAGTAAACTTGACGAGGTGATTGTCTTTGCTGTCCCAGCCCAGTCTAATTAATAGAAAACCCAGTCTAGGAAATAAAACTTCTCAACCAGGGTTTACAAAAAAAAAAAAAAAAAAAAAACAGTTTTTTGACCCCCCCCCCCCCTCCCTAAAAAAACGTTTTTTTTTCGTTTAAACCGAGTTTTTTTTTTTTTTTTTTTTTTTTTTTTTTTTTTTTTTTTTAACTCCATTTTATAACATATAAATTGCATATTTATTTACAAGTTCATTTTAATGTAGTTTAAATTAAATAACTGCAGTGAATGTATGTAGAAAATTGAAGAAATTCATATTTGTAATTCGAACATTGTTATAGCAAACAGTTTTATGCATAAAGATTAAACTGCTCAACACAGTGAAACACTGGTAGTCTGAAAAACCTTTATAGACAATGTTTTGATTTTACTTTTAATAAATATTTGGGGTGCTACTTGGTTATCCCGTCGACCAAAAAACTATCGCCAAACTATAAGATTAAATGCCAATAATGGATAATCCTGAATGTCATATTTATGACATTAAAAACGATACGCGTGTTTAAAACGTTATTAAGTGATTTTTAATTCGACTTTTTATTTGTATTTTTATTAATATTCTATTAGTTATTTTTTCCATTATTTAAAATAAATTAAAATGTCACTAAATATAATTTGGCTATTTGTTTGGCGAAATGGTGTCGACGGGATAATCAAGTAGTACCATATTTGGATGTAGTTTGATAAATACAATATTCTATTCCACAGTTATTCATATAATAAATTTCAAGTACTACTTTTGAGTAACAATTTCAGTTTCAGCAACGTTCTTCGTACAGATTGTACAGAATGTATATTTTAGTATAAATGTACTTGAAGCTATTTTTTCCTATTGACCGTAATGTTCCGGAATGCTTTTGATTGTCCCTGTAATTTATCTATGCATCCGGTTTTTATAAAATTTGAAATGGCTCGACAAAATTATATAATATTTATATACCTTAAATTTCCAACGATTCGGTTGGATAGTGTTTACGTTGTTAGATGCGGACGGACAGACGGACAACTACAGGTGCTACGTATTTACATAATTGCCTAAAAAAAAAGCGATAAAATTGACAATACGGAAGTGTTTAGATGAGTAAACTTTGGCTGGTTAATGGTCTAATAAACACATTATTAGCAATGACAACACTTGTGACAAAATTAAGATTTCTCAATAAAACATAGATTTCAACAAATAGGCGATAAAACCGAATCCAAACTGAGGCATAAAATAAAAGATCATCTTTTAAAGCATTTAAAAAAAAAAAAAAGCAGGTCTGGTGATCGAACCTACCGATTACGAAATGTGCGACAGTCACGAAAAAGAAACAACCTAATGTTGAACCGATTGATTGCAAAATACCATGTTTTTCAAATACAGAATTTATTTATGTCTTAAATTTTAGTCTTTGAAAAAACTCATTTTTCAAAATCGATGTAATTAGAAAAAAGTCTATTGCTACTATTGATATAATACTAATAATTGATAATAATTAATATTTTTTACTAGCACTTTGTATTTTTTTTTCGTTTACACCCCCCCCACCCCCTTTTGATTAAACGAAACTTTTGGATACTCTATAAAATGAAATACAGTAGGACCCCGCTAATTCGGACCCCATTAATCCGGATCTCCGGATAATCCGGATCTATTTTTTTTTTCAAGTTTGAGAAGCGATTGAATAATTTCCATAACATTAGCTTGTTTCATCGTCGTATTCTGAATAAAAAAAACTCTTTCTGAAATATTTTAGGCAGAATTAAATAAAGTAAACATTTTTACTGTCTGTAAATAGGTGCTGGGTGTAAATAGTCTGTAAATAGGTGCTGGGTTCGAACCCAATCGCGACCGTCGGCCTAACCGTTCGGAGTTTTCCGAGGTTTTCTTCGAACCTTAGATTTCCTTGCGTCAATACGAGTTAGATTCCCTTAGAAAGACCCCCCCCCCTCCCTTAGGGTCTATATCCCACAGTGTAGATAACTAGCCATAATGTAACATAAATACAAACAAACAAACCTTTCATATGCCCCGGGCGCCAAAACGAAAGGCGAAACCAAAGGAAGATTTTGTTTTTTTTCGTATACACATATTTTTATGGAACGAACACAAGAGAAATTCGCAAGCTAATGTTAATTCTATGGGAGCGTTCTTTTTAGAAAGCTCGAGCTCACCTATCCTATGCAAAAAAATATTTTAAAATATTCACATTCAATGACATTAAATACGATTCAGTGTTTAAAATGTCATTAAGTGATTTTTATTTCGACATTTTAGTTGTATTTTTATTAATATTCCACTATTTATTTGGTTTCTCGTTATTTTAAATGAAAATTACGTCAATATGTATAATTTGGCGAAATTGGATAACAGAGTAGTACCCTTATTTAAAAAAAAAAAAAAAAAAAAAAAGAACATTTTTATGTACTTTTCATCAGTACGAATATTTCGAGAGTCCGAAAAAAAATAGTTCCGGATCTTCGAGGTTACTGATATTGAACAGGCTTCGTCCCATTCCTACATGCTATGTACATACTAAATTTCAAGTCTCTATCTCAATTTGTTAGGGAGATAGAGCGTTTACAGACAGACGGACTTGAAATTTCTTTTTCTAATAATATGTTTGTTCGGAAACTCCAGTATCTGAAGCGTGTTCAAAAGAACTTACCCTATACTTGGTATGACGGGTAAGTAATAAAATAAAATGAATAAAATAAATAACAAAACTCTCGAAAAAGTCAAAAATAGCCCGGTTGTAAACCAACCTCAGCAAGAAAAAAAAAATAATAATGTATAAAAATAATAAAACTTATTTGAATAGAAAGCCTCCATCGACTTAACATTATCATGCATCTGGGTCTTTTTCTTTGACTTCTGTTGCGTCTCAAGGGGCCGCTTCACTCAAATGAAAAGACACATTCGCTAATCGCTAATCCTACGGAAGAAATGATATCTCGTTTGCATTTCAATATTTTTAAATCACCTTTTTTTGCATTGGATAGCTGAGATTGATCTCTATGCAGGCTGTTTTTTACTTTTATGATTTTGTTTAATACGTATTTCTTATAAAGAAGCTTTCACTTTCGGAACCAGTTTGGAAAGCGAAAAAATATCTGCAACCAAAATCGTAGAAATTTCTTTCGTAGGATTAACACTCGCCCTAATCGTTCGGTGTTTTCTTCAAACCTTGGACATCCTTGCGCACATATGCGTTATTAATGCCCCCATGGAAGGTAACCCCTCCCCCATGAAGGCTTATATCCTTTATGTTGATAATTTGCCGTCATAAACACAACCAATTCAGTTGAAAATTCTCCTTTAGTGATTTCCTCTAATAAGGAGAAATCTAAATAAATACATACATATGCGATACATGTGCCATACATATGCGATATAGAATTTATGTATATAACGAACAATAAAGAGCATACAAAAATTTTAAACGTTCATTCCAGCCATTATTACTCGAAGACAGCAATGTGATTTCTTTTGTGTGTCCCTGTAAATGAATTAAAAATGCAATAAATGCCCTGTTATAACGTAATCGTTGTAATATTTAGTGATTTATATTAGTTTAAATCTATTTCAAATAGCGTAATCTCATTAAAATACTCTTCGAACGATTTTCCCCCACTTCTACCATATAATGTAATGCAATTCTTTTGAGTGCCCCTGTAAATGAATAAAAAGAGCTATGGATGCTCCTTTAAAACATAATCGTAGTTAAACTCAGTGATTTATCTCAGTTTCAGCATCTATGAAATAACGTAATCTCATTAAAACGCTCTTCAAGCGATCTCCCCCCCCCCCCCCTCCTACACTATAAAGTATCGGAATTCTTTTGAGTGTCCCTGTAAATGAACTATTAATCTTACATACAATACCGAACATGCTTCAGTGATCCGTTATCAATTGCATGAAAATCGCAGTTTATTTACGGGAGTAAGAATGTTGGAAAGTGTTAAAATAAGACAACTAAATTATTACGGCTGTAACTTTAAGGAGTAAATATAAACAAGTTGGAAATTGCACGTAAAGCGTAGCAAATGAGGTGCGTTCGTTGATAACGAAGTTTTAAAATATTCAGATCTTGCTGATATAGTAGAGCGTACTTTGGATACAGTATAGTGATCGAAATCTTTGTGTTCCTGTAAATATGCAGGGAGTAATTTTTATTATACTTCATTAACGTATATCTTATTCATAAAATGTGAAGTAGTTTAATATAATTAACCCCCCCCCCCCCAAGCAATGTTTCCCCGTATAACATTATTTAGTCGAACACATTTGAGTGGCCCTGTAATATAATAATAAATATTCTTTGCATCACAGATTGTACAGAATGTATTTTTGGTACATATTTCATAGATTCATGCCAATTCTGTTATATTCAAATGAGTGTAACACCATTAAAATGCATTTGAAACTTTTTTCCCCATTGACCGTAAGGTAACGCAATACTTTTGATTGTCCCTGTAATTGATCAATGCATCCGCTTTTCATAACATTTGAAATGACTCGACAAAATTATATAATAAATATACGTTTTAAATTTCAAACGATTAAAATGCATTTTAAACTTTTTTCCCTATTGACCGTAATGTAACGGAATCCTTTTGATTGTCCCTGTAATTGATCTATCCATCCGATTTTCATAAAATTTGAAATGACTCGACAAAATTATGTAATAATTATGTAGTTTAAATTTCAAACGATTCGGTTGGGTAGTTTTTGCGTTGTTATATGCGGACGGACAGACAGACGGACAGACAGACAGACGGACGGACTGAGCGACAACAATAGGTGCTACGTATTTACATAATTACAAACGCACCTAAAAACAATAAAAAACATATACTTTGCATAAAATATCAAGTTGAACAGATGTACTTCTGTTTTCCATACTCTTCGATTTTTTTACAAAGGTAGTTTCACTTTCAAAACCGGTTTTGAACCAGTTTGTAGACTAACAATAAACAAAAATTTATTATTTAAATAGAATAAATACCTTTTTAATTGTTATCCTACTTGTGAAACACAGCTTTAACATCAAAGAACAGTTATGCCTCTTCTGAGTTTCCGCGGGAATCTAATTGTTCGACGATGTTGTCACGTAACTTTCGCATCCGGGGTTTTTCAAACTGATATCATTCGAAACCGAAAATAAATATTTTTCATAAACTGTAATTAAACCAACATGGCACCAACATGTTATTTTAATGTTTTCCAAGCCAAAACAGTTTTTATAATTGCAAAAGAATCATTTAGAAGGGAAAAAGAAAATAAATATTTGCAAATGGTGTTCCACTGTTGCCAATCAGTCTTGTAAAATAATACTGGAAAGTATCAATATCAAATTATTTTTCAAATTGCAGCGCTATTGCGTCATTTAAATATATAAAGATATATTCATTTTTTTTAGGTGCGTTCGTAATTATGTAAATACGTAGCACGTCCGTCCGTCTGTCCGTCTGTCTGTCCGCTTATAACAACGCAAAAACTACCCAACCGAAAATCGTTTGAAATTTAAAATATATATTTATTACATAATTTGTCAAGTCATTTCAAATTTCATGAAAATCGGATGAATAGTTCAATTACAGGGTCAATCAAAAGTATTCCGTTACATTACGGTCAATGGGGGGAAAAAGCATCAATTGAATTTTAATCGTTTGAATTTTAAAATATATGATTATTACATAATTTTGTCGAATCATTTCAAATTTTATGAAAAGCGGATGCATAGATCAATTACAGGGACAATCAAAAGTATTCCGTTATATTATGTTCAATAGGAATGACACGAATGACTCCGTCATCGAGTTACGGGATGAAATCATGATGTAGGAAAAGATTATTAGGTGTATTTTAAGGAATGATTGGTCTGCCTCGTTATTTCTTGGTACGATATGAGTAACAGCGGGCGCCAATTCGCCATTTTGGCGTCACTTTAACGTCATCGAGTTACGGGATGAAATTGGTGCCAAATTAAAGGTAAAATAAAGCGTTTTAAAAATGTTTCGGTATGCCTGCGCTTTTAACAAGAGTGCATATTTCTTTTTTTTTCCCTCTACTTCAACGATGCATTAAAAAAAAAAAAAAAAAAAAAAAAAAAAAAGGACAAATGTGCGATGTGTAGAAGATTTGAAATATTGAGTGTCAGTATCCTATAACACAAATTGTCAACAGACAGAAATACTTCATTTGACAAAGAGTGCATTTTTTTCCTTATGTTACAATGTTTAAAATATAGCAGGCCCCTGTTACTGCAAGGGCAAATCGGGACTTTGCCCATGGACCCCAGACCTTAAGGCACCCCCAATTTCATACATTAAATTTAAAAAAAAATTCTTTCTTTTTCCATTGCCATATATCGATATTATTAAATTCATCTTAAAGTAATATAACAAATTGCTAAAGTTATATAAAAGAGTTTTGTTTTTACTAAAGAAAAAAAAAAAAGTGTACTTTTATTAATTAAGGTATTTCATTTGGAATTGACAGAGCTAAGAATTTTCTTCCATTTATATCCAAAGTGCGGAAATATGCATTACACATTTGAGGGATCATAACTTGAACAGTTCTTAGACTAACAATAACAAAAATTTCACAACATTATTATTTAAATAGTATAAATACCTGCTTTATTTGTTATCCGACTTGTAAAATACAGATTTAACCACTTTTTAATAAGAATAATTAAAGAACAGACGAAACCACAGCTACGCATTTCTGACTGAGTTTCCGCGGGAATCTAAATGTGAAAATCAAATGCATAGATCGATTACAAGGACAATCAAAAGTATTCCGTTACATTACGGTCAATGGGGGAAAAAGCATCAATTGAATTTTAATCGTTAGAATTTTAAAATATATAATTATTACATAATTTTGTCGAATCATTACAAATTTTATGAAAATCGGATGCATATATCAATTACAGGGACAATCAAAAGTATTCCGTTACGTTACGTTCAACAGGAAAAAATACTTTCAAGTACATTTTAATGATGTTAAACCCTTTCGAATATAATAGAATTGACATGAACCTATGACGTGTATATATATATAAAGATATACTGAAATATACATTCTGTGTAATCTTTAATGCACAATCCAATTTGAACCCAATCGCTACCGTCGGCCTAACCGTTCGGAGTTTTCCGTTCCCTGATTCTACGTTTTTTAGTCATTTTTGGGCAGCAGGGGCCTCGCTAAGTGGGAGGATGGGGGGAGCCTCCCCCCCCCCCCCCAAACATTCGTGAATGTTGTTACACTCGGCAAATTTTCTTTAAAATTTCAATAAAAATTATACTATATTTTCAATTTTTGATAGAATTGGCAAAAATTACAAAACTAATTGGGAATATTATTAACCTTTTAACAAATAAGGGCTATAATTCATTTTCTAATTGTGGTAAGTTGGAAAAATTGTGAAATGAGTTCGCAAATATTGAAATTTGACATGGCAATTTTAGGATCCCCCCCCCCCCCCCACATAAAAAGTCTTAGCGATGGCCCTGTTCACCAGTATATAGAGTTAAACTAAAATTTGCGAGTTAAACTTTGCAACTTGAAAAACTCAGAGCAGCCGAAACAAGAGGAAACACGTCATCCACTCGCAACGTAATGACGTCACTCACTAGAAATAGACAGTTCTGAACTGGCACTTAAAATACAATGGCTATCTGTTGATTGCAAATTCTCTATAAACTTAAGTTTAAACACAAATATGCAACAAAATACGATAAATATTTAAATAAATAAAGCTGAAATATAAAATATTTCGCATTTTTGAAAATTATTTGTTGAATCTGGCATCATTGAATTAATTGAACTAGAGTAGCGAGTGGCAACGATTTTCAACGACAACGAACAGAGTGTTTTTGTTGACAGCATTCACGGTAAGAAAAGTTTTAATTTTTAAAAAAATGTAATTTAAACTTTATGAAAATTATGCATAAGCTATTTAAAAATAATATGACGGTGTATTTCTAACTGGGCTAATTAATTTTATAAATTTATTTGAAATAGAATAGAATTTAATTTTGAAAATCCGTTACGTTGTGTCGCTGTTGAAATGATTTTTCAGTTTCATTTTTCAATTTCTCATACTTTATCGCAAAAATTACTGTCCGCTATTCAGAATGTCAGTTATTCAGAGGTTAAACGTACTAAAATTTAGATTTTGGGAGTGGGGATCGGTAAACTGTCCATTAAACAGAGGTGTCCGTTATGGAGATTTTACTATATAATGTTTTCCTTCCACAAGTCTCATAAGATATGTAACCTCTATTTTCTGCAATTACCAGATACCTAAAAAAAAACTTATCAATTGTTGTTCTATCAAAAAATTATACACATTAAAATTGTGGAAATATAAAAATTATTCATCAACCATCATGACCACCTTTCAGTTTCGAAATCGGTTTTGAAGGTGAAACTAACTTTGTAAAAAATATCTGCAGTTAAAATCAAAAAAGGTGGGCTCTCGGCATGCACCTCAGCTATCCAATGCAAAAAAAATTGTTCAAAAATGTCAAAATGCGAAAGAGTTATTAGAAAAAATGCTTCCCCATAGGAATAGCATTAGCTTGCGAGCCTTTCCTTGAGCGAGGACAGGGACCTTAAAATGTATTGCGATTTTGCACGCAAGCTTTTATACTTGTTTGTTATCTTCTGTACACTCGGCATTTCTATATGTGCATGTTGATTTGTAACTTTTTTTTCTCCAGATGTTCCGTTAGTCTCTGAAAGTGGCCTGGAATGTCCAAAGCATGCCCGAATGATTTTCTATCACAGAGGTTGCGTCCCCTGGAGAGAGAATGAAAAGAAATTCTCCAAACGCTAAGGTATACACTCTAATCGTTTCTCTTTGCTTTCTGATTGTACCTGATAATCTTTTATGTGTCTCTTTACCCCTTTTGGGTCTGTAATAGTACATGTAATGGAATATTATAAAAATACTTTTGCTATTATTTAAAAATAATAATGTTGATTAATATATGTGACACACCTAGTGAATGAAAAAATTCATTCACTAGGTGTCAGGGTTGTTTTGTTAAAACCACGCTGGTTTAAACCAAGTGGTTTTAAAAAAAAAAACCATGCTGGTTTTTTTTCATGTTTTCATGTATTTTACGCATTATTAAAATATCCAAAATCCAAGTTATGCGGAAGCTACAAGCACAGCCTTTATTTTATTTTATTTATTTATTTTTATTTATTTATTTATTTTTTTTTTTTGCTTTTTTTAAAAGACATTAATAAATTTTTAAAGTGTCAAACACTTTTAATCCGCCCAACTTTTCTTACTAGCTATAAATCTACACGGCAAACTAATTTTTTTAATGTGAGCTATGGAGGAAAAAAAAAGCTGTTTGTTTTGCTTCTTTTTTAAGCCTTTTATTTTTAAAAAATAGCCTAAGGTACAATTTTACCATTTAAATTGCATCATATATCAAAGCATTAATGATGACATAACATAAGTCATTTTAAAGTAAAAGGATGTCTAAAACTAGAAAAAAGAAATATATAATCTGGTAGGAAAATAGAAATACACCAAGAACAGGCTCGAGAGCCAAATGTATAAATTGCATGCAATGCAAATGCTGTCAAATTAGTTCTCCCTTATTATATTAGATGGAATTGTTTTTCAAGATGCCTTAGATGTTTGCCTTAAAAATTACCCCACTAAAAATTTGTGATGAAAATAAGAATGTTAATGATAAAAATATTCAAAAGTTTCTATCTATGTCTAATTTTAATCTAAAAAGAAATGTTGAAGATATGTTTGAATTGTTAAAGCCTATTGCAGTTGCCCTAGATAATATCTAAAGTAATAATTGTTCCATTGCTGATGTAGTTTATATTTGGAAAAATCCCCAAAAAATATTAAGATAAAAAAAAACAAGTAAAGAAGTCCCGCAGTGTTTTGAGTCCAGGTATAAAATGGCTCTAACACCCATGCATGCTTGATATCGTGGTACAGTCAAAATGGTCTGACCAAGAAAAAAAAAAAAAAAAGGATGCATTAAATTTTGCAAAACTAGAATATCCATATAACTTTAGCTTGCACTGATAGTACATTTTATGCCAATCTTCACCTTTTGAAAAAGTCGAAAAATTGTATGTCAATACACATGCGATTTTTTTTAGCATTAAAAAAATGCATATTGATTTTTTTTATTTAAATAAATATATATATATAGTAAAAGATTAATAATCATTTGTTGTTGTTGATATTATTGATACAGTGAATGATTTCTAAATTAAGCACAGGAAAATGTTTTCTATTTTTGCTTATTTTTTGTTGATTTAGTGAAATATATTTGTTTATCCCTCATTATGTTATGTTCTACATAATAATTATTTCTTTAATTATTATCTAAAGGCTTATATGAGTATACTAATAAATTAGTAGTTCAACATTTTTTAAACAATAAACATTTCCCTAAAGAAAGCTAAACTTATAGGTAATCATATATATTATAAAGCAGAAATTCTGAAACTTCCAAACGAGTGTTTTCAAAAACTACCCAATGGATCTTTTTGCAGATTATATCATTCGATAGGAAATATTTTTGAGGAGGTTTATGATACAAATATACAGGGATAACTCTGATTTTTCGTACTAAATTTAGCATTTTTCTGTTATTTTTGAAGAAAGGGTTGCCAGTACTTATTTTTTGGCGAAAATTATCATTACTAAAGAAATTAAAAAGGATATATCTGTTAGAAATATTACAAACATCTTGCAAATAAAGGCAGAAAAAAATTACTGATAATAAAATAACTATTGATAATAATAATAATAATAATAATAATAATAATAATAATAAAGGAAAACCATTTAATGAGTCATGATATTATAAAAAAAATATTTATCTTAAAAATAAAAGAAATATTTGCAACATTTAAAAAATAACATGAACTATTACATATGATGCAACATTTGGCGACTTATCCTTGCGTTAGAATAAGAAAAAATAACTTGAAAATTTTATTAAATGAATTTTGAACGATATTTATTTTCCTTTCTATTATTTCCTTTCTCTTTTTTATCAAATTTCGATAGTATATAACTTACTCCAGAGAAAGGCAGATCTAATTATAAAAATAATTGTGAGTTATATATTTGTTTCTTTGAGATTTTTTTTAAACTTTTGTCGGCAAAGAATTCAGCCAAAAATGCATATGTCTAACATTAGGTCGCAATAAAGTTGTTTTTTCCAAAAGGAGATAATTTTTGGAGTGTATTTTAGCATTCAATTGTAAGTTCAATAAACATAATTTAATATTTTAAAAATTGTAATCTAATATTTAAATTTTAGCTTCAGTGTGAAATTCTGCCACACACATATATATTGTAAAATAATGTCATTCTTTTTCAAAAGTTTTTCACCGTAATTTTGAAAATTGTAATCAACAAACATACTTTTTTTGCGTCATTTTGTCAAATTCTCTTCCAGGGAAAATTAGTTTTAAAATTTACAAACTGAACAAGGAAATCTATGCAATTTAAATGAAATTTATGCAATTTTGCGTTATTACTATCGATAAATTCAACATTTTGAAATAAAAATTGCCTGCTGAAAAAAATGACACAGATGTCATATATGCACCACATTGGCGCGATTGCAACAAAACGTCGATTTTATGTTCATATGGTAGCTCGGCTATTGTATATCTATTAATAAACTATTTACTCTTATTTATTTATTTTTAAATGATGTAAATTGTTTTATTTTATAATTTTTAACAAAACATTATTTATTTATTTTTATTTCCTTTTTAAAATAATAAAAAACAATTAAAAAATATATATGTAATTGATATTTAAAAACGAAGTTTTCGCCAAATTTGTGTAAAAAAAGAAAAAAGTCTGTTTTAATTAGCCATTTCTTCTTCAATTTTCTTCATATTTTTCCTGCGTTAGATAATATTTAAAATGATATTGGACAAATCTTCGATAATTGAACAACGCCAAGTAGCATATTTACTATATTATTGAAAGTTTTACTGGCACAGATATTGTATATCACCGAGGTAAGTAATAGGCTTTAAATTGGCATTATTTTGTCTGACATATTAACCTGACTATTAATATTTATTTATAAATAAAATGTTTATTTACTTTATAAATTGTATAAATTGTTTTGTTATATACTTATTAATTAAACTTTTTTCATTAATTTTTATTACTATTTAAATAATATAAAATAATTTAAATATACACATGTAACTGGTATTCGAAAACAATGTTTCCGCCAAATTAGCATAAAAAATTATCGCGCCAAACTCGGCGCATATGGCATCTTTGCCGTTTTGTTTATGTATTAAGGAGACTTCTAGATCATCAACAAGGTTACAGAAAATTTGTCAGATTATTTTATTTGAGATTATTAAATTTGTGGTTTTTCATTATGAAACAAACGAAGGAAAGAAATTTTACTATTGATGCAACTACAGAATTAATGACTGCTTGGTGTTTTTTTTTTTTTTTTTTTTAATCGGAAAGGCAATTTTTTAATTATTTGTTTATTTTTTTTTGTTTACATTATTATAATCACTTTTTCCATTTTTATATACGCATCACCTTGGCACGTTTTTTTTTTTTTTTTTTTTTTTTTAAATCTGACATCAGTTTGGCAAACACTAAGTTTTCAAATACCAGTTACATATTATATTATTTTCAATTATTTTCTATTATTTTAAAAAGGAAACAATAATAAATAAGTGAAGTTTAATTAATAACTATAGAACAAAACAATAAAGAAAAGTAAAGAAACAGTTTATTAGAAAATAAACAACAATAACCAGATTACCACGCAATCCATAAAATCACAATTTTGTTGCAATCGCGCCAACGTGATACATACATGACACCTGACTAAAATATTATTGGCTATATTATTATTTATATATTTTTATATTATCTGGTACTACTTAATTATCCCATTGACCAAAAAAACTGCCGCCAAAATATAAGATTAAATGTCAATAATGGATTATCGTAAATGTCACATTCATTTGACATTAAACATGTTACATGCGTTTGTTACGTTATCAACTATTTTTTGATTCGACGTTTTATTTGTATTTCTATAAATATTTTAGTAATTTATTGATTCTTTTGTTATTTAAAATAAAAGTTACATCCGTTTGTATAATATGGTGAATCGTTTTGCAATATGTATAATTTGGCAAAATTGATTTATGGAATAATAAAGTAGTACCTATTATTTGTTAAAATTCTATCTGGATATTTAAGTTGACAGAACTCGCGTACTTTTCAAGTCTCCGTATAGGCATTCGCCAAGCTGTCGTTAATTCTGGGTTTTAGCCTTATTATGTATTTTTCATCTGCAGTTATTTTACTATCACTAAAAAAGCAATATTTGCAATGTGCAGGAAAAATCTTCGGAATAACAATGATATAGAATTTAAAAAAATATATTTGCAATTAATTTATCAATCATTCAGGTTAAAAAAAATACTTTAAAATTGGCTAAGAAAAAAATATACATGAAATACTGACAGCAGAAAATTTTGTTTTTAATGTTTATGTTGCAGTTTTAATTAACATTTAAGCCCTATCAACAGAATTTTATCAAAAATTAACTATTAAATACTACTTCATTACCCCATCGAACCCCTGCCCCCCCAAAAAAAAAACTATCGCCAAGGTATAAGATTAAATGCCAATAATAGATGATTGTAAACTTCACTTTCATTTGACAATAGACACGAAATAAGTCTATCGTTATAAGCAATACAAATGTTTGACGTCAAAAATCATAATGGAATTGATTACAAGCTGAAGTTTTATTTTTCTACAAAATTTAGCATAAAGATTATCCCCTATTTAAAAGCTACATGTTTGCAACTGGTTTAAAAAAATGAAGAGGCAGTGAAACTGATGTAATTTTAATTTTACTCAAATAATTCAGCTTTAAAACACACCTTTTATACTTCATTGTTCTAATAAATATATAAGTTAAACCCTCTTTTTTACATATTTTGCTATGTACTTTGCTGGAACAGACCAAGGTAGATAGAAAACTGTAGTAGACCTGCCAGGAGAGGATGGTTATTAAAAAATGTAACGCAACATGTAATGGAGATTGTATTTAGGCTACCAGATCTACACATAGTGCAAGTTCAGATTCGGGAGTTTAATAACTAACATATGATAATGTGAGGTATGAAAATTAATAGAGTTTGATAATCATTGCAATTCTTTCTAACAAAATAATGTGATGAGTAGAGAACATTTTGATTCCTGCTGTCATAACGGTCTCATTTTCTTATCAAACTCTACTATAAATGATAAAACAAGAGAGATAGTTCTTAATTACCCAAATTTTGTCCAAGGCATACAATAGTGCAATATCGCAATGTCATTGGCACTGGCATCGTTTTCAGCATTGCGGAAGGACATTCCAGGTGATGGTATACACTGCTTTAAAAAAGAAATTTCAAATCACCATTTTGTTTGAGTCAAGATTCGTTTGGAAAAATGGACCAGCGCAGCGGGCATAGCCTGCTAGTTTAATTATAATTTTTATATGCTTTAATTATTTAATTATATAAAAAAATTAAGTACCAATATGAATGTTTAACATTAATTACAAAAGAAAAATCATGACTTTTTAAAACTCAATTTTTTTTTTCTTGCAAATGCTTTTTAAGTAATGATGGGAAAAAAACCCGGTTTTTATAGCAACCCTGCTAGGTGTATTAACGAAGATTCGTTTTCAAAATTAAATATCAAATATTACTATCCCAAATACAGCGATACATCTGAAATCAGAACTGGTGTCAAACTAGATACACATTAGATGACACAACTCGCTTTATGAAGATGGTTTTATAAATATTTAAACATAAATTCTAAATGCTGAATAAAATAATTTTTTTATTCTATAGTTTTCACTTTTAAATAATTACTGGCTTAAATATGTAACATTATTATGTATATATCTTTAATTTACATCTTCCTTCATTCATGTTGTTATCAATTTCTGTTTATCCTTTTAATGTATTCCTAAAAGTCGCCAACCCTGCTTTTCACATTTCTAATCATTAGTTACGTTTTTTCCTTCTCTATTCATTTTAATAATGTTATGATTTATTTGTAATGCTTTTCTCCATTTTATTTCTGTTTTATGTGTCTTGATAACCCCGTATAATTTTGCCCTGCGCAGATGAAACCACACCTTATTTGTAGTAGAATATTTGGGGTCTGCCAACACATACCTTTTTAATTACTTGTTGATATATATTGTTTTACAATTACTAGTTTTACGCATACATGTGACCATTAATTGTGAAAGAATACAATCAACAAAAAACTTATAAAACGGAGCATTTGGAATTTGCTGGACAATAGGAGACTCATCAGACCCCAAACGCTACAGAACTACAAACAGAGTGTGCGGTTTCATCTGCGCATCAGCCATAAAAAATAAAATAATACGAAATTTGGGATTGTTTATACACAGCTTTATGAATGACACATTAAGAGGGTACTCCAGTCTGATGAAAAGACTCCAATAGGATTAACATAAGTGAGTGTGTCTTTTCGACATGACTCAAGTAGCCTCTCAATCTAAGATTAAAATGATATAACATATCAAATATGTCGAATCTTTTGAGATCACTTTTATTGTATACATAAAACCAAAATGAAATACTCAAATTACTTAAAAGCGTTTTTTATTTATAATTACCATAAAAAAACTACTACTTTCAAGTATGTCATGCTCATCATCAGGGTTGAAGCAACAAAAGAGTAAAAGTTGAAGGCTGAGTTCTTTTATACAAAGCCAACGTGAAAAAGGGGGGATGTCGGAATGTTTGAAATTTGATAGAAGAGGGGATGCTCTATCGAATGACTTTGTCGTACGACGTCCCAAGAATATGTTATAATCTACTCAAAATAAATTGAACATCCCCTCTTCTATCGAATTTGGAACATTCTGACATCTCCCCTTTTACTTTTTTACCTTGACTTTGGATCGATCAACTTCATATAAAACAACTCGCAACTCTTTTGTTGTTTTAACCCTTATGATGAGCATGACATGCTCGAAAGTACTAGGTTTTTCTTGGTCATTGTAAATAAAAAACACCTTTGAGTAATTTGAGTATTTTATTTTGGTGTTATGCCTTTAATCTAAGTTACATAAAAAAAAGAAGTGATGTAGTAGTTATGTCTAAATCTCTCAGGTTTTTGTTCTAGTCAGAAAGTTTGATACTACTTAACATATTGCTCCTTGGCTTACCTGTTGGTTACAGTTAAATGTCAAGTCGATCATAAATAGTGTATAGTAGATGCAGATTCATGTCTATTCCTAATTTGCATTTCTTAAGGCACTATTCTTTTATAAAGATGATATGTCGCCTATTATAAAGAATAAGATTATTCTTATAATAGGCAGTAAAGCTATTTAGTTAGTTACTAGCGGCCTTCGCCCGCTACGCTGGTCGGTTTATCTAAAGAAATCTTGAAGAAGTAGATAAGGTTCAGACATACATTAAAAAAAAAAAAAAAGCAAGTCGATCATTCAAAAAACGTTGGGAAATATCAAATATTTACTGTAATTTTTTAAGAAAAACAAAGTTTCGAAAAAAAAAATTAAATCGAAAAAAAAATTACACTGACATATTAATGCAAGGAAATTTTCCCAGAGAGAAAATTCGCCTTGAATACAATATTTCAAATTCTTTTAATTGCTTATAGGCGTTAATGCCAACATAGTGAAAAAAAATTCCATGCTGGGAATCGAACCCGGGCCATCAGTATGGCGCACTGACGTTCTACCGACTAAACCACATGGAACGACAGCCAGCTTGAAACTTTCTCATACTTAAGTAGACTGGCGAAAACATAACGATAGCGCGTTTTAAAATCGCACAGTGACATCTATTGGATTTTATATGTACTAAAAAACGTTATGTACTAAAAAACGTGAGCAGCGCACCTAATAGTTTCTTTTGTTTCTTTTTGTTACTTTTTTGTCTGTTGTCCGATTTTGATGAAACAAAGCCTATACACTGCCCGGGAGTGTGCATTCTTCATTAGTGAAAACCGCATAAAAATCCATTCAGTAGTTACGAAGATAACCTCGAACAAACAGACAGACAGACAGACAGACAAAAAATTCAAAAAATTTTTTTTTGTGTTTCATTGGTTTTCTTTTATCGCCCTGACTCCATTTTTGTCAATTATCTTCAATGTACAGACACACCGGGTCCTACTGTTTTATTATATGTATAGATTTATTCTACATTATGTCATAACTATGATTGTTTACTACCATTGTTTTTTTTTTTTTTTTTTTTTGGCTTGTCACAAGAATAAGTTGGGGGGAGGGTGCCAAATTTAAACTTTGCCCCAGGGAAGTTTTTTCTTTGCACGGCTCTGGTTGATCATATCACCATTATTTGATAAATGGCACAAATTAGAAAGTGAAAAACATTTTTAAATGAGAAAAAGTGCTTGAGAATAAAGAGAATAAAACATTTATTTTAATAGGATCTATCCTGTTTATTGAATATATGTAAACAGTGAGACTATAATATGTAATTACTCTAATTTGGTTTCTTTTATAGATATTGAAACATACTTTTTTAAATTCAAATAGGGATATGTTTGTACCCGAAGAATCATGTTGAAAAGAAAAAAAAATTGTAATACAGGGGATCTTACTTTCTGAACAGCGTCCTGTTTTTATGACATTAAGTAATTTTTTTTTTATTTGTGAAAAATCTAGTCATAATTTTGTGAATTTTAAATGATCGTTATATTTGGATTTTGGTTTATACGTTATTAAGACGATATATGCTTTTAAAAAACGACGAATATTTGGTATTCGGCCCTGTTGCCGAATATTGAAGGCTTGTTGACTGAATAATTCGGCCGAATACCTATAGTCGAATATTTAGAGATATCTCATATAGAATCACCCCTGGTACTAAGGCCACCTGTTTTATCAAGGAATATACATTTATTGTGTGATTTTTGAAAAAAAAAATTTCTATTTATTTATTTATTTATTGTTATTAATCAAACTTTTTGTAATTTTCATGTTTATGTAAAATTTAAAACTGCACTGTAATCTATAAAATGTCGCCACTAGATTCTCTTTATATTTGGCATCTGAAGTCGAAAAAAATTTTCCTCCTTTTTTTCTTTGGTCCACTTTCATGCCCAAAAATAGAAACACGTCATTTTGACGGGCTATCTTTCTAGTGCATTAATATACATTTAAATATAATTTATCACTTATAATTTTATCTGCAGTATTAATTACTAATTCATATTTTTCCATTCAGTGGAATGTCTGTTTTATTTTTAACCAAATATTTGTAACTTTGTTACTCACTAGCTGCTAAATAAAATAAAAAAAAATCATTTTGATCTATTTTTAAAAAGTGGCCACTAATGAAACTGGGTCTACTGGCTACTTATTGAATTTCCCAGTTTTCACCTCTATCTCTCTCTCTACCTCCATTCTCACTGCCTTATATCATCCCCATTTATGTAAAGGTTTAAACCTTATGAACAGTTATTAATTTTTAACAAATTTAATTACTAACAATTTTGGTTTATTTATTAAAGGTTAGAATGTTTTCAAAGGAACATTAAATAAAACCCTCTGAGTGATCTGTGATCATACTTATCCAACCAACTTACTTGTTTTTATTAAGTGATCGCTATTATTTTTTACCTGTAACGAGAATATTCAAGGCGAATGCCGAAATATTGAATTCTTTATATACTTTTTCAGTAGGATATTTAAATGTGCCTGAATAAAATTGTGTACATTGTTTAATGAAATCTTATAAAGATAACCATCTAACATATTTTCTGGGGTAATTTTAAAAATTTACTTTCTTAATTAGAAAAATTTGTGCTATACGTACATATGATCCTTTTTTTAGTTTCTGTATTTAATAAAATTGGTTCCCCAAAGTCCCTCTTTTAAATAAAAATGGTTCCCTTTCTCCCCCCCCCCCCTCTTTGAGGACTAAAATGTGGTAGGAGCCCTAAACATAGACTATTCTCACTCCTCCCCCCCCTTCCCGCTTCTGCCTTTTGAATATTTTTTAATTACACTGATGTGACTAAGCTAAAAACATTTTTAGCAAAAAATATATATTTGGTCTTGAGAGGTTTTTTTTTGGGGGGGTAAAAAGCATAAACTCAGAAAAAGAGTCGCCGAACATATAGGTTATGTTAAAAGAAAATAGTTAAAGAATTCCTCCATTGCTTCTCATTGTTGGGAGGAGGGCCATAATTTTAGTTTTACCTCTGCTACTATTATCCAAAAATGCACTACTCCGCTAGACTTAGACCTTTTTCGAAGCACTCCATATGCATGAAGCAAAAAACTCCTTGGTTATAAATCCTTCAAGTGTATCGTACATCTCAACTTTCTGGTTAGATTTATTATGTCATCATTTCCGGTTTAATCTTATTGGTTGCTGAAACTTGTTGGTATTTTGGTATTATGTTTGCGATCATTTTGGCCATCCAATGAGATACGTGTGTCTCATATTGTTTATGTTCTTTCACTTCGCTCTTTAGAATGAAATATTTTATACTCCATTACTTGCTATATTTACTGAGAAATGTGTCAGTTAAGCTCATATTGCTTCAATGATAAACTTATAATTGGTTTTAACTTTTCTTTTAAATTTTAATTTCAGTGATTTAATATCGAATTCAACATGCTATTTCGGTTTAAAAATTTAAAACTGATTTAAATTTTAACGCTGTAAAGAAATAAATATTTATTTTCATTTTCATAATTGCTTGAGTTGTAAATTTTATTTCAGAGTTATTTATTTATGAATTGTTAATTTAATTCTATTTTTTATATAAATTTAAATTCTTTAATCTGTGTATGTTATTTGTATAGTTAAAGTTTTTATATTGTTTTACATTGTACAACAATGTTTGTCGATTAAAATGCCCTTTTTTTTTTGTAAAATCTTGTATCATTTAATAAACTTCTCATTAGATTCCTTTAATGCCTTCCTTTAATATATTCCTTTATTCTTATAATTCCTTTAATATATGCTGTATATATAGTTTTTTTTTTCTTTTCGTAACTTTAATTGCTATAATCTGTTTATTTTATTTTTATAATTACTTGATTATTTAAATTCTCTGTGCTGTTTTGCATCATTGTACTTAATTTTATAAGTAATGTATATTGCTGAAAACGCCATTTTTTAAACATATTGTATCACTTTACCCCTCTTTAATATTTTCTTTTAATTGGTCTCCGCTACTTTTTTCAATCAGAAGTAAGTCTATAGCAATCTAAAAATATATTTATTGGTTCTGTACATTTGTCATCATACAAAGAATTTAAAATTTTATGATTTTTAATTTTGTAAACCGCAAATCGGAGATTCGCAAGAAGGAAATATCTCCTTCTTTGTTAAGTCTTCGAATTCTTTCTGGATGTTTATAAACAGAATTTTCAACTAATGACATGATAAAGATTGTTAATGAACAGGATGTATAGCTTTCCCAGAAACATTTATGCTGAATGGATACATAAATAGTGTTATAATTTTACTGCAGCTGTGAGAACTAAAGATAAAAAAAAAGTTCAATGATAGACAGAAATATCATTGAGTGTTTTGCTTCTTATTGCTTCTCTTTATCGGATGCTTTAGAAATG
Organism: Maratus speculifer; assembly: GCA_964019185.1. NCBI lineage: Eukaryota > Metazoa > Arthropoda > Arachnida > Araneae > Salticidae > Maratus > Maratus speculifer. The sequence goes on from CAXHSM010001600.1 coordinate 47,340, forward strand.
TAATGCTGTGAAAATATACCACGAGAATAATTTAATTGTGGTAATACATGGCATGCAATATTGGACAGGAAATATTTTAAAATATCTGCTCATGATATTGGAAAGGTTAAGAAAAAATGCTATTGTGTAAAACAAGAAGTCCAATTACATGGAAAACTTTTGAAATTATATTAAGTTTTAAACTCTTTAAAGTTAAGATTTTAGTTTTGAACTGTGAAATATTTTTTTTAGTCTCATTTAGTGACTATTGAATCGAGATTTTTTTTTTTTTTTTTTTTTTTTTTTTTTTTTTTTTTTTTTTTCTTGTATAGTTTTCCAAACATTCGATGTGTTTACTATACGTGAAATACATTATGCACCTAGCTATATTTATTGATACGAAATTCTAATGTTCATTAATTGTACTTATTTTTGGATATACTAAATATAACGTTTTTGGTTAAAGATTCATCCTTACTAGAACTATACGTTTGTACCGAATTATATTCTATAAATTACATTCTATAAAAAAAAAAAGTTTTTTTTAAAATTTTTAATTTAATTTTTTTAGTAAATAATTAACACAGTTCAGATTTAAACAAAGGTTGATCATCGATCAAAACAAGATTTTTATGTGTAAAGCAAATTTAGATTCTTTTTCGATTCCCGGCATGCAAAAAAAATAAGTTTTCAGATAGAAATTTTAAGCATAATCTATGCGTATATACAAATGTATTACAGTATGGAACCAGTTAACCGTAAAACCAGTTATCCAGAATGATAGTGACAGATGATGGAATCTTTGCAGAAAAATGTCATACGCATCCAATTTCACATACTCATTGCTTGAAACAATTGTATAATTTGATGACTGCATCTAGTATTTGAAATGGAAATGTATTCAGTTGTACTTTAGATGTTTTCTATTTTTATTCAGAGGAAACAAGAATTTTTATTCCTAAAACATTCCCATGAATTACATTCTATCAAACTCTATTTTTTAATCTTACTTGCATCTGATTCTTAGTTCAATTAATCTAATAATTAATTTAAGATTAGAAGTAATACCACAACTACATATATTCCATAAAACTTATCAAATGGATGCTGCTTTAATGCCCAACCAGTTAACCAGAAGAACCAGTTTTCCGGAATGTATCTGACCCCAGCCATTCTGGATAAGTGGTTCTGTACTGTAGTTTAATTAGAATAATAAATCCATGCACCTTATAAAAATACTTATGATTACTTTAATTAAAGAATGTCCATGAGTTTTTGTTTAAAACAAAATAAATGAAAATTATTATTTTGTTTTATGACTAATTATTAAAGGCAAGGTTCATGATTTGGGGTTTGAAAGCTTTGCGATTAAAAATAGTATTTGTAAATAAAGAAATGAATTTTATATTGCTGAAAATATGCATAAACTATAATTAAGCAGATGAAGCGGTTGGCTGTTTAAAAAAAAAAAAAAAAAAAACTAGTTGGATGTGCCAATCCCAAAACTTTCTTCTATCTCATACATACATTTTAATATTAAAAAAAATAGTTACTCATTTTAAAGCTTTAATAATTTTAATTCAATACCTTACCAACTTTGATTTTCATATTAAATTTCTGCTTCAATCAATTAATCGGAGTAAAAACGAACTTCGTCTCTGCACGAACCGATGGACAATAAAATGATAAGCAGATTTTTTTTTTTTCAAATTCAGGGAGGACCTAGTTGCCTTACCAAAAAATAATCATATACAAAATGTTTAGTTCAGTTCTAGAACTAACTTCATACACTTTTATGTGGTGCAATATTGAAAATGGCATAAAATTTGGTATTGCAGTGCCCCCTTCCGGCGGATTTTTTTTCAGATTTAGGGCGATCCAACTAGCCATAGCCATAGACTTACACAAAAAAATTCGTTCAATTCGATGCATAACTTCATGTACTTTTGGTCGGTACAATATTGAAAATGGCACAAAAATCGCGATTGCAGCGCCCCCTTCCGGCAGATTTTTTTTCAAATTCAGGGAGGACTAACTAGCCATAGTCATATACATACACAAAAAATTTGGTTCAATTCGATGCATAACTTCATATACTTTTGGTTGGTACAATATTGAAAATGGCACAAAAATCGCGATTGCGGCGCCCCCTTCCAGCAGATTTTTTTCAAATTCAGGGAGGACTAACTAGCCATAGTCATACACATACACAAAAAAGTTGGTTCAATTCGATGTATAACTTCATATACTTTTGGTTGGTACAATATTGAAAATGGCACAAAAATGGTGATTGCAGCGCCCCCTTCCGGCGGATTTTTTTCAAATTCAGGGAGGACTAACTAGCCATAGTCATACACATACACAAAAAAGTTGGTTCAATTCGATGTATAACTTCATATACTTTTGGTTGGTACAATATTGAAAATGGCACAAAAATGGTGATTGCAGCGCCCCCTTCCGGCGGATTTTTTTCAAATTCAGGGAGGACCAACTAGCCATAGTCATACACATACACAAAAAATTTGGTTCAATTCGATGCATAACTTCATATACTTTTGGTCGGTACAATATTGAAAATGGCACAAAAATCGCGATTGCAGCGCCCCCTTCCGGCAGAATATTTCAAAACTGAAGGAGGACCTGCTTGCCACAACCAAAACCATTCACAAAAAATTTGGTTCAATTCTATGCATAACTTCATACACTTTTTGATGGCAGAATGGCGACATACAGACACACACACAGACAGACACACACACGGACAGACAGACATTTTGTAAAAACATGTTTTTTGGAATCTCTGACCCCTAAAACGTGTAAATCCGTCGAAAACTGGAAGTCGAAAAAAATTTCGATTACAATACTTTCTTCTATTGAAGATAGAAGAAAGTAAAAAAAAACCAGAGACTTACCGTTAAAAAAGTGAAAACTGCACTATAAAAATTTTCAAGAAATAAAAAGTTACAAAAATGTATTCGCATATAATGTATTTTAGTAACAATTTTGTCCCCCCCTCCCCACCCCTCTCACATACACACTTTTTACATAAAAAAATCAGTTATTAATTAATTGATGACTAATCGTTATTAATTGATGCAGTTATTTAAATGATGAAAGTTTAAAAATCGATATCGTTGTTCATTGTACAGAGAGAGATTTGTGTTTATTTTGTTTGACTTTTAAATTAATCGAAAAAATATATCAAGAAAATTATCATGGAAAAAAATAGTATATTCATTCTTATAAAAGAAGTATTTCAAATATAACCTAATTGAGAGAATTCGTAAGAGAACTTAAATTTTAATTTATTAAACACTAGTTAATCCGTCCGGTGTTGCTTGAGCCTGTTATAACAACATCGGATAAACAATAAATGTATATGATTTTACACCTTTAACATTATTTTGTCTGAATTTATATTTGCGAATGAAAAAAAAAAAAAATTCTTAAAGTTTTATTTTTACTAGTAGATGTACTCGTAAGAAGACATTTTCTAGATTTTCATGTAAGGACTTTTCATTGCTTTAAAGAAGCACTTATAACCAATGTGTGACGAACTTACAACCGAACTTATGAGCCGAAAATGTGCTTTGCCGAAAGGGAATAAAATTCAGAATTGAAAACGCTCTTTTTTTAAAAATTTTCTTTGTTCTCTATTTCTCTATGAAAATTAGTTCTCATATAGACTGATTTATTTCTATTTTATTCATTTAATAACACTTATTTGTTTCAATTTTTAACAAAGTTTAGCTTTACTCTAAGTTTGTTTATAAATACGCAGACTTGCCAAGTCTCCTGATTTCTGCAGGAGACTCCTGATTTTCAGATGTTTCTCCATACTCCTGATTTTTGACATATTTCTCCAGATTTTTCACATTTTTAAAATATTCTTTTATTTTACAATCAAATGTGCTGTGATTCAGTGATAAAAACTCTAATGCAGAGATGTAATAGTTTTTTAGTATGATTGATCAGTAGTATTTTATCTATCAAACTACATTCAGATTTATTATAAACAACAAATCTTTAAGATTTGATTCTGTTACTATTGCCATGTATCAAATTATTAATAATTTGTCTTGATTAAGGCTTATTTATCCCTTTAAGACCCGAGGAAATTATAAACAAAGCTATTCATGCTGATTGAAAGCAAAATATGTACTACATCCACTATCTGTTGATAAAAAATGATACTTTACTCTTTCTGCAAATATGAATGACCATTCGATTTGGGTTTTTATTACATACAACTGAGAAGCAACAATTCAAAAGAATGTCTAACCCGCACGATCGTGCGGGTTGGATCTAAAAGGGTTAAGATCTTTACTACAGTTTCATATAAATTTGTAAATAACAAAACATTCTTCTTTTTATAATATTCAGTTAAATTAAAAATATGTTTAAATATCCTAAATATATGCTTAAGAGCTTAAGTGTGTTCTACTTGAAATGATATATTTTCGTTATTTGAGTAAAAGTGACATATTTCTTTTTAATTTTCAGTAATAAGCAAGCCCAGTTGAAATTTAAACTTTCACTAAAGATGTTTGCATTTAAAAAATATGTTCTCATTGTCTCCTGATTTCTGAGATAAAATCTCCTGATTTTTAGCTTTCAGAACTTGGCAAGTCTGAATTCGATTTGTTTGAATGCTTAATAATTTTGTCCAATTCTCTTTCAGTTTGATTCTCATGTCTGCCATCTTGACACTATAGGATCCCATGAGGAGAATGGAGATGTCTAGATGGAATTCCATGGTGAGAACCTCTTTTATTTATTGATACATTTATATTGTTTTATTTATACCTTTATTATGTTTTCAGGTGTGTTTTATCTCCCATTGTAACCCTGAGATAAATGGCACACCCATCTTGTTATCCCTCTTCTATGCTTATTTTTTATTTTGTAAAAAATTTATTGTTTAAAATTGTTATAAGAATTTTCTTTAAAAATATCGGTACAAGTTTATACTGCAATTGTATTTTATAGAATAACATATTTTTCTTTTTCATCTTGTAATACTCTATTTTGACCCCAGACAATTAGGGGCATGTGTGTGTGTGTGGAGTAGGAAATCAGAAAAGTGTTTTTTTTTTTTTTTTTCCAGATGTCCTTTTAAAAATCTTGGCCTAAGTGCCCATTTCCCACCGTCTTAACTCATTTTTTCACCACTAGCAGATGTTTTAATGTTTAATTGTGTTCATTAAATATGTTCATACATACATACAATATGTATGAGGTTTAGTATTATGCTCGCACATTTTTATCAAAAAATTCTATCGATATACGGAAAGTCGTCCCCCCCCCCCCCTCCTAGAATGTTGTTTGCTCCAGGATCCCCCAATAGCCTTTGTCGGGCCCTGCTTCAACGGAATTCGCATCTTTTTGCAGTTCTTTCACATTTTTATATAGTCTTTTGAGGAAATTTGCCTATTTTACACAATGTTTTGCAAAAATGTGTGTTTTACATGATTTTTCGAATAATATTGTGTATTTAACTCAATGGTTTGAAAAAAATTGCATTTTTTCACATTTCATAACAAAAATGGCATTTTTTTCAAAATTCTCTCAAATTATTATCATCTACTAGGGATGGGCATTATTTAACGTATTAGGATAGAAAACACTTACTATGCTGGAACCTAAATTGTGTTAATATGTTACCGAAAAGTCCCTGTTATTTAAATAACACATGGTTTTAAATGACAGCTTCTTCATTTATTTGCCTTTATCAAGAAATCAATTTCGTATCTCTAAAATAGAACAATATTCACTAAAAATGTCCTGAACCTCTTTTTTTGAGACGATTACACCTAATGGGCCCTATCTTCACTCTCTAATCATAGGCAACTCTGATAGGCATGTGGTGCTTAAAAATTGTTTTGCTTTTCATAAATCCCTAGCTCATGAATAGAAAGAGTTTGCAACCCTAATTAAATTCTTTTTCCACTTGGTGCCTGGTGCTAAATCATCACCATCACATACTTTTTCCGATTCTGGTGGCACAACGCAGAGGTAAACGAAACACTGGAAGAAATAGTAGAATCGAAAAAGGTCTTAATTTTGTAAGAAAAAAGGTCATGCTTCACATGTTTTGTATTCACGAATTGAATATATGTTTGTGTATATAATATAATATATATGTCATATATGAATATATGTCATAATTGATATTACATAAAAGATATTTAATTTCCATGTTAAAAAGATTTCTTATAAAACCCAACAATATTTTGTCTAATTTTTGACTTGAGCATTTTTTTTTTCAACTAAAAATGTCTTTTCATGCTTTTATTTATTTATTTTGTTATTGTTTGGCTTCTAATATTCAACGAGTAACTTTCAATATCAAAAGGCAAACACTTCCTCCCCCTAGAGATATATCTTATAATATCATGTGCTGGAACCCCCCCCCCCTCTCCCTAAATTGATAACGTTATATTTGCACAACCCCAAAATGATTATTAGATCTAAATATTTTCCTTTTGTCGCAATTTATATTAATAGATGAAGACATGCTTGAATACTTTTGTTCAGCCCTGTAGTTTGCCTTGTACCTTTAATGCACGTCAGCATTAAGCTAAAATTTATTTTAAACAAAAAAGTCTTAAAAGAATTGAAATTATCTTTCATAGGCTTCCATGTACACAGTTCTTTGCATGCCCCTGTATATCATTTTATTTATACTCTGCAAACGTTTCTCAGAAAACTGAATGCCGTTCAATGTAAAAATGCATAACTTATTTAAGAATCACCTTTTAAGTAATTTACGTTCAGTAAATTCAGTAACGTTGGTAAACTCTTTTGGGTAGCCCTGTATAGAGATGGGAATGCTTGGAAAAAAACCGGTTTTTTTCCGAAGGCTTATTTTTCAATTTTTCCGAACTGGAAAAATTGAAATTTCATTTATGAAATAATATATTGAAAATTTTGTAATAGCTACATTCTCATACTTTTTATTTTTTTAATTTTTATGTTGAGTGTCTCACATGAAAATTTTAATGTGGGTAATCGGATCTCTGAGCAGAAATCTGTATGAGAAGACTTGAAAGGATTCTTCAAATTTTTTTCTTGTTTGAAACACAAGACCCTTTGCAAAATTTCTCTTGAAAATAGACTTTTCAGAAAAAGTTTAATCAACAAATTGAATCTTTCGCAAGTGCAGTAATTGAAGAAAAAAAAAATCTCATGCCATACAGCAGCTGAATCTTAAGTTGCATATATGTATGTAAATAACCTTATTAAAAATGTCTAAATAGGAACCTAAATATAGTAATAATTTCTTATTCAAAAATTCTGAATATATTTTCTACAAATATATACAAAAAGTTTGCAATTTCACAAAAACTTGATTACATAAAAAAAATCTAGATATGTAATTAAATGCAACTTCTCTTTTTTAAAATTAATTCATGTGTAAAATTATTGCAATAATATGCCAATTAATGGAAATGATAAAATTAAAAATTCAACATAAAATTTTGAAGTATGCATTTTTTACTTTAATCTACCTTTTCAAGAAGTACGTATTGAATTTGTGAAAAATTTGACTTCCAGTTTTTGGTGTATTTAAAACTTTTAGAAGGTCCTGAACACGTTTTGATGAATTTTGGAAAATATCTGTCACTCTGTGAGTCTGTATGTGACAAATTTTATGGGCACTCTATCTCAAGAACTGATGCACATAATTTCACAAAACTTTAGATTGAGTTACACCTTGATAAAAACTCGAGATGTTTAGTTATTAGTATATATTGCCAAACCGATGGCGCTGCTATGCTGCATTATTCATAATTTACACAATAGTTCTGTCTCAAACTAATGTATGTATTTTTATAAAATTTCAGATTAAGTTAATCTTTGACATAACTTCGCGCTCATTACTTTTTGGTTTAAATTGCTCAACAGATGACGCTGCTATGCTGCATTATTCATGATTATCGCAATAGCTTTACCTCAAGGACGATTAAAAAAAAAAAAAAAAAAAATCAAACTACAGTTTCTGATATACATTAATGTTGTTTAGTTTTTTGTGTAAATCCCCTATAGGTGGCACTAGCTGCATTTTTCAAGATTCCGTTATAGCTGATTAATTGAATGTTTTTTCAAGGTGTTGAATCTAAAATTGACCTCCATTTTACCTCCATAATGTACAGTAGGGTGGGCCGAAAAAAACTTTTTTCCGATTTTCGATTATGGCGGGTGCGGAAAAGTGGCCACTGGTGGCACTCAGTTCACACAAAAAATTTGAGATTTTTTGGACTTTTCCTTACCCTGCCGCAAATGGCTTGAAAATTTGCAAAAATGCTGATTTTTGAACTTTTTAGCTAAAAAGTTAAAAATGTTAAATTTAATTTATTTTTATTATATTTACTTGAAAATGCATCTTTAACGTACCAAATGCTTAAATAAGTTCTGATAATGCATTATTTAATTGCTAAGTGTATTTTAAATAAGCCGATTTTCATAGCTTTTTCACGTATAACAGGCAAAAATTGTATTGGTTTGAATCGTTCGTTGATTTCTCTCTTTTTTATGTTCCTTGGTATTTAAATTTGTTCTATCCGTCAAAGGTCATATATTTGGGCAGCAGACAGCAGTATAACTCAAAAACAAAGCTGGAAGGTGAGAATGGGGTGAAACAGGACTCTAAGTGTGCGCAATGCCTCATCGTAATGTTGAGGGTGAAGGAATATGTAAAAGAGAAGAGAAAATTGCGATAAGGAATTATTATTATTTTACCATGCTCAAAATCTGCAAAATTTGTTCAGTGTGGATGTGAAACCTTTTCTTAAAGAGATTCAATATACTTTTTGGATCGTTTGACGTACCATTACAGTGTTTTGTACATTTTATTACGACGAGCTTAGAAATGGCTATTATGAAGGTCCATGGCAATGTAAAAGGCACGCGACAGCATGAAAAGTATCCTTTTGAGGGCACCATGCTTATTGAAAGAATTGCTATTGCCAACTTATACTGATATCATGCGCCACTACTACTGATTGGGAAATGATATGGCAGCAAATCGAGAAATCCAATATTAGTCAATAGATGATGTTATTAAAATGGTAGGTGAAAAAGTTACCATTGAAAAAAAGCTTCCATACCAATGTTTTTCCAACGATCAATTTACAAAAAAGATTTAAAACTATTGAAAGGTTTCACCATATCGTACGAATTCTTCGCGGGTTGACCTTTCTTTCAAATCCATACGATTACAGGATTTCCCCAATGATCTACACTTCTTTTAATAGTCATGGTTTAGAATAATAGTTTAATGATAGGTGAAAAAGTTACCGAAATCTGAAAAAAAAGCTTCCATACCAGTGTTTTCCCAACGATCAATTTACAAAAAGTTAAAAAAAACTACTAAAACTTTTCACCATTTCGTACGAATTCTTCGCGGGTTGTCTTTACTTTCAAGCCCATACGATTTCAGGATTTCTCCAATGATCAACGCTTCTTTTAATAGTTTTTAATCTTCTTGTAAATCGATCGTTGGGAAAACACTATCTTTTATTCAGATTACGGTAACTTTTTCATCTACCATTTTAATAACATCATCTATCGACTAATATTGGATTTTTCGATTTTCTGACATATCGCTTCGCAACCAGTAGTAGTGGCGTATGATATCAGTATAAGTTGGCAATTGCAAGTCTTTCAACAAGTATGGTGCCCAAAAAGGATACTTTTCACTCTATCCCGTGTCTTTTACATTGCCATGGACCTTCATAATAGCCATTTCTAAGCTCGTCGAAATAAAACGGACAAAACACTGTAATGGTACGTCAAACGATCCAAAAATTATACTGAATCTTTTTAAGAAAAGGTTTCACATCCACACTGAACAAATTTTGCAGATTTTGAGCATGGTAAAATAATAATAATTCCTTATCGCAATTTTCTCTTCTCTTTTACATATTCCTTCACCCTCAACATTACGATGAGGCATTGCGCACACTTAGAGTCCTGTTTCACCCCATTCTCACCTTCCAGCTTTGTTTTTGAGTTATACTGCTGTCTGCTGCCCAAATATATGACCTTTGACGCATAGAACAAATTTAAAGACCAAGGAACATAAAAAAGAGAGAAATCAACGAACGATTCAAACCAATACAATTTTTGCCTGTTATACGTGAAAAAGCTATGAAAATCGGCTTATTTAAAATACACTTAGCAATTAAATAATGCATTATCAGAACTTATTTAAGCATTTGGTACGTTAAAGATGCATTTTCAAGTAAATATAATAAAAATAAATCAAATTTAACATTTTTAACTTTTTAGCTAAAAAGTTCAAAAATCAGCATTTTTGCAAATTTTCAAGCCATTTGCGGCAGGGTAAGGAAAAGTCCAAAAAATTTGAAATTTTTTGTGTGAACTTAGTGCCACCAGTGGCCACTTTTCCGCACCCGCCATAATCGAAAATCGAAAAAAAGTTTTTTTCGGCCCACCCTAATGTACAGTAATGTTGCAAAAACATGGGCAGTTTGCATTAGAAAAGTACAACTGCAATGAAAAAAACTCCCATATTTTGTTACAAGTAACTATGTTCCAAATTATACTTTCCCTCTTGATTAAACTTTGAATTTTTGTAGTTTTCTAAAGCACAGTAGAAGTTTATCTCTGTATGTAACTGCTTTTGTTAATTCCTCAAATAGTGAGCATTTTCTATTTGTAGTGTTCTGTTTTCATAACTTTTGAGTTCCACTCTTAGAAATATAAAATTACCATGTGGAAACATTATTGAATATGGTTTCTTATTCAAGAATAGAATACCAGATTTCAGGGTAAAAAGAAAAAAAAAACATTTATTTAAACTTAATTCTGTTTTCAATGAGTAAAAATCTAACAGTCAATAAATCCTACGCTATTTTTTAATTGCAGACCTGAAAACTAAACTAAATCAAAACTTAAATAAAACTAAATCAAAACTTTTTTGAGTTGAGATTGGAAAGCTATACCAAAACTAAACATATTTTATAAAGGAAATAAAATTATAATTCTAAGAAAAAAATAGTAATAATGTAAAAATATACATTTTTTAAACAAACAATGGAATTTTTAAATACTGATATTCATAATAATGACAAAACTGCCATAATTTCTTTAAACTAGTATCATTTACTTAAAAACTATCCTTATATTTAAATGGAATGCATAATTTATTTCATTCCAAACTGCAGACATATTGGCTCAGGTTTTTACATTAGGTCAACTGGTAGTTAAACATGTAACTGAAAAATCATTTCAACACAGATATGATATAACAAACAATAGCATTTAATAAAAATTCTTAGGCTGTGGGAAAAAAAAAAAAAAAAAAAAAAAAAAAACTAAACTTTTAAAAGCAGGCTTTGCTACTTTCTTTTTATTTTGCAATATAAAGTGAAAATAATTTTCATTTAATACATATAAATGGGAAAAAATGTTTATTACTTAATATTCTCTAAGAAAATATAATTTATTTGGAAGAAACAGTCATGAAAAATCAATTTTTCCAATTTTTCCGAAAAAAACCGGTAAAAAACCAGTTTTTTTCCGACACTTATATTTTTCCGGAAAATTTACATCTTTAGCCCTATACATCAATTATAGCATTTATACACATCGCATAATGTGCACAGATTTAATGAAACTTAAGCGTGCATATCATAATTGAAATGCATTTCATCCATCCATGAGCCGTATCGGATACATATACAGTACTTCGGAAAGAATGTACTATTTGAAATGTTTTGTGTGTCCCTGTAAATACTATGTACTTCATATTATGCAAGACAGTACCGTACATTTTGTATAACTTATATTAAGCCTCAGTGACATACATCAATTTTATTATAAATAACCCCCCCCCCCCCCCCCCTCCGAGAAACATGCCCGTCAGCCTGATTGTTCAGAGTCGTTATTTTCTTCGAACCTCAGATTTCCATGCGTAAAACATTCTATAAATTCGGCATTCCAAAAATATGAGCTCCCCCCCCTACAATTTCTTCTATTTTCTGAATAATATGTTTGGTTTGAATTTTTTTAATTTTTGTTTCTGCATTTAATGTGTTATAAAAATCTGATTTAACACGTTCTCTTCCCCCCCCCCCCCCTTGTTCAAAAATGCAAATTTTTTCCGATTCTGTAAAAGGTCTACTCAAATCAAAATTAGGTAACATCTGTGAAAGTCATTTTAATCCCGAGAAATTTGCAAATGCACTTATTCGGAAACTATGAGATTGAAAATTGTTTTTTATTTTTAAATAAAAGTAAATAAAAAAAAAAGAAAAGGAAAGGAAAAACTTTAAAACATTCCATAAATTCGGCATTTTAAACTAACTTTCAGTACACGAGTACTAATTGCTCTTCCATGACATTTCTGTGTCTGTAAAGTCTTAAAAATTATCGTAAAATGCAAACTTAACAACATTTCTAAATCATTTTATGCATTTCTAAGAAAATTAGAAACATTTCAATTTCTTCTTATCTGAATGAAATCTACGTAACTTGCATATTTTTAGGAATACCAGTGAAATTTTCCAATATTTTATTTTATTTATGTATTTCAATTCTCTGTTGAACTTCTTTTAACTGAATTCTTCGCTTGGCACAAGTATGAATCGCATTTTGATTTATCATTTAGTTATCATTTGCTTTATCAAAAATACATCCACTTCTTATTTCTTTTTCTTGTCACAATAAAATAAATAGATGATTTAACAAGCCATATGAAATCCCAATCATTTGCGATTCGAGAATAACTAATACAAATAAAATGATACGTATTAGAGCTTTTGTAAACCGCATGGTATTCGTTAATAAATAATTGAAATAACACGACTGATATACTAATACTATCTCTAATACAAAATACTGAATCGTTTCTTTTGACTGCTTGTTGCTACATGGATGTACCGAAAAACTGAATTAAACAAATTTCAAACATTCTTTCTGAGGGAACCTAACCCATGTTTACGCATGGAAATCCGAGGTTCGAAGAAAATAACGGAAAACTCTGAACAATTAAGCCGACGGGCATGATTCTGGGGGGAGAACTTTGGAATACAAATAAAAATTTTTTTTTACATAAACATGGCCGGAAAACAAACATTTTTCATTATACTCTGATTATGAATCATAATTAATATCCCAATTTTTCAATTTAAAAAAAATTTATTAAACTTAAAGTTATTAAACATCAATAAAAACAAGTTAAAATTACTAAATATGTGTAGCTTATAATTAAAATGCTTCATAGTATTGTTGTATACTGCTTTTGTGTGTGTGTGTGCACCTAAATCTCTGCCCCCCCCCCCCCCTTGCTAATGCTTAGTTTTTGCTTTTTTTTCATACATAAGCATAGATACATATTTTTTTTATATATTTGTAGTTCATAATTAAAATTAGATTAATAATTATCGATGTTTCAGTTATAAAATCTTAGGTTATTTTCTAACATATTGGAAAAAGAGATTAAATGTTAGGTAAATTAAAGGAATAAAGTTTTTTTTTTTTGTGTGTGTGTGCATCTAAATCTCTGCCCCTCCCCCTCGTAGAATAGTATTTTTGTACTAAACCTTATGTACGAAACTTTTATAATTAACATTTTACCTCTCTAAAAGCCTCTGGTGATAGTACTTAAGTTCCTTTAAAAAATAAAATAAGTAAAAAATTGCACACAGGGCAAACTTACAATTTGGTGCCCCCCCCCCCCCTCCTTCCAAATTTTTCTTGTACTTGGCAAAAAATGAACTTAGTATTATAAATTTTGCGTCCCCTAAATCCCCCCCCCCCCCCCTTGCACGGCGCTGATAGTAACCCTATAAATCTTTCCAGAAATATCCCGTCATTCCTTAATTACATCACTTTTTGTTCTTATTTTCCTTATTTTGAATTTCAAAAGCTTAATCAGCTTTGAAAAAATACTTTTTATTTATATAGTGAAACACCCAGCAAATTTTAAAATTGAAAATACACGTATTTGTATTATGAATTTTTTTCTCTCGAAAAGTATTTTGTATTTTAAGCTCTAAAACCAATGTATTTTGTAATCAAGATGGTGTTTTGATGTATTTTGCACAACTCTGTCTTAAAGTAGCCTACTGTTTTAATATATATATGATAATATAAGGGGTGAAAAAAATGTTTTTACTCTCAACATTTCCCCCAATCCATATAAAAATTTCCCTAAACTTTTACGATATGTTATACAGACACAGTAAAGAACAAGCTGAACTTTTACAGCCTAACAGACTTTCTTTTCGCACCTTTTCACCGAATTTGCATTTTTTTTTTTCGCAATCCTTCAAGAGAATTCGAGGTCTTTCGCATGATTTTTTTTTTTTTGTTAAAATGTGCATATTTTCCATGATCTTTCACCAAAATATAAGTGTTTTCCACAATCATTTGCCATAATTTCGACAAAACTTCCATACTTTTTATGATCTTTTGCCAAAATGTGCTTTTTTTTTTTTTTTTTTTTTTTTTTTTATTTTGACTGTTTCTCAATATTCATGGGTTTTTTTAATTTCTTCAGTGGAATTCCCTTCTTTTTCACAGTTGTTTGACAAAATTATATTTTTTCAACAATCTTTCGACAAAATTTGTGTATTTTATGCAAACTTTTGCCAAAATTCATGTATTTTACATGATTTTATATTCAAAATCTTATATTTTACACAATTTTTTGAAGAAATCTGAATCTTTTTTTTTTCATCCTTCTAAAAAATCATGTCATTTGACTGAAATGTCAGTTTTTTTTGTTGGAATCCTTTGACAGAAATGTCATTTTTGTCCCTATCGATCTGTATTGCCATAGGTAAAGATTTTTTTTTTTTTTTTTTTTCCCGAGGAAAATTGCTTATTTTACACGATCTTTTGCAAAAATTTGTGTGTTTTTACAAGATTTTTCAATTAAAATCGTATATTTTACAAATTCGTTTGAAAGAATGTGCAATTTTTCACAGTCTTGTAACAAAAAAAAAAAAAAATCTTTTTCATAATTCTCTCAAAAATTAAGTCTTTGACGGAAATGTCTTTTTTTTTGCTGTAATCTTGTGACCGAAATGTTCTTTTTGTTGCAATCCTTTGATGGAAATCGCTTTTTAATTTTTAGGCAAAAGTATTTTTTTTTGTTATTTGTTGACGAAAATGGCATTTTTTCCCATGTCACTTCAAATATCTATTTTTCTTCTGTGATTCTTTGAAGAAATTTGCTCAATTTGGCACATTCTGTGCTCATGTTTTGTTGTATTTCATCTGCTACCATCCCCCCCCATCCTCTTATTAAAATGTCATCAAATTTTATTGCATGTTTGCATCGATCTGTATTGCCATTTGTGTTACCTAAATGAGAAAAGCATACATTTCTAATAACCCCCCCCCCCCCCCGCACACACACACACAGTATTGATTTCTCAGTAGATGGTCCAAGGGGTTATTTCCCCTACCCCTCCTTGGCACCTTCCCTCGGAAAAATTGACATTTTTCGTTTTCATTAAGTGAATAGGGGCATGCGAGGCGACTGCCTTGGGCCTTCTGATTTGAGGTGAATTCCCCCCCCCCCCTTCCACAGGCATATATACATTTTAAAAAAAATAAATAAATGATAAAAATGATAATAAAATGTTATATGTTTCCCCCATCATGAAATATTTAGAACCCCCCCCCCCTCCCCCTTCTTGAACTTCTCCACACAGAAATCCCTCCCTGGAAGTAAGTGTACTTCTTAATTCATTGAGTGACCTTGGAATCTTTTCCAGGGAGAGCTGAAAATTGTTTAAAAGGGGGGGGGGAGGAAGCTGAGTACAGTAACATTTTATTTATAAATATATATATATATATACAGTCGAGTCTCTATAACGAAACTCCATACATCGAATTTCTTTATATAACGAATTTTTAGTAGGAACGGTTCCCTTTTCGCATGATTAGTTTAAAAACAATCTCTATATAGCGAAATAATTATCTCCATGTAACGAATTTTATCATAAATTGGTCTTAATTTATTCAGTTTTAAAAAAGCTTCGAAATCATATGGAATCAATTTTCCATCACTTATTTCTGATTTATCGTTCAGTGCTGAGTTTTTTTTAATATTACTTTTCTCCTTGTTCTTTAAATCCACCAAATTCATCCCACCTTTCCACATTCTTCTCAAAACAGAGTCAATTTGATTGTTACACATATAAGAGAGGAATCAATGAGAGGCACATAAAGAGAAGTCTTCAAATAGAGGAAAATGTTAACTACAATTTTTGATTCCTTGCTAAAATTTGAGCTCTTTTTACTTTCTTCTATCTTTACAAGAAGAAAGTATTGGATTCATGAAAATTTTCGACTTCCGGTTTTCGACAGATTTATACGTTTTAGAAGGTCCTGAACACGTTTTGACTGTTTTTAGAAAATGTCTGTCTGTGAGTCTGTCTGTCTGTCTGTATGTGGCAAAAAATTTGTGGGCGCTCTATCTCAAGAACTAATGCTCGAAATTTAATAAAATTTTATATTCAGTTAGACCTTGATATAAATTAGTGCCTATTGGTTTTTGGTGAAAATTAGCCTGCAGGTGGTGCTGCTATACTACTTTTTTCATGATTTTCAAGATTGCTACATCTTAAAAACTAATGCACAGAATTTCACCAAACTTCAGATTCTGTGACTTCTTGATATACATAGACGCTGATTAAGTTTTGGTGTAAATTGGCCAGCAGGTGGCGCTGCTATGCCACGTTTTTCATGATTTTCATGATAGCTATATGTCAAGAACTAATGGACAGAATTTCACCAAACTTCAGATTCCAAGATACCTTGAAATACATAGCCGCTGATAAGGTTTTTGTGTGAACTGCCCTATAGGTGGCGCTGCTATGCTATATTTTGCACGATTTTTGCGATAGCTATATCTCAAGAACTAATGCAGAGAACTTCATCAAATTTTAGATTCTGTTACACTAGAATATATATCATAATTAGACGCTGATTACATTTTGGTATTAACCTTGCAACAGGTGGTGCAGCTATGCTGCATTTTGCACAATTTTTCCGATAGCTATATCTCAACAACCAACGCACAGAATTTCATCAAACTTGAGATTTTGTTACAAAATGACATATAACATAATTACACGATGATTACATTTTGTTATAAATCATTCAACTGATGGTGCTGCTGTGCTATATTTTACACCTTTTTTTAAACTAGCTATATCTCAAGAACTAATGCACAGAATTTCATCAAACTTCAGATTCTTTTACACCATAACATAATTAGACGCTTTTTTATGTTTTGGCATAAATTGTCCAAGATATGGTGTTGCTGTTCTACGTTTTGCAAATTTTTTGTTATAACTATATCTCAAGAACTAATGGAGGAAATTCCATCAAATTTCAGATTCTGTTAGGTCTTGACATAAATAGATGCTTATTAGGTTTTAGTAGAAATTACCCAACATGAGGCACTACTAAGCTCATTTTATCAGAATATTAATTAAATTTTGCGTTTTAGGCTTTTCGGATACCAGAATCTCATTAGGATAGGTCAAATGTTCGAAGAAATTCGATAGTGGGTAACTTTGGGGTCACCACGTTTTTCTTTTAAATATTAAAATGTACTTATGAGATAGAAGAAAGTTTTGGGATTGACACATCCAACTAGTTTTTCTTTTGAGCATGACAATTTTAAAATCAAAACAACAAAAAGTCACAGATATCTTCGTCTAATCAATGCAAGTCTTCCTTATTTGATTTTCATTAAGCTTTCAAATAAATGTCCGTTCTCTTTTTTTGAAACGGCTTAAATAATTAAGAAATAAAATGTTAGGTTAATATTTAATTTTAAACATTTCAAACTCTTAATTCAAAAGATCGAAAATATTTCTTCAAAATTTACACATTAAATACCATTTTAAACATCAATCTCTATACATCGAATTTCTCTATATAATGAATTTTTTACTGGAACGACGAATTTTGTTATATGGAGACTCGACTGTATATTTCTTAGTTTAATATGAAGCATTATTGCTTTAAAACAAAATTTACATGGAGGATCTTGGAGAAATAAGGCCACAATAAAAGCAGTGTTGATTTTTTACTGGGTGGTTCGAGGGGATATAATTCCCCTCTCCCTCAAAAGATTTGACGAGAATTTTTGTTTGTTATATGCGTGAGTTCGTTATCACAGGGTTTGACTGTATAATCAATTGGGGGAGGGTGTACGTATGTGTAGTGGTAATGTGATTGTTCTTACGCTAATATAATTATTTGACACTTGCCCTTTGATTTTTTTCCTAGGAAATCCTTTCGAGCTGGCTAATGCATTTGTTGAAAAGGAGCCATTAGATGGTGCGGTTCTTGTTATTCCACCCTCAAGAATGCCACAAGGCTTCTCTGGAATTTTTTCAGAGGTACGTATGCGTGTGTATAACACTGAGCCTTTTGTTTCCACTTTTTCCAAATTTTACTTTATTTTCCCAGCTGTTTATCTCCTTTCCTGTTGGAGCAATCTTGTCAGATTGTGAGCAATTATGAAACAGTTTAATATGTCGCCAGGGTTGTTAAATACCCGGGTTTTTTCAGAAAAAACCCAACCCACTGGGTTTTTTCAGGATTTTGGGGTTTTTATCAGGGTTTTTGAGTTTTATCAGGGTTTTTCGAGGTTTTGGGGGAGGTTAAGGGAGATGGGAATGCTTGAATTTAGAATGCTTGAAAAAAAAAATGTACTTATTACTAAATTTAAAGTAGCTAATTGATTACAAATATATCAATATTACAAATAAATAAATGGCAGTAATCAAAATTATGCTTTGCTTTTAGATAAATTGATTATCAGTAATAATTTATAAAGTATTTTTTTGTTATTGCTAAATAATAGAATAAGCCAAGTAATTCTACATGTCTACATAATCCAATTAGGATTCTAAGCATATATGTTATTTTGTTATGAGTTTCTATTGTATAACATAGAACACATTACACATCAAAGTATTTTTTTAATGGGAAAATTTTTTTTTTGTGTTCCTTACACATGCTACAGAGATTAACTAACAATTATTTATTTTAAAAATTGTGATGGTATAATTAGGACATTTCTTTTCTTTGGGGTGGGGGGTGATGGTTATAAATTTTATGAGTTATATACTGATATTAAGAAATATATTACAATACATTATATATGTAATATAAATACATTATATATGTAATTTAAAGTTGAAATTTTGAAAAAACCCACCCGGGTTTTTTGGGCCCTCTATGTCGCACACCGTTCCCCAACTTACCTTTATGTAATGGAACTCTTTTGTATGGCCCTGTAAATGAGCTCTACAATGAAATCCCTCCCGGAAGAAAGTCTTAATCTGTTCCAGAAGGGAAACTGCACCTTTTTGACTATAGAAAAAACGAAATTCCAAATCTTCTGGGAGGGGTCTGCATCTCATTGCATTGGGGAGGAAATTGCACTTTTTCCAGGGCACTATTCCCCCCCCCTCCCCTCGACCGCTTCTACCTTTTGAATATTTTTTAGTTACACTGAAGTGACCAAACTAAAAACCGTTTATACCATTTACCTTTTTAACGAAAAATGTATATTTGCCCATTATTATTTAGGCAGTTGACTCGAATGACCCTATTTAACCTCTATTCCACTGATATTAGCAATACCTTGAATTTTTTCAGAAATAAATTTATTATTTTTTCATGAAAAACCATGAATTTAGTAATATTAATGAAAGTTACAGATTAAAATATATATATAATTGATATAAAAATAAAAAAGTCAAATTTTGTCCCTATACCTGACCTGAAAACTTCATTGTTTACATCTGTAAATTATGCGGAGATTTTAGAGAGTTGCGGATATTAGGGCTGCAGATTTGAGTGAATCTACTGTATTTAATTTGTTTTTTTAATTTTATCATTTTCTTATTTTCTATTCATTTACAACATATTTAAATTTATTTCTTATTTAGTATGCACAATTCAATTTCAAAATTTTAGATTAAAGTCTATATGTTTAATTTTTAGTAACTAGAATATAATATTTTCTTAACTATATAATTATTTCTTTTATTTATTTATTTTTTTTTATAAATATTATTTATTCTTTTTTAGTTATTTATTATTAAAAACTGCTCCATTTATTGTAAAAACATAAAAATACAGTAATAAATTATAGGATTCTAAAAAAATCCGATTTAAATAAAATAAAAAAATCTTATTTAAATCAAATATCCGATTTTTTTTTTTTTTTTTTTTTTTTTTCCAACCCTGCTTCTTCTGCAAAAGATTCCAAGGTCACTCAATGAATTAATGCTCCGAAAATCCGGATGAAATTCTGTTCAATAGTCTAATCTAGTTTCGAGGTCCTTTGACAGTTTTGAAGAAATACTAAATTGCAGCTAAAGTGAGTGTTTCAACACATTTGCTCATCCTATCGGCACATAGTAAGCTCGCAATGTGTTTCACATTGCACTTGTTATACACTCCAATTTTTCATCATCCTATTTTTTTTTTTTTTTTTTTTTTTTTTTTAATAGCATGAAATGAAGTTACTGTAACAGTTTACTAAGAAAAATAGTAATCACAGTTAATATGCATTAATTTATTTTTCTTCGCCAGAGAGGGAGAGAGAAAATATGAGCCACCCCCCCCCCCTTTCTTCAATTTCTTGAGCCCCTCCTATTATTCACTTCTAGCTACGGCCTTGGGGGTCAGATGATTATTTTATCAAAATTAAGTGAAATGTTTCCCTTTTTTAGGGGGGGGGGGAAATCATATCTTTTATGCAGACAATTCGTTCAACATGTATGAGTTAATTGGATGCTAAATTCAAGGGGGGTAGCCGGGGCAATCCTCCCCCCCCCCTGAAATTTTGAGATATCGTGTTTTCTATGGTAAAAAAAGTGCAATTTCACCCCCTGAACTCTATTGTGTCTGCTTCTTTATTGTGTCATGTGAAAGAATTTACTCTTGAGGTCATGCTTTTAATTTCTTCTCCTAGGTGACCGAGGGGAGTGACCTGAAGAAGATGACCGCCTCCAAGCTGACGATTGTATTTGGTCCAAACTTGCTCTGGTCCCGAGAGTACTTTCTATTGCATCCTTCTTTGAAGACACCCTGTCTCTGTTTTATATCAAAATGCTTCACTTTCTGTTTTACTTAACATTGTATTTTACGTTTTCACAAAGACTATGCTTTAACAATTTGATTGTCTGTATGTTATAAAAATGAATTTTATTAAAGTACATTATTATTTTTATTTAAATCTTATTTTGGTATGGTGTTCATTTTAACTTAAAAATATCAAAATTTATCAAAAAAAAAAAAAAAAAAAAAAACTTCTGTTCCAAACGACACAAATTTTTTGCAAACTCAGACACAGATGCCATATGCGCACCATATTGGCGCGATTTCAACAAAATAACAATTTTATGCCCCTTAGTAACCCGTCTACTGTTTAGTTATTGATAAACTGTTTATTTACTTTTATTTTATATATTAAAAGCATATAAATTGTTTTGTTCTATCATTATTAACTAAACTTTTTTTTATTGATCATTATTTTCTTTTTTAAATAATTTAAAAAAAATATATATGCATGGTAATTTGTATTCTAAGGTGTTGCCAAATGGACGCCAGAAAAACATCGCACCGATGAGATGTGTCCCAAAAATATATATGTAGCTGCTATTTAAAAACTAAATTATCGCCGAATCATCCTCAGAAAAATATTGTGCAAATGTTGAGCGTATATGACATCTGTGCCTTTCATTTTAAATACAAAACAATAAAGGGGAGTTCCGTATCTTACTCTGATTTGCACGAAAAAATCCAAAATGGAGGCAAAATGCCATTTAAGCTTCTTGACAAATTTTTCCAGTTTTCGCAAAAACAACATTTTAAAATTTTTATGAACATGTTATAAACGTTATATTTATATTATGTTTAAAATAAACTATTTATAAATTAATACTAATATCCAGGTTACCATGTCAGCTTAAAATAACTAGTGGTGTACCGAGTAGTTGTGTAATAAGAAAATAAAACACTGATGTGCACATAATGTGAGTTTAGGTGTATATAAATATACCTGTGTACATATATCTATAGCTGTTTCTACATGCATGTACAGTACAAATAAATTAACCCATTAAATTTGAAATTTACTTGTAAGACAATTTTTGACACTTCAAAACTAATAAAAAAAGGATAACAAGTTCAGTTATCAACCAATATAAAATTAAAACATTCTTTAACCTTCCAATTTATTCTGACCATTGAAGAAATCTGTCTATCAAAAATAAAAATGTTACGGTAACAATGCATTGAATATCGCAAAACATTTCATATTCATTTAGTAACTGTCTGTACCTTATTTTCTTTAGATTGAAAAAAAAATTGTGTACAGATTAAATTATGTTATTTTAAATATTTGGTACTACTCTGTTATCCCGTCGACCAAAACATTATCGCCAAACTATAAGATCAAATGCCAATAATGGATGATCGTGAATGTCGCATTCGATGACATTAAATACGATACACATGTTTCGAACGTCATTAAGTGATTTTTATTTGTATTTTTATTAATATTCTACTAATTATTTGTTTTTTTATTACTTAAAATAAAAATTACGTCAATACTTGTAATTTGGCTATTAGTTTGGTGATTTGTATAATTTGGTGAAATCGATCGACGGGGTAACAGAGTAGTACCAAATATTTCAGTAAAAAACTAACCTTTTTCAACGAAAATTATAAATGTGTGAATTAAAAAGCCAGCTCTAGAATGGATGAGTGTAGACGATCTAGAAATTGAAATTCCATCATGAGAATGCTAATGTAGTAAACGTACCAGATGAGAAAATGTTCATCTTTTTCTGGCTATGTTTTGATCTGTGCATGAAGAATTGGTACAAAAAGAGATACAGGATTTCTTAGCAGAAGACTTGTTTAAAACTGATACTCTGTTTGCATGATAAGTGGAAAAAAAAAAAAAAAAAAAAAAACTTATGTGCACCTTCAACCAACTGTTTATTCTGAATGTATATTTTCAGCTACTGGCCAAATTTACAGTAATAAAAGAAATGCCCTGTCTACTGATAATGTAGAACATTTGGTGTTTTTGCATCATAATTTGAAATATAATAAATTTAATTATTAATCTTTTTATTAAACAAATGACAAATCTTTCGTACAAAATAACAGAACTTTCTGTCATAACTTTATAACTAATGTACATAGAATTAAGTTCTATGAACGAAAACCTTCCCTGAATTAATATCTAACAGTATAAATTTCATCAAAATCCTTCCAGTAGAACCGGAGGAGTAGCCGGAAAACCAGAAAATTCCGTTTCTATTTTATACATACAAGTAGATAGTCAAAGTTCTATAATCCGCACACCACATAGTCCACTGTTTTCTCATTTTTTTAATTTCATTTATTTATTTTTTTTTTATCGTTTTTGGATCACTAATTTGTAAATTTTTTAACTGTTTATTTCCTTGTTTACATTCGTAAAATAACACAGATTACAAAACTTTGTATTATGTAAAAAAAAAAAAAAAAAAAAAAACAGGAGCATTTACATTTTGGTTTGAAATTGTGTAACATGACTAAAAGATATTCTTTCATCATTCTATTCTTTGTAACGAATCTGCAAAAAAAATTGTATGTAAAGAATCTCTAAAAAAAATAAAATACTTTGGAATATTTGGCATGAAAAGATGAGTCACATGATTTGGTGAGCAGCACTCTTCCTCGCCAAAAGCAAACAATTTTAATACAATGAGTTTTATTTATTGTATACATATGTATATTGTATTACATATATACATATATATATATATATATTGTTTCTTGAAGTGCTTATTTAATTTATCACTAGAAAAAATATTTTCATATTAAAAAAAAAATCCATATTGAGAAAAATAATTTTCATACATTTAAGCATATTCAGAAATAAAAGCCAAACGTTTCCATAGCAACGAAATCGAATCCACAAAGTTCAATTTGAAACAATTTTAATTTAACTTACGAATTTCGTTTTAAATCGCAAATAACGAGGGTTAAATTTGAATATAAATATATATAATGGTCGATGTAACAAAATTATACTCTAAACAAACCAAAACTGAAAAAAAAAAAAAAAAAACTAAAGTTATTTAAATTAAATTTACCAAAATAAGTTCTGCGTGAAACTTCCTTTTTCCCTTAAAATGTATCTCACATAAAGAAGTATTTTTTCAAATTGGATTCCATCGTCAACCGGACGATAAATCGGCAAATAATGAAATTTTCATTATTTTTTTACGGACACTGCATAGAAGTTTCGCCATACACTCAAAGTTCTGTAATCAGCACAAGTCGGGGCCAAATGTTGTGCGGATTATGGAGTATTATGGATTAATGCCTCATTTTACTATTCACTTTAATTCTATAATCTGTATAATATATAATTATGAAATCTAATAATGAATTTAATAGGCTATCTCAAAAAATGCCTTTTTAAAGTTTTTTTTGATTGATTGTATATTTCAATATGTTCCATAATACAATAAAATAAAAGATTTATATAAAAAGTAGACATTTTATTCTGTTTTTTCAACATACGATACACATACATTTCAACATATTATATACATACTGGGGAAAAAAAATCAAGTCACATTGTTTTTGTTCTTAAATAATTTTCTCATCTCTTTGCCCTAGAATAATTTTTAAATAACACCACCAGTTTATTTGCATAGTATTTAGAGTAGTAGTACTAAATATGAATAAATGAAGAGTCCACCGAGCAGCAGTGGTGTGTGTAGTTTCCAAGAAAAAAGAAGCCATCGGACAGCACTCTCATTCTCTGTCCGTCTGTCTTTAGAAGACGAGAGGCAACATTTAAGCCTGGTGGGGGACTCGAGCTCTGTCACGTCTGCAGAAGAAGAAGAAAAAAAAAAACATATGAGCAGAAGATATATTAACAGAAAAATCACTCGGAAAATTAAGAAGTGTTTAAAACATATTTGAATAAAACATATTTATCATACTTTGTAACTTTTGTTGTTTCAAATTTTGTACTTTTTTTTTTCACTAGTATTTCGCATTGTAAACAAATGATAAGAAAAAAAAAAAAGCTTTACAGCTTCTCGAGAAATTCCTGAGAACTGTACAAACATTAACGGGGCGGGGCTACTTGAGTCAGATGAAAAGACTCTTTCACTAATCCATATCCTATGGAAGAAATTTATAAACATACATCCGTTGCATTTCAATATTTCAAAATGATTTTTTTTTTTTTTTTTTTGCATTCAATAGTTGAGATCAATCCGTATTTTACTTTTTTCATTTTGTTTACAGATATTTTGTATGAAGACACTTTCATTTTCGGAACCGGTTTGGAAAGTGAAAGCACCCTCATAAAATATCTACAACTAAAATTGCAAAAGTAAAACACGCCCTGCATTCAGATCGATCTCAGCTATCAAATGTAAAAATCACTTACAAATATTGAAATGCAAACGAAATATGTATTGATGGACACTATTTTTTGAATGATCTATTACATTTGCTACAAATCCAGAAAAAAAAAAATGATTATATAATTTCTAAACGACAACGCCTTTCAGTGTCAGGCATTTCTGAATAAAATTAAATTAAAAATTATGTCATAAAATGAGAATTGTGAGTCAAATTTTTTTATAAGTATTAATATTTAACGTTAGTTTGTAATTTTTTTTTTTTTTTTTTTTTTTTTTTTTTTTTTTTTTTTCACAAGTGTTTTGTATTGTAAACAAACAAAAAGAAAAAAGATAAGCTTTACAGCTTCTCGAGAAATTCCTGAGAACTGTACAAACATTAAGAAGCTACTTGAGTCAGATGAAAAGACTCGCTAATACAAATCTTATGGAAGAAATTTATAAAAATATCTCCGTTGCATTTCAATAGATTGAAATGATTTTTTTTTTTTTTTTTTTTGCATTCAATAGTTGAGATTAATCCGTATTTTACTTTTTTTTAAAATTTTGTTTAAAGATATTTTGTATGAGGACACTTTCGTTTTCGGAACCGGTTTGGAAAGCGAAAGCACCCTCATAAAATATCTGCTCACAAAAGCAAAAAATATTCAGATTCAAAACCTCAGCTATCGAATGAAAAAAAAAATCATTTTTTTCTCCTGTGGGAGCGACACACAAGCCATGCATAATAGGAGAAGGCAGTTTCAAACCTTTCTAAAACTATGCAACACGAGGGGTGTGGATAAAAATGTAAAAAGTTCCCCTTGGGGAGGGGGGAGCAAACATGCATAATTTAGATATAGGATCATTCTGAAGAGGGGATTCCGTGACTGTCATTAGGTGTTCATCGAATAAGTATAAATTGCCCCTTCCCTTAATTTATATAAATGGGTTTTTCAAGCAGAATTGTCAGATTTCGTTCAAATCTCTAATAGTTTTGGAAGTTTAATGGTTAAGTATAAAAGAGGGGATAACTCCTCTTAAATTACAAGTTACAAGTAACAGTCACGGAATCTTCTCCTCAGAAGGATCCTATATCTAAATTTTGAACAAAAACTCTTAATTCTGCATGAAAAACACATTTCTCTATCAATTAAGGGGCGGGCACATAAGCTCTCAGGCTATGAAAGCCTGTGAGCTAAAAAGCACATGAATAATAAGCATTCATTTACTATCTATCTATATTATAAAGGCCAAACGTATCTGTGCGTAATGCATACGTCATTTTGAAACGACTGGTGAAAAACGGCAAATTTCGCAAAAAGATCACGGAAACTTTCGTTAAAAAATCGCGACGAAATGGCAGATTTCGACAAAGATTTGCAAAAAAAATCTGCACATTTCGTCCAAAACCCGCAATAAAACGGAAAATTCTGTGAAAATATTCAGGAAAACGGCAAATCTTGCCAAAAATTCGTCAAAATACCCCGAAAAAACGACTGATTTCGTCAAAAGATGGCGAAAAAAATGCAAATTTCGTCAAAAGGGCACAAAAAAAGAACGCCAGGAGTGAATTTTTTTGGAATTTACGTTTCTTCGTGTTTAAACGTGACAAGATTGGTGTTTTTTCGCTATCTTTTGAAGAAATTTGCCATTTTTTCGCGATCTAATAAAATTTGTCGTTTTTTCGCGATCTTTTCACGAAATTTGTCGCATTTTCATGATTTATTTTAGCAAAATCTGCCGTTTTTTCGCGATCTTTTAACAAAATCTGCTGTTTTTGCGATTTTATAACGAAATCGGGCGTTTTTTCGCGACCTTTTAACAAAATTTGCCGGTTTTTCGCGATTTTTTAGGAAAATCTGCCTTTCATTTAACAAAATCGGCCGTTTTTTCGCAATCTTTCTAGAATCTTGTCGTTTTTTCGTGATTTTTTAGGAAAATCTGCCTTTCTTTTAACGAAATCGGCCGTTTTTTCACGATTTTTCTCGAAATTTGTCGTTTTTTCGTGATTTTTTAGGAAAACCTGCCTTTCTTTTAACGAAATCGGCCATTTTTTCGCGATCTTTTAACAAAATTTGCCGTTTTTTCACGATTTTTCTCGAAATTTGTCGTTTTTTCGTGATTTTTTAGGAAAACCTGCCTTTCTTTTAACAAAATTTGCCTTTTTTTCGCGATCTTTCTCGAAATTTGTCGTTTTTTCGTGATTATTTAGGAAAATCTGCCTTTCTTTTAACGAAATCTTTTAACAAAATTTGCCTTTTTTCACGATCTTTCTCGAAATTTGTCGTTTTTTCGTGATTTTATAGGAAAATGTGCCTTTCTTTTAACGAAATCGACCATTTTTTCGCGATCTTTTAACAAAATTTGCCGTTTTTTCACGATTTTTCTCGAAATTTGTCGTTTTTTCGTGATTTTTTAGGAAAACCTGCCTTTCTTTTAACAAAATTTGCCGTTTTTTCGCGATCTTTCTCGAAATTTGTCGTTTTTTCGTGATTATTTAGGAAAATCTGCTCCTTTATGCTTTTTTTTTTCCTTTTTGCTCAATTTTTAGTTCGTTTTCGATTTTTTGATGAAATTTCTGTTTTTTTTTCACGATTTTTTGAACCGCTAAATTCTAGATTCGACTGTATAAAAAGTGCCCTTAAAAATCAAAAAAGTGCCCTTTTCAGAACAGTAGCGCCCTGGGCAGTGGTGACACCCCCCCCCCCCCCAAAAAAAAAAAAAAAAAAAAAAAAAAACTTTCATACTTTAACATCCCCCCCCCCCCCCCAAACATAATACAAATTGTAAATTATATTCTACTTATCATCTACTGCACCTTCAAGAGTGAGTGAAATGAGAATAGCAGAATGAGCTATTATTGCCCTTATCTAGAATTTAAAGAACATAGGAACATTTCTGGAATTAAATTTTGAAATATTAAAAATAGGGATGGGACGAATATTCGGCCACTATTCGGTATTCGGCCTATTCGGCCCTTTTGCCGAATATTCGGTTGGCCGAATATTGAAAGGTTGTTGACCGAATACTTCGGCCGAATACCTGTAGCCGAATATCTAGAGATATCTTGCCGAATATTGCTAAATTCTCGCCGAATAATGAAAGATATCTTGCCAAATAAATTTTGGATTTAAAGAATTTCATTCTTGCAATTCTTTTTTCTTCTAATCCAAATTGGCTATTTCATTTATGAAGTCATTCTCACTCTTACTTACAAAATATAGCTATACAGATGCTAAAAAATATACAGCCTTTCTGTATTTCCTATAAAAGTTAGTGATATTCTAGAAAATGCTGCCCTGGAGGTTGGAAATTTAATTGTACAGGAAATGTCATCATTAGAGAATTAGATATATTACAATTCAAAATATAAAAATACTACCTTATTCTAAAATGCTCGAATATTTATTAATGTCTGCAAATTCCATGCACATATAAAAAAGGCTCTTATTTTTATGAAATTTATAACTTATTTTTTATAAAGTAAGAAATGAAAAAAATTATTCACTAGGTGTGTTAATGAAGATTCATTTTCAAAATTAAATATAATATATCACCATTCCAAATACAACAGTACATCTGAAAGCAGAACTGGTGACAAACTCAATACACATTAGATGACACAACTTGCTTTATGAAGATGGTTTTGAAACTATTTTAATATACATTCTATACTCAACAAAATAATTTTTTCATTCTATAGTTTTCACTTTTAAATAATTATTTGCATAATTACTGACTTAAATATGTAACATTATTATGTATATATTTTTAATTTACATCTTCCTTCCTTCATGTTGTTATCAATTTCTGTTTATCCTTTTAATGCTTGTTGAATAAGTGGAATATTGAAGTTGAATATTGTATGTGCCAATTCAAATGTCAAAGATTTTGTTAACATATGCATTCTACTTTAAGTATAACCTTTTGCTTTAACGTAATTTGTAATTTAAAGCTTGGCATTTGATTTCAGAACAGTCTCATTCTTACAAATTTGCTTATCACTAGGGGCACAAACTCTAAATGATCAAATTTACTTCATTAAAGGTTATTTCAGAAAATATGTCCTTGTGAGTTCTGAGAGAGAGAGATTAAGAATATTATTGATTTTGGATACAAGAAGTATCAATTGATAGTAAAAGTGAAGTACATTCTTCATATTTTAATGGAAATATTTTCCCATCTTGACTTACTGAAAATCAATTTGATGTACATTAGAATAAAGGATATAATGCAATTTCATAATTTTTTTTGTGTTAAAATAAGTTTTTCAAATTTAAAAATACACTTAAAAGCACATTTAAGAGTAATAATTATTAATGAGCTCCTATTTTTTAAATTATATATAATCAAAATTTATATTCTTTATTGGAAAAAAAATTTTACTATTCGGCCGGCCGAATATTCGGTATTCGGCCTAAAATTTGGCCGAATATTCGGTATTCGGCTATTCGGCCAAATCACTATTCGTCCCATCCCTAATTAAAAATCTCCCCCCTCCCCCCCCCCCAAAAAAAAAACTAAATTGTATGACGCATCTACCGTCACCAAACCCCTCTCTGGGCCCAAACTCTGTATTATACATAACCCTCCTGCAAAAATTTTTTAAATACCTCTCGCCGTTTGCAAGTTATTCCATTTTAAAGTCCATCGCTCCTTTTCTCGACACCCTGGAAAGAATTCCTCGCACACTGAGCGGCTCACTGAGTCGCGCTCCTTTCCAAATGATCCGACACTCTGTGGCCGTTAACTGAGCCGCTCTTTCGATCCATGTACATTACAAGTATATACCGTAGAAAGAGCCATTGACTCATTTAGAATAGCTTTTTAGTCCACAACTTTTCTGCCGCTATTTATAGTAATTATCCTCTATACTTTTTCCGGTGTCTCCTTTCCCTATTTCCTGAACGTGAATTTCAATGAACATTGCAAGGAATGGGCGGGGCTTAGTTAGATTTAACATACTTATTCCAATAATTCTCAAATTTAAAGTTTTTTTTATAAGGATGGTTAACGAATAATTATGTCTTAATTAATATAATTTATTAAAGAAATTTTCTTTGCTCAATGAATGATTAAAATATGATCTTGTTAATTTGTTGCACGGAAATAACGAATTTTGAAGTGCATATTAGTAAGTTTTTTATATGCTATATGATAATTTATAAGATAAGGCTAAGATTTTAACGCTATTGTTTATAAAAGAGAGAGGGGTGAATTATGTACATTTTCATTTAATTGAAAAAAGAATATATTTCTTGGATGGAAAAGAGATCCTAGAATTTTGAAATGTAAGTGACCAAAGTTTCTTTTTGAATGATTTTGCATAACACAACAAATTAGTTCTTTTAGAATTAAACCATAACGAATATCAACAGCAACAATAAATAAATAAACATTCCTAAAAATATTAACAGCTAAAAAAATAACTATTTGAGAAACAACAACTTTCCATATTTCAGTATTTTTTGAAAAGCGCTAAAAAGTACTGTTTTAAAATAAATTATTACAGGGCAGACATAAACAACCAAATATCTACTTACTAAAAACGCAAGAATTGTGGAAATAGAGTAGTGCGTCAATTTGACAAACAACTTACCACAACTGTTTCTTTAAAGTGCATTGAATCTGGCCATGATTGAGACAACAGTTTTGTCAAATATTTGAGGGTTTACCTGCCATGTGATTTTGAAACAAAATGATCGTCAAAAATGACGAAATATAGACCAAGGATTGCTGTATCGTCAAAAGTGAAAGTTTATTTCTGAGTGTGTATATGGTATTAATCTATTTTCTCGAAATTCATCCATATAGAATTTTGGGTGCTATCTATTATCAAGTAAATTGTTTATGTTTCAAGGACGAACATGATAAATAACAGAATCAACAGTAATTTTAAAATTATTTATGTTTTGTTACTCTTGAACGTATAAGTACAATTATACGACGCTTGGAATGTTTACTTGAGATCTAATACCAATAACTTACTGAAAAGCAACATTTCTGTTTAAGAAAAGTGATAAGTAGGCAATAAAATATAAGTGTCCTAAAATTAATGACAGTAAAATAAACATTTTATTTTTAAATTTTTCTTTAAAGCTCGAAAACATATCATTTTTTGAGTTTCCTAAAGAGAAATAACGCTTTTTAAAATGATGGATAACTCGAGAAGGGTTATTACATGATTTTTATTATTGGATACATTGTATTAGATGAACTCACATTCGGCCTTCTTTTTCATTGTAGAACTCAATATACATTGATTCTTGTTAAATTCATTTTCTATTGACACTTTATACGATTATGGAAATACATTTCGCACTGATTTTTTAGTAAAAATTGATTGATTCACACTGAAAATTTCAGCAAAATATTTAGCTTTTATCTTTCTCACAACAACAACATCTAAAAAGGCGCTTTATATTTTCAAATCAGTTTGTTTGTAGATTCTGGTGACAGTGAATATTCACAATATTTCAGCCTCGGAACTTACTTACCCTGCAAAGAGTTAAATAAATAAACTGTACGTTCATTTCAGGTCTATAGATCAGTGTACCATTATTGACACTTTATACGATTATGGGAATACATTTCGCACTGATTTTTTAGTGAAAATTGATTGATTCGCACTGAAAATTTCAGCAAAATATTTAGCTTTTATCTTGCTCACAACAACAACAACTAAAAAGGCGCTTTATATTTATAAATCAGTTTGTTTGTAGATTCTGGTGACAGTGAATCTTCACAATTTTTCAGCCTCGGAACTTACACTGTAAAAAAAAAATTCAAGAGGTTACTGAAAATTTTTTAGTAAATTCGTATTCCACGGAATTTTTTAGTAACCATTACAAACATTTTTTTTGCAAGTGAAACAAGCATTTCTTTTGTAAACTGAACAAAAGAATATTTTGTATAACTAACTTAAAATTTTTTATTATGAGCCACCAAGCAAATTTTAGTAATAGCTCCAAAATTATTTTTAATAACAATTACGTGCGTCCGAAGGGCAGGAGCTTCCTTCGAGCTGCATCCAGACTTGTGAAGCGATAGATTTTCGGAAAAAACGCAATAGATGGCAGCACCAAACATTGCGACCAACTCCAACAGGAAATTCATAACCCCTTTATTATAGAGTACTTACACTACATACCTTCGGGGCGTACTTGGCGCTGTCCAGTATTGAACCCGGGACCTTTTAGCCTGGAGTCCGTTACTATAACCACTATGCTATCGAGGCCACGCCAAGTGAGTTTTAGTAATAGCTATTAAAAATATAAAACTATTAACTCTATTCGTTGCTAACTTTTTTCTAGTAATTCTTGCAGATTTTCTAGTAACCGACTAAGATTACTAAACATTTTTTAGTAATTACAAGGATTACTAAAGTTTTTTTAGTAGTTCGACCCTTTTTTTTTACAGTGTATTTACCTGGCAAAGAGTTAAATAAATAAACTGTGCGTTCATTTCAGGTCTACAGATCAGTGTACCAACCTTACGAGATGCAGCCGATCATGATCTGCTTTGTGCAACAACTTCATCCGAGAAGTCGAGGCACCGTCACACTGCAGTCTGCTGATCCCTACGATCCGCCTTTGATTGACCCAAACTACCTCTCCTATCCCGAAGAAGTGGATGAACTGGTAGAAGGTAGGCACTATTTTTCTTTTTCCGTAACTCTTAAGTATCTCGTTAAGGCCCCTGTCCTCGCTTGAGGAAACGCTCGCGAGCTAATGTTATTCCTACAGGGAAGTATTTTTCTAATAACTCTTTCGCATTTTGACATTTTTGAATAATTTCTTTTGCATTGGATAGCTGAGGTGCATGCCGACAGCGCACCTTTTTTGCTTTTTCGATTTTGGTTGCAGATATTTTTTACAAAGTTAGTTTCACTTTCAAAACCGGTTTCGAAACTGAAAGTGCTTTTTAAAAAAAATATCTGCAACCAAAATCGAAAGAGTAAAAAAGGTGCGCTGTCGACATGCACCTCAGCTATCCAATGCAAAAAAAAAAATCATTCAAAAAATGTCACAATGCGAAAGAGTTATTAGAAAAATGCTTCCCCATAGGAATAGCGTTAGCTCGCGAGCGTTTCCTCGAGCGAGGATAGGGGCCTTAATCCCCTTGGGTACGAGCTACCGGTATACACTGCCGCATAAGGTGCTCAGAATCCTCGATAAGTATCATCAGTAAAATTTTATTGTAAATATTGTCTTATTTAATCTGCGCATCTCCCCAATTCAATTAGGCAAGAATTTCTGGTTTAAAAAATCGGTGATTAAAGATTAAATATTTGGTAAAAGACGCTCGTCCCGAAGGGGTTAAATAGAGTTAACTACCGTTAATGAGTATTTCTAAGGAATGCTACATGTTGTCCAAGAAATGCTATGTAGCATATTGTCACTAACGGAATTACTATTAAATGATAGCCTTAATATTAAGTAGAATATGATGGAGAAGCGAAATTGCCCGCATTAATCGATGATATGTGTTATCCGGAGATGTGTTAACGAGAGTCCTCTGTAACTAAAACTCAAGACTTCGTTTTCCATTTGTTTGATTTTTCACTATAAAAATTCATGGTAAGATTTTTTTTTTTTTTGCCTGCAACCATCTGTTGTTAGTAGTACCGATATAAATGATAGTTTATGTTTGAGCAGATTCTATCACCTCCAATTTGCAACCATTAATTTTTAAATCTGTTTGGTATTTCATAACACTGCATAACATTTTTAGAAAGTTTTTTGCTGACTTCACACTTTTAAATTCGGAATTTTCTTTCGACGGTTTGCATCTTTTAAGTATTTACCATGACAAACTGTCAAACGTTAGATCCCTTAGTATCAAAACGCAATTTAGAACATCTTTTGGCATTGCAACCCCCTAGTGGTACTGAAAGTAGCATAAAATTTATGCTAAATTGAAAGAATGACTAACTCCGTCACTTTGAGATCTTTATTTTTGAAATCTGTTTATCTGTTTGATATTTCCTGAGACCGCTTAGAAATCACAATTTAGAACGTTTTTTGAACGCTTTTCTTGCATTTTTAACTTTTTAAATTTCGTTTTTTTAAACTGCACTTAGAGAACATTAAGATATTATAATATTTTACCATGCCAAATTTCAGGTTGCTTGCCTACGCATTTTCACAAAAATCGCACTTTAGAACTTTTTTTTTTTTTTGCTTTTGCTTTTGCAACCTCTAAATGGTAGTGATATCGACAAAATAGAGCCTACGTTGGAGCAAGGGCTGTTACCATCATTTTCCAATAATAATTTTTTTAATTGATTTGGTTCTTCTTGAGATTGCATAACATGAAGTGTGTAAGATTAATAGTTCATTTACAGAGGCACCCAAATGAATTGCATTACTTTGTGGTACATGGAAAAAATCGTTTATAGATAATTTTAATAACATTACGCTGTTTCGAGTATATTGAAACTAATATAAATCAATAAATATTTCACTACAAGATGATTGTGATAGAATAGGGCATTCATAGCATTTCTCATTTATTTACAAGGACACACAAAAGAAATCGATTACAATACTGTCTTTCAGGAATAGTTGCTTGAAGTGAATTTTAAATTTCGGTATGCGGTTTTAATGTTTTGAATTTTACTCGTTCTATATAAATTATAGACTTCCGTAAACAGGGCTGCACATATAAATTCGCATACCGTTCTCCCTATTTGGGAAAACTGCTTAAGGGGTAGTTTCAACTAAAATGTGTATGTTATAAATAAATAAATAAATAAATAATAATATTTAAAGTTTCAAAACATTTTAATTTCTTCTTGTAAGCTAGTTTCGCTTGGCATAGCATACCGTCATCAGTATAAAATATGATCAATCATATAAATTATATTTTGTACGAATGACGGTATAATATGACTACAGAAACTAATTTCCAAGAAAAAAAATGTTTTGGCGCTTTAACCCTTTCCAGCGCACTGTGCCCGGTCTGGGATGACTAATTTTAGTTCCAAACTTGCAAACGGCACCAATAATATTTTAACAAAATTTCGATTTTACAATAAATCAGGGGTATCAAAATATCTAAAAATTTCGTTTGTTAATTCCGGTGTCAGTCAATAATTTCTCATTTCAGTAACAAACTTTGCCCGTGCCGGAAAGGGTTAAACGCTGTTTTTTATTAGCTCACAGGCTATCATAGCCTGAGAGCTTATGTGCCCGTCCGTTCTGTTTGTATGTTCGTACCTTCGTTCGTGCGTAACGCGATAACTCATGATAAAAATATCGGATCCACTTGAAATTTTGTATATAGGTATATCCTGATAAGGCGCTTCCCTGATTAGTTTTTGGAGTTCATTCGATATGTATAAGAGGGGGAACGGGGGGCTCATGCTCCTCCCCTTAATTGATAGAAACGGGATTTTCATGCAGAATTAACAGTTTTCGTTCAAAATTTAGATATAGGATCATTCTGATGAAGCCATCCGTGACTGTTATTAGGTGTTCATTGAATAAGTATAAACAGGGGGAACGGGAGATTCATGCCCCTCCCTTTAATTGATATAAACGGGATTTTCATACAGAATTAACAGTTTTCCTTCAAAATTTAGATATAGGATCATACTGATGAGGCGATACCGTGGCTGTTATTAGGTGTTCATTGAATAAGTATAAACAGGGGGAACGGGGGGCTTATTCCCCTCCCCTTAATTGATATAAACGGGATTTTCATGCAGAATTAACAGTTTTCGTTCAAAATTTAGATATTGGATCTGTCTGATGAGGCGAGTCCGTGGCTGTTGTTAGGTGTTCATTGAATAAGTATAAACAGGGGGAACGGGGGCTCTAATGCCCCTCCCCTTAACTTGTATAAATAGATTTTTCACTCAGAATTGTCAGATTTCGTTCAAATCTCTGAATAGTTTTGGAAGTTTAATGGTTAAGTATAAAAGAGGGGAATAACTCCTCTTAAATTATATAAATGCTAAATGGGTTTTTATTAAGAATTATCCGATTTGCTTTGAATTTTGGATATAGATTTTTATATGATAAAGCATGTCCTTGATAATTTAGCAGGTTCAATGATTAAGTATAAAAAAGGAGAAAGGGGAGAGCTCAATGCCATTAGTTTAACTGGGCAATATTCTTTTTATTTATTTATAGTGTATTGTGCCAAGCGATTTTTCATTGGAAAGTGTATATGTATTTTTTAATGAACTATATATAGATCGCGCAAATGAAAGAGACATTGCTGTAGCAACTGCGCCATTAAAAGTGAAAAATGACTGCGCATGCTCCTATGAAGTGCGCAGAATGCTGAAAATACATGCGATATAATCTGATCCCGCTAGATGCATGTGTAATAGGTTGGGAGCACGTTAAAGGGCATCGCTCGCATCATGGATGCCTTCAAACAGTGTCAACGCGCTGTCGTGTAATTTTTAACACCGGAAAATGTGAGTGCTAGTGAAACCTATCGTCGAATACAAAATGTGTATGTGACTCAGATCGCTATTCCGAGGGTCTAGGGATGTTAGTAGCGAATGAAGACTGTATGCACTTGATCAGGTTGTGACATGTCATCAGTACTATTTCTTCCACTAAAAACCCCTACACCATCTGAATATGGATCTGCGTCACATAATACATTTCGTGCCATGCATACAGTCGAGTCTCTATATAATGAAATCCATCGTTCCAGTAAAAAATTCGCTACATAGAGAAATTCGATGTATAGAGGATGATGTTAAAAATCGCATTTAATGTGTGAAATTTGAACAAATATTATTTTTGATTTTTTGAATTAAGAGTTTGAAATGTTTAAAAGTAAATATTAACCTAACGTTTTATTTCTTAATTATTTAAACTGTTTCAAAAAAGAGAACAGACATTTATTTGAAAGCCTAATGAATGATAAGGAAGACTTGCATTAATTTCAGACACAGAAATCTGTAATTTTTTGTTGTTTTGATTTCAAAATTTTAGCAAGGAACGAAAAATTGTAGTTAACATTTACCCCCATTTGAGGCCTTTCTTATGTGCCGCTCATTGATTCCTTTCTTACATGTGTATCAATCTAATTGACTCTGTTTTGAATAGGATGTGGAAAGGTGTGTGGGAGGTGGGATGAATTCGTTGTATTTAAAGAACAAGGAGAGAAGTTACATAAAAAAAAGAACTCAGCACTGATGATAAATCAAAAATAAGTGATGGAAAATTGATTCCATATGATTTCGAAGCTTTTTAAAACTGAATAAATCAAGACCAATTTATGAAAAAATTCGTTATATGGAGATAGATATTTCGCTATATAGAGACTGTTTTTAATGTAATCATGCGAAAAGGGGACCGTTCCTTCGTTATATAGAAAAATTCGATGTATGGAGTTTCGTTATAGAGAGACTCGACTGTATTTTGCATCCGACGACAAATTTTCTTCGCGTACACATTTCCCGCTGTAAAAATTGCACGACTGCGCGTTGACACCGTTTGGAGGAGTTCATGATGCTAACCAGGTCTTTTAGCGTGCTATCACACATGCATCTGGCGGGATATGACGTTATCCCCAGCACTCTTCGCCCTCTGTAAGAGCACGCGCAGTCACCATTC
This sequence comes from Maratus speculifer, assembly GCA_964019185.1. NCBI lineage: Eukaryota > Metazoa > Arthropoda > Arachnida > Araneae > Salticidae > Maratus > Maratus speculifer. The sequence goes on from CAXHSM010001600.1 coordinate 85,345, forward strand.
GTTTCAATTGGCGAAGTTATTACAGCAATGCCATTTTCATTTGAGCTGCCCTTATAAATTTTAACATTCATATAATTAATAGAGACAAATCTATACATCCTTTACAGGGATACTCAAATAATTAGGATAATTTTACGATTGTAGTTATAAGAACAGCTGAAATTGGATTTTCCAATGGGTTACGCGTTTCCTTGTAGTTGAATTAGACATACTATTTTATTTGTTTAATGGGTGCAATTCTGTTACATTATTCTTAATGAATCTGTTTGTCTTTCATAATCTATGCCTTAAACATAATTATTCTATCCTTTTTTTTTTTTTTTTTCAATCCAGTGGCCGAGAGGGTTTGACCTCTCAACTGGTAGACGGCAGGTGCTGGGTTCGAACCCAATCGCGGCCGTCGGCCTAACCGTTCGGAGTTTTCGTGGTTTTCTTCGAACCTTGCGTAAATACGGGTTAGGTTCCCTTAGAAAGACCCCCACGAAGGGCATCCCTCCCCCGGGCCTATATCCCTAGCGCAGATAATCGGCCGTCACAAAATACACCATACCACACACCTTTTTTTTCAATAGAAACTGAAATTAAAAAAAAACACAATCCAACTAAAACTTAATTGATAGACATTTACTTTGAAAAATTTAATATTATATAATTTCTTATAAGCATGATTTTTCAGAAAATAGAAACAACAGCCTAACGTATCATTGAAAGTGACTATATTTTACTTAAAATATAGTATGCAGAATGTTTAAGCTATAACAGGTGTTAGGTATCATGACATTCCCATCGTTTCGCAAGAATGCATATTACAACTTAAACACACAAGGATAAGGAAACGAGAAATTACACAATGACTCACATCGACTTTTTATATGGGTGATTCTACGATAAGAGGTAATTTGTACGGCAATCCGTTTAAAACAGATTTTTTATTCTATATGTTGCTATTTTTTGTAATGAATCGAATCATCTTAATGTACTTTATTAAATAACATGACGATTGAATGCCTAATTAAAACACATTTTTCTGAAATTTCTTACAAAGTCTAAAAAGTCCCCTCCCCTGGCATGTCCCCTTGCCGGTTTCAGTTTAACTTTCAAACAATACATATATTTTTTCCGGCAGATGTTTAGCTAAAGTATGTTTAATTGGAATTTAAGTAATTATTCTTACGTATTATAAAATATAAAATAAAATAATTTTGTTAATTTCAAATAATTTTTAAAATTAAATTTTGTCCCGCCTTTTTTGTGTATCTACCCTGTCAAATTTCGTTCCGCTGAAACAAATATAAATTCAAGGATGGCTATATCGGAAGTAGCGCTTAAGGACATCTATTGGCTTGAAGTTAGCAATACTAAACGCGCAAGCAATTTAAGTGTCACCATTTTTAGTGGTTGCGACGCGACCGTATAGTGTAGTGGTTTCGCACGGTGATCGTGTATCTCCCCTGGTAAGTCATAAAACTTTTAATACTCATTTAATTCAATTGCATTTACTGCCCTAATTAAACAATACGGTAATAATTAAAGTGAAATACACAATTAACCCAAAAACTAATTCAGTCAGTCAAAAAATTTGAATTTACATGAAAATGTCTCTCCCTTGCCGTATTTCCCCTGGCAAGATAACTGCCAGGGGAGCGAGTCACTGGCCAGAAAAAGTTATAAAATATATATAAAGTGACTTGCCCTTACATGAAAAAGTAAATCAACGGGAAAAAAATCATAATTTAAAGGTTTTTGATCAAACTCAAACTTTTCTTTTTGGCCGAATTCTCCATGTTTTTGAACCTCTTATCGTAGAATCACCCATATACTAATAAATAATTGAAAGCAGTACACTGTAAAAAAAAATAGATGTCTTTTAAGACGCAACACTAGTCACATAAAAAGGTCCAGATGGTAATGTAAAGTTTATAGGAGCGTTATTTTTAAATATCTAGCTCAAATTTTAATATTTTTACACGATTTGTTTTTGCATAGGATACTGAGGACGATCTACAATCTGGCTAGTTTTTACTTTTTCAACTTTGATTTAAATTTTTCTTTAAAAATTACTTTAAATTTCAAAACCACTTTGAACCGGTTTTGAAATTGAAACTAACATAATATAAGCAAAATCGAAAAAGTAAAAACTAGACCGGTTGCAGGTTGACCTCGGTTATCCTATGCAAAAACAATCATGTAAAAATATTAAAATTTGAGCGAGATGTTTGAAAAGAACGCTCCCATTGACCTTACATTATCATCCGGGTCTGTTTCAGAGACTATTGTGGGGCCTTAAGAGCGTACACTAGTCACGCGGTAAAAGAAGACCGCTAATGTAATGTCTATGGGGGCGTTCTTTTCGAATATCTCGCTCAAATTTTAATATTTTTGCATGATTTTTATGCACAAGATAGCTGAGGGCGATCCACAACCGGGCTAGTTTTTACTTTTTCGATTTTGCTTATATATTTTTTATATTATGATAGTTTCAATTTCAGAACCGGTTTAAACCGGTTCCGAAAGTTTAAGTAATTGTTTAAGGAAAATCTGAAACGAAAACTGAAAAAGTAAAAACTAGGCCGGTTGTGGATCGCCCTCAGCTATCTTGTGCAAAAAAATCATGTAAAAATATTAAAATTTCAGCGAGATATTCGAAAAGAACGCCCCCATAGACTTTACATTAGCGCTCGGCTTTTACCGCGTGACTAATGTGTGCTCTTACCGTAGTAACATAACTGTGAAAAAACTAAGAAAGCCAAGTTCTGTATATATATACAGGGTGTCCAACAAATAACACCCTGGTTTCAAATTTAAATTTCTCAAAAACAAAAATCGATAGAGCTATGCGGTAAACGGTTTTTTTATTAGGTAAGCTGTAAAAATGTTATACTAAAGTTTCGAACGGTGAATATTTTGAAAAGATTATGTTCGGATTGCAAAGAATGCTCGACTTGACGTTTTTCTTGCTTTAGATTGCTTGTAGAGAATGAGTTTTTCGGGGTACTTAGCCATATTTTTAGAACTAAATTTTTGAAATTTCTGAAATTCCAAAAATTTTGTTCCAAAAAACTTTAAAATATGACGTTTTCCGCCCAAAATCTCATTCAAACCAAGCAATTTAAAGCGAGAAAAATGTTAAGTCAAGCATTCTTTGCCAATCAGAACATAATCTTTTCAAAATATCCACCCTTCGAAATTTCTGTATAACATTTTTACAGCTTTCCTAATAATCAAACCGATTACCGCATAATTCTATCGATATTTGTTTTTGAGAAATTTAAATTTGAAATTAGGGTGTTATTTGCTGGACACCCTGTATATATATATATATATATATATATATATATATATATATGTCTGCCCCTTTCGACTCTGAATTTTTTTTCGATTTGAGAACAAAATTATTTTTTTTTTCAATAATGTTAATTGTAGCCATCAAAATAGACTTATTGAAGTTTAAAGATTATCTCACTTAATAATAGATTTTTTCCCCTTCTTTATAGGCATGAAAACCTGCAAAAGAATAGCCAACAACCGTCACATGCGAAGAGTCGTGTCACGCCAGTTTAATACATTCTACCCGGGCTGTGAGAAGTATGCGTACGACGACGACGCCTACTTCAGATGCCAAGCTCGTACCGAGTTCCTGACGCTCAGCCATCCGGCAGGGACGGCAAAAATGGGAGATCCGGCGGATCCCGCTACCGTGGTGGACTCGAAATTACGGTAAGTTGCGTGTTTAACTAGACAAGGTAGAACACGTCGAATTTCGACGAAAGAAAATGTTTAAAAATGAAATATTACACTGATTTATAATAAACTTATAAAATTAGTTACAATAAAAAATGCACCTTATATTGGTAAGTTTAACTCTTAAAAAATAATAGTTAGCATAAAGATAACAAAATATTATTTCTATAAAACTCAGTTGTAGAAATTGTTAAAATTAAACTTTAATCGTACATCTAAGCAGTAAAAAATAACAAAGATCTGTTATTATGATAAAGTTATCAATTAAAGCTCTTATGCTAAGTATTCCAAGAAGAAGAAAAAAAGCAGAATTTATTCCACTTTGACTCAATCATAGAATTTCCCCCCTTGAAATCATATTTTTGACACAGTACGAACTTTAATTTACTTTTTTTTCACTTTTAATAAGAAAATGGCAACATAAAAATACAGCAATTTGTTTTATTCCGCTTTTATCCCTTTGCTTTTAATACATATGGAGTACTTCTGTTGCCACGTTTAGAAAAATGGTATTGAAAGTACAAACAAATTAATGTTTCAAAAATAAATTAAGATACAGTTTTCAAATAAATTGCATCAACCCTTTCCGGCACTCTGTGCCCAGTCTGGGATACCTAATTTTAATTCCAAACTTGCAAACGGCACCAGTAATATTTTACTAAAATTTTGCTTAAACAATAAAAGCTTAAATTAAGGATTTCAAAATATCTAAAAAATTCGTTTGTGAATTCCGGTGTCAGTCGATAATTTCTCATTTTATTACAGATTTTGCCTGTGCCGGAAAGGGTTAAAAAGTAAATTTTTTTTTCCTATACGATGATGCGAAAATTTTAAATGTGCGGTGTTCAAAAGTTAAAAAAATTGCAGTGACAAAAATTGCAAAAAAAAAATTTCATTTAAAATTTTAAAGTGTTGCCATTCACAAAATGACGTATGCGTTACATACAGATACGTTTGGCCTTTATAATATAGATATATAACGGTCTACGCATTTTGCTGAAAACCGCCAAAAAATTGAAGCTGGATTCAGCTTCAAATCCTAAACCATTTAATTGGACCCTGTAGCGCAATCCCTGCCAAAATTAGCACTGAATAAGCTGATTTCGGCTATGTTCACATGGTTATTGTATTGGTTCAGGGCTTGCACGATTGGTCAGAATAACTGACAAGGAAGGTCTCCATTGGGGGCATACTCAGAATTTTTTGAGAAAAATACGAATTAAACTACTCATGTAGGTAATAAAGGATCAGTGAAAATTAGCGGCGGAATTACATTATTAGATATGTAAAAAAATAAAATAGTTTGGAATAATTGACGTGAAAAGCTGAAAGCGACGCGGGATTTGGCGAGCAGTGCATTTCCTCGCCAAAAGCAGACGATTTTAACGAATCTGAAAATTGATTTTAATTGACTTCACTGTTAAAAATATGCAGCATTTACTGCAACGTCAACCCACTACTTTTATAGAATGTCTCTCTTCTGACCAATGAGAATTCTCCATAGTACGGCGAATTGACCGTGTCATACACTGTTAAAAATCTGCTGCATTTTTTTGCAACGCACTCCGCCGCTTGTATATAATATCTCTATTTCAACCAATGAGAAAGCTCCATTTCACGGCCAAGTAACCGTTTTCTATACAAGCAAGGGAATGCGTTGCAACAAAATGCAGCAGATTTTAACAGTGTATTTTTCAATTTGGAACAATTTTAATCAATTTAAATTGTGTTTTAAATGATAAAATATATTAATTTCATTTTGTTATAAGTACATATAAACGTATATGACAAAATTATACTTAAAGTAAAGTAAAAATGCAAAACTAAAATTACTTAAACTAAACTTATTCAAATAAATTGACCATAGAAAGTTTTTTCTTTAAAAGGTATTCGAAGCGTAAAAGCGTATTTTTCAAAATTTCGTTTTTTCGCCAACCGGAGATAAACCGCCAAATAAACGAAATTTTTATTATTTTTTTACGGACGTTATAAGGAGGTTCCGCCGAAATTTTTTTATAAACATATATAACTATATGAGAAGAACATTCTGTAATTTTTCCAGATTTTTCTGAGTATGCCCGTATGGAGACCTTCCTTGTTAGGCAGGATATCAGAGTCCTTTGACGGGAGGCTTCATACAATAATCTCAAGTAGTTGGGCCGTATATATCTAGTTGGCCGTGGTTAAAAATGCCGAGCTTGTATTCGAAGAGTTACCTTGTATTGTAGCTAAAAGACAAATTGCGAATCAACCCAGTTTCCTGTTCAAAAATTCTTTGTTACAATGTGTCGCCATTTTAAGCACCAATGTTTAACATCTATCTAATCTTTCATTAATCACCCTGTATGTTGCTCACGCATATTCATAGACTTTTGAAAATTGTTCTTTTACATTATCATAGTTATTCAAAATTTAATTTTACAGCCATGCGTCGTAAATTATTTATCTATACAAATTATTCACTTTTACTCTATTTGCTTAATGGTCAAAGACTTGTTGTTTCATTAAAGTCGTGAATATACTGTTATCGCGTGGGAAACATGTTTACAAGAACCCTTTCTTCTGGACATATAATGCCTTACAGAAGACGAAACGAAAGATGGATTGCCTATCACAAGAACAAAATATATTTTCTGCAAAAGAAAGTGCTTGTTCAGACGAATAGGTTATTCTAAGTCAAATTGCTTCATTTCGTGTCACCATAGACTCTTGTCCCTGGCCGAAGAAGGCCTCGCGATCTAATGCTATTCCTATGGGGAAGCTATTTTCTAATATCTGGTTTGCATGCTACCGTGGTAAACTCGAAATTACGGTAAGTTCAGTGTTTAAGAGGCTATAGTCACACGAAAGACCCATTCGCTGATGCTAATCCTATGATGAAATTTGCAAAAATATTTCGGTTGTATTTTAATATTTTTAAGTGAATTTCTTTTGCATTGGATAGCTGAGATCGATCTGTATGCAGGCCATTTTTATACTTTTTTTATTTTGTTTACAGATATTTTTTATGGGGAAGCTTTTATTTTCGGTAACGGTTTGGAAAGCGAAAGCACCTTTTTAAAAATAACTGCAACCAAAATCGAAAAAGTGAAAAATGGACTGCATTCAAATTAATCTCAGCTATCCAATGAAAAAAAAAAAAAAAAAAAAAATTATTTAAAAAATATTAAAAATTGAAATATACAAATATGTTTACTAAAGTACAGGATGATTAATTCATTCAAAACATTTCATTGCATGAAAAAAATAAATTTCTTAAATGTCGGAAAGTGTTTCAACAATGTATGATTGATGCCTGTTTTTTTTTTTTTTTTTTCTATAGATTTCATTTTAAAATTTTACATGCACTTTTTTTGCAGAGTAAAGTTTGTTCAAGGTCTGAGAGTCGTCGACAATTCCATCATGCCCACCTTAATCAGAGGTAACACCGGCGTACCGGCCATGATGATTGGAGAAAAAGCTGCGGACATCATCAAGCAAGATGTCCCGTGCTACCATCAACAAAAATTCCCGCTAGATGATTATTTTTAAATTTTAAAAGATGTTTTTATGTAATGGCTGTATTTATTGTAAATGTATTTGTATTAAAGCTGCATTTGAATGTAAAGTATATGTATAAAAAGTATAGTTATTAATGACATAACTCACCATAGACATAATTGCATGCAAAATATTATGCGCTTTAATTACGTAACTGGCCAATATTTTTGAAAAAAAAAAACTTTCAAATAATGCCTATTTTTTTCATGTCTTTTACAGAATTTTTAACCTCTTATCACTGTTTTTCTTAAACAGAATTTTTTTTTCTAATTGAATCAGAAAAATGTTCAGATTAATTAATGCAAAATTTACGATGGCCGATTATCTGCACGAGGGATGTAGGCCCGAGGGAGAGTGCTCTCCGTGGAAGTCTTTCTTAGAGAACCTAACACGTATTTAAGCAAGGTTCAAAGAAAACCACGAAAACTCCAAACGATAAGGTTGACGGGCACGATTGGATTCGAATCCAGCAACGAGGTATGCTTAAATCATGACTAGCAAACACAGATTGCCCGTACGACGCACGGGTAAATCAGGGAAGCGGTTAAGGGCATATGGAACCTGTTGACAAGTAAAATGAAGCAGATTTAGCGAAATATTTAACATCATGTGTTTTTCTTAAAAATAGAGATAAAAAAGAAAATTTTATAACAATAAATATGGACATTATAGCACACATATAAAACAAAAAATAGTAATTTTACGCATAAATTAGTTTTTAAGTGCTAATTAACTTTTTACATATTTTTTTGAATAATATGTTTGTTCTTTAAGCATACAGTTTTCTATAAAACACTATCTATCACTTTAAAATTTGTTGTGGTAACCGAAAACATTCTATTTGAGAATTAAAAAAAAAAAAAGCAATTTTAATTTTGACTTAAAAAAATAAAATTAAAAATATTTTACTAAAAATATTTCAAATCCAAAAATTTTAGAAACTTAATTTTCATTCTTTGAGAGAATGTTTCACTCAGACCTAAAATGTTAGATATTTTGAAAGAAACAAGTTAGATAATTTTGGAAAGTTTCAACTATTTGCCTAAAAAAGATATTTGGAAAAATGTACTAAAGCGTAAAACAAATCACATAAAAAAAAAAAAAAGGACAAAAATATATATGTAAACACACCGACAGTGCTTAAAATATATTGAAACCTTCTAGCACCATAGTCTTTTTGGTCCACAATTACATTTACCACATTATACTTTTAGCTCTATTTTTTAGGCCGATTATAAAGACGCCACATTGTTGACTGAAAAAGACCCGGATGATAATGTTAAGTCTATAGGGGCGTCCTTTTCAATTACTCGCTCAAATTTTAATTTTTTTTTTTTTGTATGGGATATCTGAGGACGATCCACAACCGGCCTAGTTTTTACTTTTTCAATTTTGAGTTTTGAGATTTTTTTTTTTATATATATATGCTTTAACTTTCAGAACCGATTTAAAACGGTTATGAAACTGAAACTATCCTTATATACAATGAGTATAACAAAAGTAAAAACCAGGATCGTCCTCAGCTATCCTATGCAAAAAAAGCACGTGAAAATATTAAAATTTGAATGGGATATTTGAAAAGAACGCAACCATAGACTTTATATTATCATCTGGATCTTTTTCTGTGATGTGGTCCCTTAAAAACTCGAAAATTTGAACCATTTTATGTTCCATGGGCCCTGAAATTTATATAAGTATCTTCCACATTTAGAAATTCACAAAGCGGAAAACGCATAACACATTTAAATACCTAATGCAGCGAATAACACCGTCAACAGTCGAAAATTTATCCGATTTTTTTTTTTTTTTTTTTTTTTTTTTTTTTTTTTTTTTTTTTTTATATGATATGCATAGTATTCGAAATTTTTTATATCTATTTTATTATAATACATATATATAATGTTTTTTATTATAATACATATATATAATATATTTCATTATAAACAAAATAGACGATCGACGGTTTCACAAAAAAGAAATGAACGACTCTGAGCGATTCATTAAAATAATAATGATAAAAAATATATCCATTTATGATTTTAAAGTATTTGTAAAATCGTATTAAAGCCTTTAAATATACAGGGTGGTCATTGATCGGTTCTGAAGCCAGAACCGTTCTAAAATTAAATAAAACTTAAGCAGAGGTAGAGAAATTAAAATGGTGACCTGAAAATAAATAATGGCAATATGTGGTTGCGTTATAAAGTCAGTAAAGAAGCATTTAATTAAAATATAAACTAACGTTTATTTTTCAAGAAAAAAACATATTCAAAATAAAATATATGTATATATGAAATAATAAACAAAGAGAAATTATATCTGGTAAAATTCAACCAAAAAAGGTAATTTCTGAAATTATATTATCTATAAAATTAAAGTCATATTTAACACAGTAAAAATACTTAATTAAACAAATGGCATGACGTAAAGTAAAGTTTAACTGACCGGTACAGGTTGCAAAACGAACAACTCACCATGGCATAACTGGAAGAAGAAATTTTCAAATCGGACGATGACGAAAAAAATAAAGTCCAGGAAGAGTTCAAGAAAGTAAAAAAAAAACCTTGGATGTTAACACAGTTCATGACAGCAACATATTCATCATCACATTCCCGCTATCGACTAACAGAAATTATTCCATAAGACAACACCATCTTTCACCACTTAAGATAAACTACAATTGAACTTTCATAACTAATATTTATGACAACAAACGGCCTTTACTAGACCAAAACATCGTCAGACCACCAGCAGTCAAAACAAACCGACTGATTTAAATACCCCTCGCGATTCCAGATATCACCAGAAGACAACGCCCCCTTTGCGTCTGCAGAAGTTGAGCGAATGCGTTCCTGCTTTGCGAAAGGGAGATACGGCTACTCGTAAGTTGCGATTTGCGAAGATCGCAAATCGCGATCGGACGGAAGAAAACGATGTGAACGCACGAACCATGAACGGACCATGAACGCACATGCAAGTGTTCAAATCGAAAGTAAACAAATGAGTAACCGATTTAAAGATGGAATATGCTATGGAATCAGGAAAAACAAAATAAAGGAATTGGAAATAAGATAAAGATAGAATAGTATTGGAATAAAATAAAAACCAGTAAGTCATGCTATATTATTCTATTACAATATGTATATGTGCTTATGGATATGAGTGTTAAGGATATGAGTAAGGCTGACGATCGCCCCCCCCCCTTAACACTCATACTAAAAAAACTAAGCAATTACCAAGTATTACCAAATAATATAAATAATATCAAAGGTCATATTGAACAACATAGGATATCAGTATATCTACTATCACACTTTGACAGTTACTAGTGAAAAACAACTCAACATTAACGTGCATACATGCAACAAATTCACAATATCATATAACAAGGTTAATTTCCAAAAATGAACAATTTTTAACAATGTTAATAACCACACAATATGAATAACAATTTGATAACTATACAACAACAAGATTAACAATAACAATTTTTTTTCATAGCACAAGAGTCTTTAGTTACCATAATAACTTAAAAATTTGAAAGTCTTTCAGGTACACAAAAATTTCAAAAAAAAGTTCATGAAAATTTGTTATCATTTTACCTCGTCACGTACAAGTGACTACGATTACCGTTACATACCATAACATTCTTTAGTATGTCGATTCTTGATCCTTGCCTTGACAATACACGATTATATTTACATACATTTGCATAATTACACTAGATTAAATGATTATTATACGACAGATTCATAAACATTACGAATATGAGGAATAGCAAAAACATGAATTACAATGCAAAAACACTTTGATAATGTATGGGAAATTCATGATATGCAAAATAGACACATTTAATGATAATAACACTAATGATCATGATCATGATAATGACTGATTATGATAATGATAAGGACGGTGAGCGCTCACATAAAAACAAACAACAACAACAACATGCATGCTTAAACTTTTGAAATAATACACATTTGCAAATGTTTTAACAAAGATTTAAAATGTGAAAGACACTTGTTATGCAATTTCTTAAAAGTAAAACAACCCTTTTCATATTTATATATGCAAAAAAAATACAGCTCAATTTTCAACACCACGGACGGGACCTATGTGACATTTCCATTTATCAAAATAGGGACTTACAAACTTAAAATAAACGATGCCCGCGACAGGCCTTCCTGTGATCAGAACACTCAAGAAGGCCACTACCCCCTGCAGACCACTCTGGCTATTTACAATTGCACCTCTGCGAGCCGCTTCCTGGGGCTGCTCGGGTCCCGGAGGATGAACCATCCTGAGGTCTGATCACATTCCAGCGGGAGTTAAATTGTCCGCAATGTTGGAAATGAGGGTATTGAAAAGCTTATGTATGAAAATAGAACATATGCATATGAGACAAAAATATGAAATAACAAGAAAAACAAGTGTATAATCACATATTCAAACATTATAAAAAGAAAACACTGAAATATACAAAATCTCAGATTTGAAAAATGAAACTTGTTAAACTTCAGGGTTTAACTTAAAAAACTAAACAAGCATCTTAATGCTTGACCCAAGCCCAGAGGAGGGGGAGTTTTTTTTTCACCTTATACCTTTAACATCTTTATACATTTTACTTTTTACTTTTAAATAAAACATATTTAAAACATTATATATTACTTATAACTAAAGATCACTTCAATGAATCTTTTAAGATCAAACTTCGTTAGGGGTTTTGTAAAGATGTCTGAGAGATTAGCTTTACTAGTTACGTGTTTTACATTAAATATCTCTTGGTTTAAAAGGTCTCTAACAAAAAATAATTTAACGTCAATGTGTTTTGTTCTGTAGTTTTCTATGGGAGACTTAAGGAAATCAATGGAGGCCATATTGTCTACTAACAAGGTTGGCTTAGTTTGTGGGCCTGTAAAAATGTGTTTCTCATAACATTCAGTTATGATTCTACTGAACCAAAGAAGCTGTTTAGTTGCTTCTGTTAAAGCCACAAACTCTGATTCCATGGTAGACAAGCAGACAGATTTTTGTTTAAAAGCCCTCCACATGATAGGAGATTTGTCTAACATTAAAAGTTGTCCCCCCATTGACGTCCTGTCATCACGATTGGCGGCGAAATCGGCATCAGTATATGTTATTAGATTTATGTTATGACAAGGTAGCTTCAATTTGTAGTGTTTGGTGCTTTGTACATATCCTAGTAATTTTAAAAGACCATTCCAGTGGATTATTCCTGGATTACTCTGGAATTGACTGAAGATATTTACTGCATAGGATATGTCGGGGCGAGTCCTGCTTGTAAGAAAAGATAAGCAACCCAAAACACTTCGGTACGGATATTTTGACATCTCCTGGGTTTCAGTATCTGTTTGAGGGCACTGTGCTTTGGAGTACACTACTCCTTTACTTATGGGAAGTGATGTGATGGGAAAGTTATATTCCTTAAAACGTGTGCAGATATCATCAATATATTGCATTTGATGGATTGACACTATACCTTCCCTATCCTCCTCAAACTCAACTCCAAGGAGTTTACGTGTTTTCCCCAGGATTTTGATGTCAAAATGTTCAGCTAATAATTTTAAAATTTCATTTATGTGTTTTTGATGTTTACTTAAAACAACAAAGTCATCAACATATAATAATAAAACAGCGTAGTTAGAAAATGTATAGATGCAATTACACCAATCCAGTTTGTTAAAACCAAGAGAAATTAAAACTTTATGTAATTCATAAAACCACACCCGGCCACTCTGATGGAGGCCGTACAATGCCCTCTGGAGTTTACAGACCAAATGTTCTCTCCCTTTTATTTCAAAACCAGGAGGCTGTTTCATGTATATGTTATCTGAGAGAGGGGCGTACAGATAGGCTCCTTTCACATCGCATTGCGTGTGAATCCATCCGAGACATGAGACAAGGGCGGCAAAGAAAAAGCGGATTAAACTAAAATTTACAACTGGTGAAAACGTCTCGTCATAGGTTTCACCCCTGACCTGTTTGTAGCCTTGGGCTACTAGTCTCGCTTTGTATCTTGCCACCTGCCCTTTATCGTCTCGTTTGATGGTGAAGACCCATCTGCAGCCTAGAGGTTCAGTGTTGGGTGGTAATGATGTTAATTCCCATACATGTCTTTTATTTATTACGTCCATTTCCTCCTGCATTGCTTTTCTCCAGAGTTCCCACTGAGGGGATTTTAAGGCTTGCTTATATGTGTTGGGTATGGAGTCTTCTAGTCATATATTGTTTTTACGTGTTTCTGATAAGGATGTGTGTGGAGGTGTGTAACTAGGACTTGAACTAGCACTGGAAGTAGATTTTACAATACCCTGGTATTTATTATCCCCCTTGAAACTGAACATGGTTGGATCAAATTTTATACCATTAGACTGACAGTATTCCCGCACTTCTCTGAGTGATCTTAAACGTTGTGTTTCACCCATCTCATAATAATAGATGTCGGTTCTCGACTTATCAGGCCTAGTTACGGCCTTACGGAACCATACAGCATCCCTCAGTGTTCTGGAGAATTCCTCGCCCTCCTCGTCACTTTCATCGTCAGATGAGTGAACGGAGGCGGGTTCAACAGTTTTTGAGGTGCCTGGCTTAGGTGATGGAGATGGTGATCTTTCTAAAGGAAATCTGTCAGGTTGAAGGTCGGTCAAAGGGTCAATTTCTGGTTGTTCTGAACTTAAAATATATGTGGGTCCCAGGTCGCTTCCGTTGTGCTGCTCTGAAGTTGTAAAAGGGTTTGTGCCTATTGAATAACTTGGGCCTTGCTCGCTATGTCTATGAACATTTCTTGGTACAGATTCATCCCCAAATCTAACATTTATGGTTTCTATTATTTTGTTTGTATCGGGAATCCATACTCTGTAGCCTTTGGTTGACATTGCGTAACCCACTAAAACCCCCTTTTTGGCCTTAGGATCAAATTTTGAGTTTCTTAACTGTCTGGGTACTCCTACGTATGCCACAGTACCAAAAGGGTGTAAATGTCTTATTGAGGGTTTGTTACCACAGTAATACTCGAAGGGTGTCTTTTTCTGGGTTTTATGACATATCCTGTTTAGTGTGTACGCGATGTATAGAACTGCTTCCGGCCAGAATTTTAAGCTAAGTTTGCTTTCGTTAAGTATTGAGCGTGCCCCGTCCATTATAGTCTGATTTAAACGTTCCGAGACCCCATTTTGTTCCGGAGAGTACACGTTGGTAAACTCATGGTGTATTCCGTTTTCCTCAAAGTATCTTGTAAATGCTTCATTGTCAAACTCCCGCCCATTGTCGCTACGGACTTCTTTTACCTTAGTGCCTAAAAATCTTTCAGCTCTTTTTACATGATTAGTGAACACCTTGAATACTTGTGATTTATTACATAAGGGGTAGACTGATACTTTTCGTGAGAAGTCGTCAGTTATGGTTAAAAAGTACTTCTCGCCGTTTCTACCTGTTATTTGTGTCGGTCCCCACAAGTCAGTATGAAGTAATTCAAGGGGTCGTTTTGATCTTATTTGATTTATGGGACGGAAGGAAGTTCGCCTGTGTTTGTTAATTTTACATGTCTCACATTCAAAGTCTTTACTTTTAATAGGTGGTAAGCCCCTTACACCATTACATTTTACAGTGTGTTCAATTAAAGTGGAGCTAATGTGTCCGAAACGTCTATGCCATAACTTAAAGTCGTCCTTCTGGACAGTAGAGGCTTGAAAACGCACCTTTTTAGGACTTTGACTATTTTGAGTTTTATTTTTATTTTTAGGGCTAGGATCTGGGTACAGGCAGTAAATGCCATCTTTAAGAAAAGCACGAAATAGGGTACCACTGTCACGATATGCTCTAACCCTGCCCTCACCTCCTCTGAACTTGGCACCAGTTTTATCAAGCCTAGGGCCAGATATTAAATTGTGCCTTAAACTTGGGCAATACATAACATCGCCGAAGCGAACCATCTCCCCATTTATTTTTAAGTCCACTAGTCCAGTTCCTTCAATAGGAAAAGTTGCTCCGTCAACGGCAACAGCCAACTCCTCATTTTGCAAAGGTTTAAATTTTACATATAGGTTTTTATCTTTGCAAAAGTGGTGGGAGGCACCTGTGTCAAAGACCCAGGTGTCTCCACCACACTTAATATTACTAAGATTAGATTGAATGAGGTAATTTACCTGGCTTGTTGGCTTACGTTGACGTTGGTTTCTGGTTCTATTGCGAGGTACATCTCTGCTAGGTCTGGAATTACTGGGTTGGACTCGAACTGGACTGGACACTGATGATCCTCTGGACACCGAGGAGTTCTGGAATGAGTCTGAGGAGTCTCTCGAAGTGGTATGGAGGCAAGATTCTGGATTAGAGGCTTGTTGAGGCAATTTGCACTGTCGAAGCACATGACCGGCTTGACCACACCTGTGGCATCTTCCCTTGAACTTAGGCTTATATGCGGACCTCTTGGGTGTGCGAGCTCGAGAAAAATGGGACTGGACCAGGTTACCTCTGTCTTCTTCACGTAGTTTGATGCGAGATTCTTCAGCCACCAGCTCGGTCAGGACATCTTTAAATTTGAACTGCTGTTCGGGCCATCGCAAAATTCCCTGGACGAGATTATCAAACTTCTTAGGGAGCCATCTCAGCAACTGGAACGTTAGATAAATTTCTTTTATCGGCTCATTCATGGCAGCCAGCTGATCAGCAAGTCTCTGTAGGCGAGCAGCAAACATGTCGACTGGCTCATCAGGCTGTATTCTGCAGGACAGGATCTCGCCAAACAACTGCATGTGGCGTGCACGGTTGTCAGGTTGAAAGTGGGTCTTCAGCTTTGTCCACGCTTCATGAGGGTCGTCGATGTTTTCTATGATTCTCCGGAACTCATTTTCGACGTTTAAGTATACTATGGACAGTGCTGACCTGAGCCGTGCTTGATATTCTTTTGTTGCTACTGCATCACTGGTATTCGGAGCCTCTTCAGTACCATTCACGATGCCCCAAGCATTTTTGTCGAGCAGCAGGTATTTGACATCCGCTGCCCAGGTTGCATAGTTGTGAGAGTTCAGTTTGTTTATGCTAACCTGTACGTTGGTCATTGCCATGCTCTTAACTAGACTTTATTAAATTTAAACAGAAAGGAAAAGAATTTTTTTTTTCAAAAAAAAACGTACTTTAAAACAGTCAAATAGTACGACAAAAAAAAATTTTACAAAAAAAAACCTTTCTATTTTATACCAGAATAATTAGATATGATTATAAATTAAAAGAAAAATGCTATTGCGCCCCCCCCCCCCCACTAGAAATCACTTGGAGGTCTAATGGCCGCATGCTACCACTAGTTTACGATATTGCCAACGAAGGTTATGGCCACCATAACAGGTTAAAAAGCGTAGTAGCTTTGGCCCATAACCCGTGATCGGTTCTGAAGCCAGAACCGTTCTAAAATTAAATAAAACTTAAGCAGAGGTAGAGAAATTAAAATGGTGACCTGAAAATAAATAATGGCAATATGTGGTTGCGTTATAAAGTCAGTAAAGAAGCATTTAATTAAAATATAAACTAACGTTTATTTTTCAAGAAAAAAACATATTCAAAATAAAATATATGTATATATGAAATAATAAACAAAGAGAAATTATATCTGGTAAAATTCAACCAAAAAAGGTAATTTCTGAAATTATATTATCTATAAAATTAAAGTCATATTTAACACAGTAAAAATACTTAATTAAACAAATGGCATGACGTAAAGTAAAGTTTAACTGACCGGTACAGGTTGCAAAACGAACAACTCACCATGGCATAACTGGAAGAAGAAATTTTCAAATCGGACGATGACGAAAAAAATAAAGTCCAGGAAGAGTTCAAGAAAGTAAAAAAAAAAAACCTTGGATGTTAACACAGTTCATGACAGCAACATATTCATCATCACATTCCCGCTATCGACTAACAGAAATTATTCCATAAGACAACACCATCTTTCACCACTTAAGATAAACTACAATTGAACTTTCATAACTAATATTTATGACAACAAACGGCCTTTACTAGACCAAAACATCGTCAGACCACCAGCAGTCAAAACAAACCGACTGATTTAAATACCCCTCGCGATTCCAGATATCACCAGAAGACAACGCCCCCTTTGCGTCTGCAGAAGTTGAGCGAATGCGTTCCTGCTTTGCGAAAGGGAGATACGGCTACTCGTAAGTTGCGATTTGCGAAGATCGCAAATCGCGATCGGACGGAAGAAAACGATGTGAACGCACGAACCATGAACGGACCATGAACGCACATGCAAGTGTTCAAATCGAAAGTAAACAAATGAGTAACCGATTTAAAGATGGAATATGCTATGGAATCAGGAAAAACAAAATAAAGGAATTGGAAATAAGATAAAGATAGAATAGTATTGGAATAAAATAAAAACCAGTAAGTCATGCTATATTATTCTATTACAATATGTATATGTGCTTATGGATATGAGTGTTAAGGATATGAGTAAGGCTGACAGTCATAAAAAAAACTTTGCCGATATATGGAGCTCTAGCGGCCAGTCCGCTCAACCGATCGAGGTGAAATTTCAGATATAGCTATTCAGAGGTATGAGCTCGAGATTCTGTGAACGGAAACAAAATGGCGCTCACGGTTGCGGTTATAGTTACAGAAACTCGAAAATTTCCAATGGCAACACCCATTTTTTTTCATCGCAAAATGCTCAGCGCATGCGAAAACCCTAAAGAGCTTTGGAACCGTTCGTGTATCGGAAGAAACGGACATGTTATGCACGCACAAAAAACCGTTCTGCGAATCCTCCCCCCCATAGAAAAAACTCTATTGTGGCGCAAGGAGGAAATTTGCATATGACACAGAGTCAGTACACTAATCTTTGATTACAATACAGATCGGAGAAAATAAAACTTTTATTTTGATTACACATTTTCCACATGGGTTCCATCACCATGCAATGTGTAATTGCCTGTGATGGCACCCATGTGGAAAATGTGTAAACAAAATAAAAGTTTTAGTTTCTCCGATCTGTATTGTAATCAGAGATTAATGTACTGACTCTGTGTCATATGCAAATTTCCTCCTTGCGCCACAATCGAGTTTTTTCTATGGGGGGTAGGATTCCCAGAACGGTTTTTTGTGCGTGCATAACATGTCCGTTTCTTCCGATACACGTACAGTTCCAACGCTCTTTAGGGTTTTCGCATGCGCTGAGCATTTTGCGACGAAAAAAAATGGGTGTTGCCATTGGAAATTTTCGAGTTTCTGTAACTATAACCGTAACCGTGAGCGCCATTTTGTTGTCGTTCACAGAATCTCGAGCTCATACCTCTGAATAGCTATATCTGAAATTTCACTTCGATCGGTTGAGCGGAATGGTCGCTAGAGCTCCGTATATCGGCAAAGTTTTTTTATGACCACCCTGTATTTTTAATTGCATTTTTCACTTTCGTTTACATTTATTATAGGCAGTAAGTTTACAACATTCCAAAATAAATAAATAAATATCAAACAGAACGATTTTAACAATACTGTGCTAAACACAGACGTTAGAAAAATCAACATATGAAAATCGTCATCCGTCGCCCGGGGCACACACACAGACAAACGGACGGAATTTTGTTTTCTTCTAAAAATATGCTTTTCGGTATCTCCAGTGTCAGAAATGTGAAAATCTGTCAAACTTTTTTTTTCTCAGTTTTTCAAAACGATTACACGACTGCCTGGCAAAAAAGGTCATATTTTTAAGACATTAAACTTAGAAAAATTATAATTTTTAGAAGTAAATTCAAAAATAATGTTTTTATAAAAAGAAGAAAAAAACTAGTCTCAAAATAGCTGATGCTATAAATTTTACATAAAAGGAGGAAAGTGATTAAAGCACTGATTAGTATTAAAATGAAATAACATAATACTTTAAGGAAAAGACACTTTTTACAAGGAACACGATATAATCTTTTGATAAGATACTTATGCTCTAATTATTTTCACAGCAAGCGAAGAGCCAGAATGAATTAAAATTTATTTCTTTTTTGAGACTTCCTCTACAGATCTCTTTTTCTTAAAAATTTTATCTACATTTTAATATGCATCGCGCATTTCCTTTTTATGCTGCATAAAAAAGTATTTGTTTTCTTTCTTTCTGAATGTATGTATACCTATAATTTTGTCAAAAATATGCTCATTTTACTTACCCATCATACGTAGTATAGGGTAAGTCTTGCAATCGTTTTGAAAATCGAAAATTTTTTTGACGGATTTACACGTTTTAGATAGTGGAGATTCCGAAAAACATATTTTTAGAAAAAAAAATTTGCCGTCTGTCTGTCTGTCTGTCTGTAAACGCTCTATCTCCCGAACGAATTGAGATAGAGACTTGAAATTTTGTATGTAGTTAGTATGTAAGAATGGGACGAACCCTATTTAATATCAGCAACCTCGATTATCCGAAACTATTTTTTTCGGACTCTCGAAAAATTCGTTCTGATGAAAGGTATATAAAAATTTTCGAATTGTTTTATTCTAAGGAATGGACGTAAAAGGCAATAAAATAACACACATTTTGCATATAGAACGAAGTCGATCGGATTATTAGTTGCCGAGATATTTGTAATCCTGTTTTCCACATTCTTCGATTTTTCATGACCCTGTATTTCATTCAAATTTCAATTCAGAGGTATATTTTAATTGGAAATGAGACGCTTAATCCGACGCAATTAATTGTTATTTAATAGAGTTATTATTTTTGGAGTAATAAGGATGTTTCTTTTACGCAGTTCGGTACTACTTGAGTAGTTTGGCGTTTTATATAATTTGTCGAAATTGGTACATCAGCAGTTCTTTATTATAGCATTACTATGTATATTAACAATATTTAAATTTTGTTTACGAATTGCAATGCATTGTATAAATAGTTTCACATGTTTTATTTTCATATACATATCCATGATGGGTAAGTATTACGGTGGCCCCCAACGACTAGTTTACTCAGCCATTCTATTACTACAGTAAGACGTTTTAGTTTAATGCAAGCATCTCATCTTATACAGGGTGTCCACTCTCAACGGTGGCCAATGGCTAATTTCTAAACCGTTAGTCATAGACATATAGTTCCAATTGCAAAAATGCTTTAAAAAAGGTAAAGAATTGTTTTTCAAGCGATTTATGTAAAAAAAAATGTTTATTAAAAAATTTGATTTAATAAACATTTTTGATACATACTTATTGTAATATGAGTTTAATTTTTCAAGTTCATTATGCATACAAACAGTTTATATATAATTTTCAATGGATTTAAAATTTTGGTAAATGTCTGTGATGCTCTGGATTTATTTTTTAAAAGTATATACATATATATATACAGGGTGTCCACTCTCAACGGTGGCCAATGGCTAATTTCTAAACCGTTAGTCTTAGACAGATAGTTCCAATTGCAAAAATGCTTTAAAAATGCTAAAGAATTGTTTTTTTAAGCGATTTAGGTAAAAAAAAATTACTAAAAAATTACGGAATTTAACTTTTTATACGGTCCCCCGGTCCTATTAGTGATATTTAGTAAAAATTTCCCAACACTCTAGCAAGCAATACAGAAAAGGTTCCATTCATCTAACATTAAAATTGACCGAGTTATGAAACTTTAAATTTCATGACTTAAACCACTTTTCTGTAGCTGAAAATGAATGAGTTGGACTAAGGTTTCAGGGAACGTATACTAAGTGCTTAAATTATTATAAAAGGCGTCCATTTCCAACGCTGTCCAATAGCTAATTCCTAAACCATTTGTCACAAACAAATAGTTCCAATTACAAAAATGTTTTAAATGAGAAAAAGGAATATTTTTTAAGCAATTTAACTGAAAGGTGCTACCACCGTATAAGTTTTACGACAGTGCTAATTTTTATTAATTAACTTCTAGATTGGCTAAAATAGTTGAAGACGTGAGTTTTAAAGTTCTCTTTATCGAGGAAATCTAATTGCCGAAACGTCAGTGAAGGCTTACTTTGGAGACACGAAATTTTTTGGTTTCAGTCTGTCAGTCAGTCAGTCAGTCTGTCAGTCTGTCTGTTCCGCGATAACTAACGCAAAAAACATCCGATTGGCTTGAAATTAAGTGGGTATGTTAGTGAAGCACTGGGATTAAGCTGTATAGTTTTTTGTTAGATTTGATTCATTCGTTCCGAAAATATAGAATATTTTATTTTGCGCAATAATGCTTTTCTATGGCAAATCCAATGATTTTCAATTTTTTTTTTTCCCTTGAGAGAAAATGACACATTTCATTAATGGAATTCAATGATAAATGGATACTGAAATTTACCAGTTAAATTATTCGAATTGTTTTGAAATTTTGTCTATGCATTTGTCAGATTTTTAAAGTTATTACTGCAAATTTTGGAGATTTTTTATAAATGTGTTCAATAATATAAATTAATTTGGTTTAGAGATTTACTTATTTAAAATGTATTTATTTCATTTTCTTTATTTTCTCTTAATGGTTGCTAAGCAACCATTCATCCTAATCCTTATTATATTTTAATGCTATAAATTTGAAAGAGTGGACGAAAATTTAAATGAAGTCAACGTCAAAACTCATGAATTAATTAATATCTTTTTATCTTTGCGGATAAATATAACATAGCCCAGAAAAGAATATAGGCTGTATTTTATTAATTTTATTCAAATATTTTCCTTAATAATTCAAAATTCCCTTCTTTTTCATACAGAATCAAGAGCGATTTTTTAGATAAAATTTAACCAATTTCCTTTATCGTTGCCAAAAAAAAATCTGGAATATTTTTTCAACGGCAATAAGTTTCAATTGAGCAATTTCCATTCGAAAAACCAAACTAAGAAAAAATAAATATGACGTTAGAATTAAAATAAAAATAAAAATAGTACTTTGTTAAATATTAAACACGGAAATTTGTTTCGTTTATAAGAATTTTTCTAACAAAAATGGGGGCATAATTAGAAGCAAAAGAAATAAAAAATAATTATATTTTTAACAAATATTTCAAATGGTAAAATTTGACGTCATAATTGAACAAAAACATGTATTTCATAGTAGTCGTTAAAAATAGAAGAAACATGGATATCAATAACTCATGAAAAATAACGCAATTGCCGAAACTTCAGTGAAGGTTTACTTTGAAGACACGAAATTTATTGTTTTTCATCTGTTAGTCTGTTCTTCTGTATGTTTGTCTGTCCCGAACCGCATTAGAAACTGCAACAAAATCGATCAGTTTGTATAATGTTTATGGGTGTTTAAAATTCCCCCCCCCCCCTCTGTTCACAGTTCAATTTTTGCTAGTTACCCGATCCTAATGTTTCCGATTTTGGGATTAAAATTTAAGTTAAAATCTAAACTTAAGAATAATTTTATCCCCGTGCACAAAATAAGGGTAAAAAGTAGTTGTTTGTTACTCTAAAATCTAAAGCGCCCTCTATCGACAATTTTTGAACGTAACCTTTAAATTTTTTTTACAAACAAATCGTCATATAGAGAATGATTTTAGCGAAAACCGCAAACGAATCCACCCTTTTTTCCGTTTTTTATAATCGTTTGAAGTTTTGGATCTTAAACTTTAATGGCCCCTAGCTCCTACGGAAGACGTTTGCGGCCCATGGTTTCCTATTTAATAATGTTTGTCTTCATGTCTACTATCACCCCTCAAAGTTTGTCGGTCTGGTAGCGAAACACCCTGTATATATTGATAAATGCTAAACACATTATTTAAATTACCGGTAGTCAAAATGTTATCTCATTTAGCCCAGTAGAACACATTCTTGAGCCCTTTCAAGTGAGAGACTTATTTCTTGTCAACCATGTATTTATTCAACCATTTTATTTAAAATTAGTTCATGTGTATTTAAATGGAAACTTTTAGATTCCACTAACTTATTATTTACTTTAAGGAAAAAAAAATCACAAATAAAGTACTTATTTTATTTGGATGAAAAATAATTTATTTACGATGAAGTATGAAAATTGCATATATATATTACACAAACAGTTCAGAGAGAATGAAACTTTTAGCTTCATTTGTATCATTTTACATATTATATATGTATTTTTTTTCAATAAAAGAAAAAAAAAACAGTTTATGTCACATTTTTATGAAAAGTATGAAATTACTATATTTATTATGAAAGATCAAAATGACACATGGCTATAATGCAAACATAAAACACAAAAGAATAGATAAAAATAATACGAAAAAAGTATGGCAAAAAAAAAATGTCTATTTAAATTTAAACTTTCAGTTTTAAGTTTTTTAATTTCGCAATTGTAACAAAAATTGCTATTATAACAATATATTGCTGTAATTTTTGTAAAAACTAATTTTATTTTTATCACACACACACACACAGGAAAAAAAACTGATTGTAAGGCAAACATAACGAAATGATAATATAGTATTTACATAAAACTGAAATTAAAAAAACGACGTTTTTTAAAAAAAACCTTTATATTTTTCCGATATTTTTAAGCACCATTAGAGAAAATGTAACGTAATTTTTTTTTAATTCGCCTACTAATAAAGTAGATTACACTTTTTATACAAAATAATTTGCTTAAAGGGGCACAATACATGTGAAACCATCTCTTCAATTATATATATAAAACCCCTCCGTGTATAACAATTCCGGGATCAACCTACCCACGAGAAAAAGAAACCCATTCACCAATGAAAACGTTTCATAGTCGTAATGGAGCGTTCACATTGGTCAGATTTACAGTGGGAGCTGTAAATGACGGCATTATATTTTAATTAGCTTTGAAATCTTTCCACGATTTCAAAAAGTATGTTTAATTAAAAGTTTTTAGTAAAGGAAAGCGAAGGTGCGTTTTAAATGCAGTATTGTTAAAATTTTTATATTCGGGTTGCTTTTTTTTTTTTTTTTTTTTTTTTTTTTTTTTTTTACAGCCGTGAATGATTCTTGAGAATTTCAAATCTACAAAAAACATTGTGAAAAGTTACCTCCGATTTTAAAGGCAATCTATTTTCTGACCAATGAAACCGTTCCATAGTCGTAATGGAGCGTTCTCATTGGTCAGATTTACAGTGGGAACTGTAAATGACGTCACTACAATTTACTTCGCTTTGAAATCTTTTCACGATTTCAAAAACAATATTTAATTAAAACTTTTTGTTTAAGCAAATCGCGGGTGCGTTTTAAATTTCATTATAATCTCCACCCCCATCTACCAGATAGTTTTTCTATAGTTTTAAATGCAGATCTCTGTTGAAATTTTCTTTCTTTCTTTTCTTTTTCCTTTTTTCTTATTTGTTAGATTTTTCCCTCTCCAAGTTCAATCGCTGTATTTATCAAAATTGTTTCAGCCTAAAGTGGCTACAATTGACCACAGTTGTTGTAATTTTTTATCATCCTTTAAAAATGCAAATTAGCATACGTCTCAGTATTTGCCAACCAACCAAAATTAAGAATGCAAACACGTCATTTTGACGGGCTATCTTCTAGTTTTGAATAATGCTGTACCCGGAAGACATGGTGACGTCACTGCAACGTCGTTGTCAAGTCGCATTGTGACTTTGTGACCATCGATTGTCAATGTGACGTCACGTGACGTCGATGTGAAGTCACAGTGACTAAAATGTGAAGTCGTTATGGCCGTTTTAGAGCTTTTTTGTGACGTCACATTGTGACCACTTTGTGACGTCACAATGTGACCAATTTGTGAAAAGTGTGTCATTTGTGACTACTTTGACATTAACGTTGTGACGAACTGTGAAAATTTTTTTAGAAAGTCACATCTGAGTCACAATGTGACGTCACTGAGTGGTGGCATTTTCGTCACAGATGTGATGTGACCAAAGTGACTCACAGTGACGTCATTGTGACGTCACTGTGACCATGCATGCTATGAGGGTAATAATGCTGCTTTTGTTGGCACAATACCTAATACTAGAAAATAAATTATAAACTTTTTTATAGAGCAGCCTATTTTACAATAATTTTAAATTTTGAATATTTTTACTGTTTTTATAAATATTGATATTTTTTATTTGATTTTTTTTCCCACATTCATTAGAATGTACTACATAAAACTATGCATGGATTTTTAGATGCATGGGATCTTACATTTAATATGATTTTCTTCTCTCGTCTGCATTTGAAAATGAAAGAAATTCAACAAACTCTCAATTTAAATATATTTTTTTTAATCTATATTATAAAGGCCAAAAGTATCTGTGCGTAACGCATACGTCATTTTACGAATGGCACCAATTTCCAATTCAATTCGGTTTCGAACATTCTGCTACTGCAATTTTTATACATCTAACATACTAGCACATTCTCAATTTTTACGTCGGCGTTTATAGAAAAAAATAAACTTTTGAATGCAATTTGTTTGAAATCTGTATCTTAATTTATTTTTGAGATATTAATTTTTTTTTAATACTTTTTGTGCGAATTTTGTAATCGTGGCAACAGAAATGCGCCACTTTCTCTTAAAATTGAAAAAAAAAAAATGAAATTAAAATTTCGCATGTCAATTTTAAGAGGATGAAAATGATGACGGGCTTAGATTTAACGAGAAATTTTATAATTGTGTCAATCTGATTTATTTTTTCATTTTTACCAAGCATTAGATCCTTAATTGATAACTTCATTATAATAAATTATCTTTATTATGTTTTACTTATTACATATGCGATTAAAGTTTAATTTTAATAATTTGGACAACTGACTTCTATAGAATTGGCATTTTGTTAATTTTAGCTTAAAATAATATTTCTTTTACGGTTAAACTGACCAATATAAGATGCATTTTTTACTGTATCCAATTTTGTACGTTGTTATAAATCAATGAAACAGTTCCTTCTAAAAAATTTCCTTTCGTCGAAGTTTGACGGGTTCTTGTAACTATAAATCTTGTAACTATAAACTCGAAGGATAAATCCATGCACAAAAATGTTAAATACACTATGACAAACAAGTAAAAAAAAAATTCAAACCTTTATCTAAACTAGCAAAAATGCCTTAGTATTCATGCAACAAACAAGTTATACAAATACGAACAGGGAGAAAAATCAATTTAAAGTTTTCGGTTGTGTGGGTCATTGTGCTGGTTCTATTAACAAACTTGATGATATATTGCTATACAATAGTCGTAGAGGTAAAAGTGAGGTGTCAAAATAGTCACAATTGGGAAGAAACTTTCAATTAATATTAAAATAGAAAATCAGTATTTTGACCAATTTTAAGGCACTGTGTCCACCTTAATCTAATTTAGAAAGCACAATGAAACAGTCATAGCTCAATATTTTTTTAATATGGTTAATTTTTCAACTTAGGTGTAGCTTTTATCCTATTCAAAAAATGTTGTATGAAAAATTTGAAACTATAAAACATTTCTCTTTTACAGATAGAATCATAATGCATTTATTGACACAGTTCTTATAAGAATGATGAAGCGTAATTTCTTTTACCAAGCATCTTCTTCGTTCCAAGCCCAAGCTCGCATTCTGATTGGTTGTTGCTCTCGGCACTGTTTTCATGTAACTTGGCGATAATCATACTTGGCGTAGCGATAGATGCTTCCGTCGAGGAATTTGATTTCCTTCCGAACCGAGTACAAAGTAACTTTTCTCTTGCAGAATTGGATTGGATGGAACGTGTCTTACTGAAAGCTGTACTCTTTAAAAGTTTTTACACACACCACGAGGATAAGAATGAAGGAAGAATAAGAATGAGTAGGTTAGGTTTAATGTTTACTCGTTACGAGCGAAGTATTTTTCGCCAAGTATGGTTATCGCCAAGTTACGTGAAAACAGTGCCGAGAGCAACAACCAATCAGAGTGCGAGCTTGGGCTTGGAACGAAGAAGATACTTGGTAAAAAAAATTTCGAAATGATGAAGGTTTCCACAACAATTTATTTTGTCAATTAATCTAAATATTCTTCTAAATATTTTGAAAAAAAATAATTCTAACTACCGATTTATTTAATTAATTAATATATATATATATATATATATATATTATCTAAAAATCGAATTATCATTTTACTAAACATTAAAAATGTTACGTATGTTATACAAACATTGATATGTTTCGTATTCAATCCGATAAGAATCATAATAATGTTTAATAAAATGTTTATATAAAAGCTAAAGTTCTTAAAGTATTGTGATTTAAAAAATCTAATGGATTTAATAAACTTTTTAATGAGCTGTTATATTATATGTTATTCTGGATATCTTAATCTTTAATGTATTTGTGAATATTTTGAAAAAATAATTCTAACAACCGATTTATTAATTCAATTTTAGATGAATTATACTATTTTAACCCTTCATCTACCACATTATGAATTCAGGAAAATTTTACATTCTAAAGCATTTTACGTAAATTGTTTAAGCTAAATTAAAAGTTCTACATAATCATTTAATAGATTTTTGAAGGATTTTAGGAGGATTGTAGGATTTAGAAGGATTAATTAAATTTGAATTTACAGGAATTTTGTGCAATATTCATAACCCCACTCAAATCTTTCTTTTCTTTAAATTGTTTTCTTAGTATTTTGTAGGATTATAAAAGGTACTAATATGATGGTCTTACAATATAAATAAAGAAATATTTCCGAATTGAAAAATCCCCCCCCCCCCGTCCTTCAGCACTAAGATAGCTGAAAAGATACAAAGGCAAAAGAAATCATTCTTTTAATTTTTTTTGTGTTTTGTTTTGTGTAACCAATAATGCTTTTGGAACAAGAGAAAGTAATGTACCTGTAACTCATTCTAAACAGTATTACAACTAATTGACGTATTAAAAGAATTTTATAATAAGTAATTTTTATGGTACTTGTAAGTACCGTCGGTAGATAGAGGGTTAAGAAATATTTAATCTCAATCAATCTAAATTTTTTTATTACTGATCTGGCAACGCTGAATACATTCAAAACTCTAAAGAAATAAAATTATAATAAGACTTGCACTAAAACGCACACGATTGGGAAGGAACCAGTTTGCTTTTTTCACAAACATTCTCCAAATAAAAAATAGATACATAAATATAAAAATGTGTACATCACCAGAGATCAACTGTACATTAGCAAACTCTTTTGTTATACACAGAAAGAGACAAAAATATTTTTTATACAGCATATTCACAAAAGAATGACTTCAGTTGTAAATTTTAATAATATCAACTGGAAGCGTTGTTATTCGAGGTTACAAATAAAGAGTAACTCAAAGAGTTCGGAGATTGTACTTGGAATCGAGAAGCCAGTATAATTCACTGTTTTTTTAGTGGAAAAATTTCCATTAATTTCAGAAAATTTTTCGTTTTTTCTGGGGAAAAAACAGGGTTTTTCCCCATTTTCTTTTTTTGGGGGAGAGGATATTTTCGCTTTTAGAACCGGTTTAAAAATGACAATTTCTCCATAAAAAAAATACCTGAGAACACAATGGGATTGATCCACATTAGTTGTCCAATGCAAATAAAATTATTTAAAAACTAGAAGATAGCCCGTCAAAATGACGTGTTTGCATTTTTAAAGGATGATAAAAAATTACAACAACTGTGGTCAATCATAGCCACTTTAGGCTGAAACAATTTTGATAAATTCGATTGACATCGATTAAACTTGGAAAGAAAAAAATCTAACAAACAAAAAAAAAAAAAAAAAAAAAAGGAAAAGAAAGAAAGAAAATTTCAACAGAAATCTGCTTTTAAAACTATAGTAAAACTCTGGTAGATGGGGATGGGGATTATAATGAAATTTAAAACGCACCCGCGGTTTGCTTAAATAAAAAGTTTTAATTAAATAGTGTTTTTGAAATCGTGAAAAGATTTCAAAGCGAAATAAAATGTAGTGACGTCATTTACTGCTCCCACTGTAAATCTGACCATTGAGAACGCTCCATTACGACTATGGAACGGTTTCATTGGTCAGAAAATAGATTGCCTTTAAAATCGGAGGTAACTTTTCACAATGTTTTTTATAGATTTGAAATTCTCAAGAGTCATTCACGGCTGTAAAGAAAAAAATAATTAAAGCAACCCGTATATAAAAATTTTAACAATATTGCATTTAAAACGCACCTTCGCTTTCCTTTACTAAAAAGTTTTAATTAAATATACACTGTAAAAAATTTGACTCATTTGCTACAGCGTCTCTCCACCGCTTTTATAGAAAACGGTTACTTTACTGTGTTATGGAGCATTCTCATTGGTCATGAAAGAGATATTCTATAAAAGCTGTGGAGTGCCGCTGCAGCAAATGGGTCAAATTTTTAACAGTGTGCTTTTTGAAATCGTGGAAAGATTTCAAAGCGAAGTAAAATGTAGTGACGTCATTTACAGCTCCTTTTGTAAATCTGACCAATGAGAACGCTCCATTACGACTATGAAACGTTTTCATTGGTGAATGAGTTTCTTTTTCTCGTGGATAGGTTGACCCCGGAATTGTTATACACGGAGTGGTTTTATATATATAATATTGAAATTCAAACGCGATATTTTAAAATAATTCTCCCATAGGATTAACAATTTTCGAACGGGGTTTCCTCGTGACCGGAGCAGTCCCTTAAAATAAGCAGTTACAAAGCAATGTGAAATAACAAACCAGTATTATAATCTGTGTATCCTATGCTTTTTCGTAAACAGTACTAATACTTTAACTAAAATCAAACACCATTTAGTTGTAGTTCACACCGCAGAAGCAGCACATGTAAAAAAAAAGCACAAAATAAATACTTTGTGAAAGTTTACCTAATATGTTTCAAGCTTTTTTTTTTTGGGGGGGGGGGGGGGCTGGTTATTTTCTATATTTATCTGTGATAAAAAAAAAAAGTTACGTTTTATTTACGTAACTAAAACGTTCCTTCTTGATAGGCATTCTAGCCTAAAACGCCCTATCGAGGGAGACTGGCTGTAAAGTTTCCGCTCATATTGGCTATCCCGTGATCCACATAAGCTGCTTTATACCAACTGTCTAACAAGTTTCAGCCTGCCTTGATTACGTGACATTGGAGTATCATAGCTTTTCTCCTATAGTTGAGACTCTCTCGTACCTAACATTTTCAAATGTGTTAGACAATTTTCTCCCGTTCTGTATGTTAATAAATTTTGATAAATTAAAAACTTATTTCCCATTGCAGTAATAGTTATATAGATGAGGAGGAATTGCTCTACAGTTATTTCCATTTTGGCATTGGGTAGCTGCTTGCAATGATTGGCATAGTTCTACCTCTCTAGGCGTAAGCGGTCTCTGCGGGAAAGTATTTCCATTGCAAAGATTAATATTGTTCATCACAACAGTTCTAGCTGCACAAGGATTCGGTGGAGGCACTCCTGGGGGCATAAACGGTGGAGGGAATGGTGGTGGCATTCTATTTGGTAGCATTCCTGGAGGCACACCCATAAAAGGGTGTGGAACTGGTGGTTGAACCATTCCTGGATGTGGAACCGGAGGTGGAACTAATCCTGGATTTTGAACAAGTGGTTGTGTTATCCCTGGATGTTGAATTTGTGGTTGAGAAATTACTGGATTTCTACCAAGTGATTGAGCAATAGCTTCGAAAGTCCGCTGCCCTTGTAAAAGATTCAAATAAGGGTTTACTGGTTGAGTTGCAGTAGCTAAATTATTTAATCCATTTAAATTATTTAAATTATTTAATCCATTTAAACCATTTAATCCATTTAAACCATTTAGTCCCGATTGCAGTGCATTTGCTGTTAAAATGTTGTTAAGGCCATTTATTTGCGCGGCAATAGTTGACGGTTGTTGTAGTACTGTGCTCTCCACAACCGGAACTGTACTACTTAGCTGTGCAGTAGTTTGTTCGGGTGCAGAAGCCACCCCTTGTCTTTGTGTAGGTTCTTGAACATTTTGAAAAGTTAGGCTTTTTGCGATTTTAATGTCCTCTTTCATTTCGTTTATAGAGGATATAATTTCAGACAGAATTGTGTCGTTTGTATTTCCTTCTTTGTGATTTGATGCTTGAATATTTTCATGGCCTTGTCTCGATTGTTGACTGTGCTGCCGAATTTCACTCAGTTCTTTTAAAATTTGGTTTAAAGCTGTTTCTTGATTATCCTGGTGATGCTTATCATGATGATGACTATCGTGGTGATGCTTATCATGACTTACGGGTATAGGAGTAGTCACAGTTTCACTTACGTTTACTTGCGGGGGATGTTTCAAGTTATTGATGGCTGATAGAATCTGATGCATCATTTCATGTGTTTTGTCTGTACTGTTGTTTGTGGCATTATTGTGAGGACTATCTGGCAAAGTTTCGTTCTGAACTACAGTTGGAAGTTGTTTTAATTCATTTACTGTTGCTAGTATCTGGTTAAGCTGGTTTTGAATAGTTATCTGAGTAGCATCAATCGGATTATTATTTTCATTCTGATGTTGAATAGTAACAGGATTGTTAGTTTGTGGGGCGACTTGAAGAGCCGAAAATACCTGATTTAACAGAACATTTTGGCTATTACCTTCATTTCCACTGCTAGAATCAATATAATGAGCGTGAGAATGTATCTCTTCACTTTTTGGATTATTTAGAATCGACAAAACTTGATTTATTGCATCTATAGGCAACGAATGACTGTTCGAATGCACCGATCTCCTGGCACTTGTCTCAGAGCTATCTCGATCTTCTTTAAGCTGTTCCAAAATTGATAAAATCTGGTACATCACGGCAGGAGGTATTTCGTCATGTGTAGCTACATTTCTATTATGGCTTCGGCTATTCTTTTCTGTAGCAGACGCTAAGGTTGCCAGAATCTGGTTTACCAGCATATCAGAGCTTCCACGATTCCTGCCATAAGACCTCGATTTTTCTTCCTCCTTGTGATTTTGGTTTTGCAGCTGGTATTTCAGCTCTTCGAGACAGCTTATGAGATCATCGACCCTAGAAGTAGAAGAACTCCCTCGACGTTTATCTGGAGTTAGATCATCAAGAGCATAACGCAAATCTTTTATTCTTGATTCCAGATTGTCTGTTCGTTTGTTCGGATTTAAATCTTCAAGAGCATAACTCAGATCTTTTATTCGCGATTGCAGCTTATCTGTAACGCTTCTGTGATATGCCTCTTTATCTCTGTTGTACAAACTGAAAGCTTCTTTTAATTGTTCCAACGCTAAGTTATTGTCGTTCCTTCTCAGAATCGGTGGCTTTAATATTTTCGGCAGATCTTCGCGATAATCTCGCGATATGGATATGACTGGCATGCTTGCTTGAACTTCTGATTCGGCAATAAGATCGTCACAGTCTACGGCTGATTTTAAAATGTCAGACGCTCTTTCTGCAATCATAACCGTTGGAAGACTGGTATCTCCTGACGTTATAGTTGGCATTACTGATGCATCAATAACTCTCAATCCTCTGATGTGCTTCACCCTGAAATAATTATTCAAAAAAGAAACATATAAGAAGATTATAAAATTTTATAACAGTAGCATAAAATACAAGTTGGAAATTGCACGTGAACGTAGCAAATGAGGTGCGTTCGTACGATAAAGAAGTTTTAAAAATATTCAGATCTTGCTGATATAGTAGAGCGTACTCCGGATACAGTATAGTAGTCGAAATCTTTACGTTTCTGTAAATATGCAGGAAGTAATTTTTATCACACCTCAGCAACGTATATCTTATTCATAAAATGTGAAATAGTTGAATATAATTAAAACACATACCAAACCATGTTTCCCCGTATAGCATTATATAGTGGAATACTTTTGTGCGGCCCTGTAATTTAATAATAAAAATTCTTTGCATCACAGATTGTACAGACTGCATATTTTAGTATATATTTCATAGATTCATGCCAATTCTATTATGTTCGAATGAGTGTAACTTCATTAAAATGCATTTGAAACTTTTTCCCCATTGACCGTAATGTAACGGAATCCTTTTGATTGTCCCTGTAATTGATCTATGCATCCGATTTTCATAACATTTGAAATAACTTGACAAAATTACGCAATAATTATATGTTTTAAATTTCAAACGATTAAAATGCATTTAAAACTTTTTTTCCCTATTGACCGTAATGTAACGGAATCCTTTTGAATGTCCCTGTAATTGATCTATCCATCCGATTTTCATAAAATTTGAAACGACTCGACAAAATTATGTTATAATTATGTATTTTAAATTTCAAACGATTCGGTTGAGTAGTTTTTGCGTTGTTATATGCGGACAGACGGGCGGACAGACAGACAGACGGACAGACAGACAGACGGACGGACTGAGCGACAACAATAGGTGCTACGTATTTACATAATTACGAACACACCTAAAAATCGGTACTTCTTGGTTATCCCGACGACCAAAAAATTACCGCCAATTTATGAGATTAGATATCATTAATGGATGATCGTGAATATCACATTCAATGACATTAAATACAATACACGTGCTTAAAACGTCACTAAGTGGTTTTTCATTCGACTTTTTATTTGTATTTTTATCAATATTCAACTAATTATTTGTTTTTTCATTTTTTAAAATAAAAATTATGTCAATATATATAATTTGGCTATTAGTTTGGTGATTTGCATAATTTTTGCGAAATTGGTCAACGGGATAACCAAGTAATACCGTAAAATCAAAAGAATAAAATCATTGGAATTAGATATCAATATCTGTTTTCAATATAGTAGACACTTTCAATTGTAAAATCTGCATGCATTATTTTATGCGTAAAGCAGTGGTATTCAAAACAATTTTGGCTTTTCTATTTTTCCTTTAAGATTTTTGTATACAAGCATCTTTTGTATAGCAAAGTTTTAATACCCCCATACACAAAAATACCCGTTTTTTTTTTTTTTTTTTTTTTTTTGTCTAAACAAAGTTTTAATTACACACATTTAGACAGTAAATGTTACTGAACCTACAGTTTTTATTATATCGAAAGCATATGTTTTATTTTTATAAACTATTTGGAAAATAGTTTTTGTACTCGGTAAAAAACTAGGAAATCTGAAGTATAACTGAATCTTTTTATTGGTTGAATTCTGGAACTTTTTTTTTATTTTATTCGTTTTCTTATTGGTCCATGTTTAATGTCCATAAATGGATTACTTCTGTTTTTTATTTTATTCGTTTTCTGATTGGTTAATATTTAATGTCCAGAAATGAAATACTTCTGATGCCACGATGACAAAAGAAGTATTAAAAAAACTACAAAAAAAAATAATAACTTAAAAACAAATTGATATACAGCTTTCAAAGAAATTGCATTTAAAAGTGCATTTTTTCTCTACGCAATGGTGTAAAAGTTGAAAATGTGCGATGGTTACAAGTTTAAAAATTTGCAATACCGAAAATTGTAAAACAAAAATTTCATTTAAAATTCGTATATGATTGATACAGGAATATTAATTTTTAATTCATGGCGGACTATAGGACTCTGTTATTACTTGAACCATGTTTTGATCATCATAAAAATGATGCAAAAGTGTGATGAATGCTACTTTCATCACACACTGCAAAAAAAGACAGATGTTTATTAATATACGAAAATAATCAATAATCACAAACGGAAATCTTCTATCTATATTATAAAGGCCAAACGTATCTGTGCGTAACGCACACGTCATTTTGCGAATGGCAACACTTTCAAATTTGAAAAGCAATTTCCGTTTTGCAATTTTTACTACTGCAAATTTTTAAACTTCCAAACATCGCACATTTTTAATTTTTACACCATCGTATAGAGAAAAAAATATACTTTTAAATGCAACTTATTTGAAAACTGTATCTCAATTTATTTTTGAAATATTAATTTTTTTGTTGTTTTTAATACCGTTTTTCTAACTGTGACAACAGGAGTTTTCCATTTCTATTTAAAGCAAAGAAAAAAGGAAAAAAAAATATTACTGTATATTTATGTTGCCATTCTCTCAAAAAGAGAAAAAAAAATTAAAATTTAAACTCGTGTTGTGTCAAGAATATTTTCGGTTATAAAACACAGTGAAATTTTATGTCAGTTCCAAAAATCCATGTACACTTAAAAGAGTATAAATAGTTTAGTATCTGTTTCAGCTAATAGAATCGAAGCTTAGAGTTTTGAATCAAAATGGTCAAATTAAAATACCATTTTTTTAAAGTGAATATAAATATGCAAGGTGCTTATGTAAATTTTGGTATGGTGAGAATGATGTTGGGTTTAGATTTCACGGGAAAAGAAATTCTATGATTGAGTCAAAGTGGAATAAAGGCCGCTTTGTTTCATTTTGGAATACTAACATAAGAGCCTTAAAAATAACTTTATCATAATATTAGATCTATTTTTTACGTCTTACATGTACGATTAAAGTTTAATTTCAATTATTTCTCAGTTATATATAAATAGTATTTTGTTAACTTTAGTTTAAATATCATTTGTTTAAGAGTTAGACTTAGCAAAGTAAGTTTTTATTGTAACTAATTTTGTAGGTTTGTCACAAATCAATAAAACAGCTCCTCCTTAAATATCTTCTTTCGTCGAAATTCGACGGGCTCTACCTTGTAATAATAAAGAGAGAAGTTTGTCAGTGTGTCAACGCTGTTCTGAAACACCGCTGACGCATAAAAATTATCCCTTATTTATATACGTTAAGGCTGCTGAAAATTCATTTTCTGAATTCTTAATTTTGTAGGTAGAGTTAAAACTTTATTTCCATCGTGTCCGTTTTTAAAATATAAAATATTAAATTAAGGCCCCACACTTGGCACAGAAAAAGACCCGGATGATAATGTAAAGTCTATGGAGACGTTCTTTTCAAATTTCTCGCCCAAATTTTAATATTTTTACATGCTTTTTTGCATAGGATAGCTGAGGACGATCCACAACCGGCCTAGTTTTCACTTTTTCGATTTTGCTTTATATTTTTTATATTACGATAGTTTCGATTTCAGAACCGGTTTAAACCGGTTCCGAAAGTTAAAGTAACTTAAAAAAAAAAAAAAATCTGAGATCAATACTGAAAAAGCAAAAACTAGGCCAGTTATGGATCGTCCTCAGCTATCTTGTGCAAAAAAATCATGTAAAAATATTAAAATTTGGACGAAATATTTGAAAAGAACGTCTCCATAGACTTTACATTATCATCCGGGTCTTTTTCTGTGCCTAGTGTTGCGCCTTAAGCAAAGATTTTAGAAATATTTTGAGAACTGACTATAAGAAAAAAAATTTTTTTTTTTAAGAGAACACTGCAAAAAGAAGTTCAAAATAGTAATTTTCAGAGGAGATATTTTGAATATAAAAATGCATCAAACACCCACAGACTTAACAATACAGAGGAGAATGAGGAGAATGGGTGATCAGCAGACTTGGACCCAACGCGCAAGATTGTGAGGGATAAATGGTCATTTGAATATTTGCTTTTGACCAGGGAACGTTCCCAGGTGTAAATTGTGGATGTGGACGGGTGTGGTATCAAAAGAAAGATCTCATGATGTACGTTAAAAAGTGCAATGGAACTACACGTCCGATTCCAACCGTTTTCGAGATATCAGCACTTGAAGTGTGAATTAATAAATAAATAAATTGACTGGCAAGTATATAAATTGATCGCTAGTTAAAAGTTTCTTTGAATTGTTTTTAATCCTCCTGCCAATACCTTTTCCCGAGCTACGAGCACAATCTTTTACACGCAGTCATTGCCTGTTTCTTCCTCCTCTTTTAGACAAGCATTTCGCATTCTACAAAGTTTTCCCGTACGGCTTCATTCACATTTCGAGTGCTGATATATAGAAAAGGGTTGGATTCGGGCGGAACGTGCCATCCATTGCACTTTTTAATGTACATAATGAGATCTTTTTTTTTTTTTAAACCACACTCAACCAAATCGACAACTGACACCTGGGAAGGTTCCCTAGTGAGTCATATGTAACAGTTGAATGTAAAAAACTATCGTTCTGGTTTGCAGAAAGAGTAAAGTATAATTTTTTCATCACCAGATAGTAGTTGTAGTATATTTTACTTGCAATCTGCATGACAAGTTTATTTATAAGTACAATGGATACTTTTCATCGGGTCTTAAAGTGCTATACTGTACTTTCATCGGTTTTTAGGTGCGTTCGTAATTATGTAAATACGTAGCACCTATTGTTGTCGCTCAGTCCGTCCGTCTGTCCATCTGTCCTTCTGTCTGTCCGTCCGTCTGTCTGTCCGTCCGCATATAACAACGCAAAAACCATCCAACCGAATCATTTGAAATTTAAAATATATAATTATTACATAATTTTGTCGAGTCATTTCAAATTTTATGAAAATCGGATGGATAGATCAATTACAGGGACAATCAAAAGGATTCCGTTACATTACGTCAATGCGGAAAAAAGTTTCAAATGCATTTTAATCGTTTGAATTTAAAACATATATTTAAAACATAATGTTGTCGAGTCATTTCAAATGTTATGAAAATCGGATGCATAGATCAGATACAAGGACAATCAAAAGTATTCCGTTACATTACAATCAATGGGAAAAAAGGTTTCAAATGCATTTTAATTGTTTGAAATTTAAAACGTTTAATTATTACATAATTTTCTCGAGTTATTTCAAATGTTATGAAAATCGGAAGCATAGATCAATTACAGAGACAATCAAAAGTATTCCGTTACATTACGATCAATGGAAAAAAATGTTTCAAATGCATTTTAATGGTGTTACACTCATTTGAACATAATATAATTGACATGAATCTATGATGTATGTACTAAAATCTACATTCTGTACAATCTGGGATGCAGAGAATATTTATTATTAAATTACAGGGCCACACAAATGTATTCCACTAAATAATATTATACGGGGAAACATTGTTTGGGGCATGTTTTAATTATATTAACCTACTTCACATTTTATGAATAAAATATACGTTAATGAAGTATATTAAAAATTACTCCTTGCATATTTACAGGAACACAAAGATTTCGACCACTATACTGTATCCAAAATACGCTCTACTATATCAGCAAGATCTGAATATTTTAAAACTTATAGTACGAACGCACTTCATTTGCTACGCTTCACGTGCAATTTCCAACTTGTTTAAATACTATTTATTCTCAATAAAACATTCTAAGCTGTGTAACGCCGCGAGAAAATCTTTTGATCTAAAGACATTACAAAAAAAGATACTTTTTCTGTCCAAGATCACTGATGCGAGAAAACGAGAAATTACTAAAGCAGAACTCTGCTTGACCAGCCTTCTGGAAAATCTACAAAATAAATGAAAGGTTTCAGAAAACTCTAATACCTTAAGACTTACTAATATGTTTTATGAGTGTGGGAAAAGTTCGCTTTCAAAGTTCTTATTATATTTTTAGACCCAGAAAAATGTTTTGTTGAATTAACAAAAAATTGTTTAGTCCAACAAATATTTTCTTTTAAATATGGATCAAGGGAAATTTTGTTTGATTAAACAAAAAAGTATATATATTGTTGATTTTTAGGTGCGTTCGTAATTATGAAAATACGTAGCACCTATTTTTGTCGCTCAGTCCGTCCGTCTGTCCGTCTGTCTGTCTGTCTGTCCGTCCGCATATAACAATGCAAAAACTACCCAACCGAATGGTTTGAAATTTAAAATACATAATTATACCATAATTTTGTCGAGTCATTTCAAATATTATGAAAATCGGATGGATAGATCAATTACAGGGACAATCAAAAGGATTCCGTTACATTACGGTCAATGGGGAAAAAATTTCAAATGCATTTTAATCGTTTGAAATTTAAAACATATAATTATTACGTAATTTTATCGAGTCATTTCAAATGTTATGACAGTCAGACGCATAGATCATTTACAGGGACAATCAAAGGTATTCCATTACATTACGGTCAATGGGAAAAAAGTTTCAAATGCATTTTTAGGATGTTACACTCATTCGAACATAATAGAATTGGCATGAATCTATGAAATATATACTAAAATATGCATTCTATACAATCTGTGATGCAAAGAATTTTTATTATTAAATTACAGAGTCACACAAAAGTATTCCACTACATAATGCTACACGGGGAAACATTGTTTGGGGCGTGTTTTAATTATATTCAACTATTTCACATTTTATGAATATACGTTGCTGAGGTGTAATAAAAATTACTTTCTGCATACTTACAGAAACGCAAAGATTTCGACTATTATAGTGTATCCGAAGTACGCTCTACTATATCAGCAAGATCTGAATATTTTTAAAACTTCGTTATCGTATGAATGCACCTCATTTGCTACGTTCACGTGCAATTTCCAACTTGTTATCTTTGCAATTTTCCCTCCACAATCTTCATCCGAAATGCATAGTAACGTAATAATAATAACGTCATTAATCCGTCTCAATATGAAAAGTTTTTATAATCCAAAAATTATGTTAATCCTCTATAGCTATATAAGTCAATTAAATCAAATTAAGTAAGAGAGTTATTGCGACTGCACACAGATTTAAATTTTGCAAAAACAGCAAAATTTTGTTCGAATTACAAATTGAAAATACAAGACTAGTAAGAAAATACAAGACTCTAGTAAATTTATGATATTTTGTTAAATTTTTTTAAGAGCGTTCAAAATGTTTTTTGTCAGAGCAACAAAACCGATTTTTGTATTTTAACTAAAAAATTCACTTAAAACAACCAAAATGTACTCAACAAAACATGTTTTGTAGTTTTAATCTTTCTTTTAATAATTCTTCTTCTGGGTGTATATTTTTACATTCTTCAATCTTTACAAGAAGAAAGTATTGGATTCGTGAAAATTTTTGAATTCCGGTTTTCCAAGGATTTACATATGTTAGAGCTAAAAGATGCTGAAAAACATGTTTTGACAAATGGCTGTCTGTATGCCTGCATGTATGTGACACAAATTTTGTAGACGCTCCATCACAAGATTTAAGGAACGGAATTCAATAACGGTTGACTCGTAGGTGTAGCATTATGCTTTCCTGGCGTAATTTTTTTTCCATGCACCTTCGTCGTTCCAAGACCAAGCTCGCACTCTGATTGATTGTTGCTCTCGGCACTGTTTTGCATGCAACTTGGCGATAATCATACTTGGCGGAGCGATAGATGCTTCCGTCCGTCGAGCTTGATTTCCTTCCGAACCGAGTACAAAGTAACTTTTCTCTTGCAGCATTGGATTGGATGGAACGTGTCTTACTGAAAGCTGTACTCTTTAAAAGTTTTTACACACAAAAGCACAAGACAACGAGGATAAGAATGAAGGAAGAATAAGAATATGTACGTTAGGTTTTAGGTTTACTCAGTGGCGTAGCTAATGGGGGGGGGGGCAAGGGGGGCGTCCGCCCCGGGCGCCGAGGCCTAGGGGCGCCAAATTGAGAGAAATCGTTATATATCTATATTGGGGTGGGGGCGCAAAATTTCTTGCTGGCCCCGGGCGCCAAAAAGTATAGCTACGCTACTGGGTTTACTCGTTCACTTACGAGCGAAGTATTTTTCGCCAAGTATGGTTACCGCCAAGTTACGTGAAAACAGTGCCGAGAGAAACAACCAATCAGAGTGCGAGCTTGGGCTTGGAACGACGAAGGTGTTTGGAAAAAAAAATTTCTCGTTTTCCTGCACCCAGTTTTCCATGTTTTCATGCATTTGATTGTACGGCAAACATAATGCTAAGCCTTTCCGAATCAAACACTAGGGGTATTCATGTTTGGCTTATGCATCACTTCGCTTCCGGCAGACATGAATCATTAGATTCCTCCATTACTATACTCTTCCATAAAATGAAGGATTTTTTTTTCTTTTTTTTTTGTGCTCGATGACTTAGGGTTTTGTGCGGTCGGCGCTTGGATTATAAATCAAGTTGGAAATTGCACTTGAAGCGTAGCAAATGAAGTGCGTTCGTACGATAATGAAGTTTTAAAAATATCACTCTCATATATCAATCTCATAAAATTGTAAATAGTTAATTACAATTAAAATGCGCAACAAACAATGTTCTCTCTAT
Organism: Maratus speculifer; assembly: GCA_964019185.1. Taxonomy (NCBI): domain Eukaryota; kingdom Metazoa; phylum Arthropoda; class Arachnida; order Araneae; family Salticidae; genus Maratus; species Maratus speculifer. The sequence continues at coordinate 126,561 of CAXHSM010001600.1, forward strand.
ATTCATTATGTAATGGAATGCTTTTGTGTGGGCCTTGTAAATCAACAACAAAAGTTCTTTGCACAACCGATTATGCAAAATCTATATTATAATATGTACTTTATGATGCATATCAATATTATTATATTCGAATGAGTGTAATATTATTAAAATGCACTTGAAACTTTTTTTTCCATTGACTGTAATGTAACGGAGTACTTTTGATTGTCCCTGTATTTGATCTATGCATCCTATTTTCAAAAACATTGAAATGACTTGACAAAATTATATAATAAGTATGTGATTTAAATTTTAAACGATTAAAATGCAATTGCAACATTTTTCCCCATTGACCGTAATGTAACGGAATCCTTTTGATTGTCCCTGTAATTGATCTATGCATCCAATTTTCATAAAATTTGAAATGACTCGACAAAATTATGTAATATATATGTATTTTAAATTTCAAACGATTCGATTGGGTAGTTTTTGCGTTGTTATATGCGGACAGACAGGCGGGTAGACAGACGGACGGACTGAGCGACAATAATAGGTGCTACGTATTTACATAATTACGAACGCACTTAAAAAGAGCTATGCATATATGCTGGTTTTGATTGAATTATTATTAAATTAAACCATAAGGCTTACCTCAATTGTGAGTCCACAACTGTCGTAGCATCTCCAATGCGTCCCATTTTTGCAGTGCCGACGGCATTGTTCATCGAAAGGACCACCTGTTTAGCTAAGCACCAGAAGTACAAGTCTTCTTTCTGTCTGTATTCCGAACAAGCAGGGTAATATGTATCAAAAGGAACAGTTCCCAATTTTTGCATTTCTGTGCTTCTTGCCAGTCTCATGCATGTTTTCAAACCTTCAAGAGAGAAAATGGAAATTAAAAAATTAGTGTACATGAACTGTTAAATAATATTTATTTGTCAATCCAAGTAGGGCATCCAATAGTGATATAATTTTTTTTCTTGATTTAAGGTTGGTCTTAAGTCAAAAAGAGCAACTTTGTGACACATGCTTTAATTAATATTTGTTCGGAAATCCATAAAACTAGGAGGTGTTGTTATTCAGAAACTGTCTAATTGTACTCAATTTTCTGTTTTTCTATAAACACAATAGATCTTTCATAGCAAGCCTTCAAAGTTGCCTTTTTGAGCACATTTCCCGACGAAAGCACAAAAACCGGTGGAAAAGCAGGAGAAAAACGGGTGATCACGTAATCGAAATAGCTTAGAACTAGATAGATAATTTAATTATCATAAAATGGAAAATTAAGTTCGATTCAAAGTCTCTTCCATTCCAATTTTATAACTTTCTGTTAAAAAAATGAATTTGTAAATGTGTCAAAACGTTTTACGCTTGTTGAGCGGAGCAGTTGAGAACACCCTTAAGGGTGTATTCGAAAATATTATTTTCCTCCTTCAACAGCTCGAAATTTTCCGATACAATTTCAGACTCATTTTTAAAAGTAGAAACATGAAACTTGCTGGGGTGATTATTGAAGTGATGTTTAAAATGCCGTGTGATGTAATTTTTCGCTGAATAAATTATAATTTGATTTATAAAAAATTATTTTCTCAGTTCCACCATCCACGTTCGGAAATTTCTGTTCAAATTGGCAGCTTTGACTGCATTTTTTGTAATATTTTCTACATTTATTTTATAAATATTTTGATAACTACAAGAAAAAAAAGGACATCTATTAAGAAGAGAACACTGCAAAAAAAAGTTAAAATAGTAATTTTTTGAGGAGACATTTTGAATATAAAAAATGCATGAAACACAGACTTAACAATAAGGAGGAGAATGAGTGATCATCTGCCTTAAGACCCAACGTGCAGGATCGATATTTTTTATATGTATAATTTGGAATATAAATGGTCAAAGTACTTTAAAAAAAAAAAAACCGCTGCTGGTACCCGAGCTTCTAGCACAGTTGTGAATTTTATAAGCTGCTGTCTTTAAGTGAGCTGTAAAATTTCTCAAGTCTGGGGAATGTCGCGTTCTTATGCTTGGTGGTCGGTGTCGGTTGCTTGGTGGTGGGGGGGGGGGGGGGGGTTCTGACACTTAGTTTTCCAACTCCTTGACGCACGGTCAAATAACAAGCTGTGTAGTGCAAGAAGGTTCTTATTTGAAGTAAATACTATTAAATGAGATGATCCAAGTAAAAGCGTCTAGAAATCACATCTGAGGTTTAAAAAAAACTTTAGATTAAAAGATATATTAGTGTTTTTAGAATACATGGTGCACATGACAGAAACAATTCGATTTTTACTTGTTGATTAAATTCGTTTTCATAGCATTGATGTTTGAATTCCATTTCACTTCATCAACGACATCACTCATCATTTCGACTTCACATTGCTTGAAAAAATTACAACCTAGAATGCAGAAGAAATCACTATATTTTATAATAAAAAAAATATTGCCCAGTTAAACTGATGTCATAGAGCTCACAAGCTATGCATTCTAAGTGTAGATTACAGCCTTATATAATAATACTCTTCAAAAAACAAATTTTGAGGAAATAGCCCCTCTCCATTTATTTTCTTTACACTTAATCATTGACCTCCCAAAAATAATCAGGGAACGCTTTTTCATATAATAAACCTGTATCCAAAATTCGAAGCAATACGAATAATTCTAATAATATTGCAATATTTTAATTTCAATATTTTAATTTTTACTCACGTGTAAGTGGCAACATTTTTTAAATTTTTAATTCATTTAGATTTTAATTTAGTAGAAATATTATCTCTCGATCAAGATGCAAACGTAGTCCTTCCATTATCATATTTTCCTGAAGACGCCCGCAGAAGACGGCGCGAAACGTTGAAAGTTTTATTTTATTTTAATTGTACAAATGTATATTAAAATTCCTATTTTGTGCACCACTGAGCAATGTGTTATTATTAGTTAAATTTTATGGTGCAACTGTCCTATATATATATTGACGAATAATTCTGTATAAAAATGCATTTATGTAATTTAAGAAGCGTTGTCCTCCGTTCCCTCTCTTTTATTTAGCCGTTAAACCTGGAAAATTGTTTAGAAATTAAACTTATCAGAAATAACCTACATCCAAAATTTTAAAGCAAATCGGATAACCCTTCATAAAACTCTATTTGGCTAATTTAAGTGTCAGACAATCAGCCGTACTCCCCTATAAACTTAACAAAAAATCGGCACAACTAATGACAGACGCTTCTTACCACTATGAACCTGTATCCAAAAATTGAAACAAATCCGTTAATTCTGCATGAAAAACCATTTACCTATATTATGAGGGATAGGTCCCCCTAATCCCCCCCCCCCTTATACTTATCCAACGAATTCCAAAAACAAATCAGGGAAATGTCTTTTCAGAATGAATCTATATCCAAATTTTGAAGCAAATCCGTAAATTTTGCGTGATAAACCCATTAACCTAAATTAAGAGAGGGGATTACCCCCCCCCCCATTCTTCCTCTTTCAACTTACCCAATGAACATTTAATACTAATCATGGACGCACCTCATCAGAATCATCCCATATCTAAGATTTGAACGAAATCTTATAATTCTGGATAATAAACCCATTTATATCTATTAAGGGGAGGGGCAATAGCCCCCGTTGCCTTTCTTAATACTTATCCAATAAACACCCAATACTAATCACGGAGGTGCCTCATCAGAATGATCCTACACCTAAATTTTGAATGAAACTTATAATTTTGCATGGAAAACCTATTTCTATAATTTAAGGGGAGGGGCATCCGCCCCCATTCCCCTTCTTATACTTATCGAAAGAAGTCTCAGAACTAATCAGGGAAGCGCCTTATCATAATAAGTCTATATCCAAAATTTCAAGTAAATCAGATATTTTTATCATGAGTTATCGCGTTACGTACGTACGCACATACATACTACAGAACGGGCGGGCACACAAGATCTCAGGCTTTGATAGCCTGTGAGCTAAAAAATGTTCCTGGCAGCCTGCCAACACAATTGCTCTAAAATTTATTAACTACTATCATTAAGAGTGTTCTAAAATTCCTCAAGCGTGGGGAAATCGCGTTGTTATACACAGCGTTTTGCACATGACAGAAAGAATTCGATCTTTACTTCACTTGTTGTTTGAATTCGATATCACAGCATCAGGGCTTAAAAAATTACAAGCCAAAGTGCAGGAGAAATCACTGCATTTCATTACAAAATGTTTTTGATCCCTAACAGTCAAAACAATTGCTCGAAAATTTATTAACTACTATCTAAGCCGCATTGCTATTGGTCGCGTTTTTTATATGACAGAAAGAATTTGTTTTTTACTTCACTTGTTGCTTGAAGTCCTTTTACAATATCGACTTTTGAAAAATTGCAACAGAAAGGGCTGGAAAAAAAAACTTTTTTTACAGCGTAGTGAATTAAGAAAAATGTAATATTCTATTGCAAAAATATCTAAATAGCGTAAATTTTTGCTTCTAATATTGAAGTAGGGAAAAAACACCGAAAAAAGTGGCAATAATTAATAATTATAATACATTTTGTAAAAATCACTATAAAATTAAAAATAAAGCAGGACGTGTTTTACAAGCTAAAACAATAACATCTCGTCATGAGCTGAACCAACACGTGTCCGTAAGGGTACAATGTCAGAGATAAACTGAAAGAAAGAGGGTGGAGATTATAAAAGGTGTAATAGGTGACGCTAGTTGAAGCATCACACATGGAAGACGAATGTGATATTAAAATAATAATAGAGAGAGAGAAAAAAAGGTGGAAAAAATAATAAAATAAATAAATAAAAATTAATTAACATACATATTTTTAACTTTTTATATAAAATGAAAATAGGAGCTCTTACCCTGCCTGTGCTTCTCACGTAAATGTTTATGATTATTTTATTTGTAAAAACTCTAATAATCTTGTCAATGATCTTCCCTCATCCCCCTTCTTCTCTACTGTGTGGAAGTTTGCTTTGTAGTTTCTTTTCATCGTCTCTTGTCTAATTTAATTTTATGTATATTTAAAAAATATATAATATTTGATCTTTATTTATTTATTTATTTCATTTTATTTCTCTTTATTATTTTTATTTTTTCACTTTTTTCTCTATCACTCTTTCTCTTTTATTATTTTGGCTTTTATCATTATTGACTTCCACCTATGCTCTTTCAACTAGCGTCGCCTGTCGCACTCTTTGTAATTTCCACCCACTTTCTTTCCGTTTATGTCTGGCATTGTCCCCTTACGGACTTTAGGGACGGGTTCATCTGATGACGAGATTTCACTGTTTTAGCTCAAATGCTTACTGCTTTGTTTTTCCTTTTAGGAGCTGTGGAAATATAACATTATCAATTTAGGGTGGAGGGGTCTGGCACATGATATCGCAGGATATCTCTAGGGGGAAGGGAATTTTGTCCTTTCATATCAATATCATTTTTGACCCAACCAAAATTTTCTCTTTTTATTTCAACATGTGTTTGATTCAAAACAGTATGTTATCATTTTTAGTCAGTTATCTATTTTTTTGAAAATACAAAGTTATTATTAAAATAACTAAATTACTATAAAATTATCTAATTCGTAAATATGGAATACTTCAACATTTGACATAAATATTCTCCTTGTCATATGTGTATGCGTTCATAATCACTGTTCGAGAAACTATATACAGTCGACTCTTTTTAATTCGAAATCGGATAATTCGTATCTTCTCTTAATTCGAACTAAATATGAAGTCCCGAAATTTTGAATGGTAGAATAACGTAAAAAATTTTCATTAATTCGAACTCATTTTCTCTTGACTTCGTTTTATTCGAACTAACTAGAATTCCGGTTTTTCCTTTTTCTTTCCTTTCTCACGGATTTCAGATCATTTGAATAACGTTCTTTCTTTGATTTTTCTGAAAATTGTTCTGAACAAGTATACACATAATCCAATGCATTTGAAATCCACTTTTTTAGTGTCCCGTCTATCCATCAGTGATGCTTTAAATTTTTCTTCCAGTGTGCTTGTTTCTAATCTTTCAATTGGTTTATGTATTTATACATTCAAATTTAATATTAAGTCATACTCTAATGATAAGGGACGAAATAAATTAAAAAAACACTATAACATTAATTCCATTGTAATAGTACCATATTAAGCATGTTTTCATTTCATATTTTCCATAATTCGAACATTTCTCGTGGTCCCGCCGTGTTCGAATTAACGAGAGCCGACTGTATTTGTATTGAATAAATAAAAGGGAAATAGAAAGAATTCTGTCCATTCATTTTGTTGATGCGCATCTCTCTCCCTCTCTTCCTCCGTGCAGGGCAGATGCAGCAAAACATTATTACTATCGAATGCACTATGCAACAAAAAGCTGTTATAAAATACTTTTAAGTAGTATCTGCTTCTTTAAAATGTTATTTAATATGAATTAATATTTTATTGGCCTCTATTCATTTGAATCAATAAAGTATGCTAAAAATAAATGTAACCAATTTTGTATATCATTCTAAGCCAAAGGGGAAAATTCTTAAGGGTGTTCTTAAATCAAAAAGGGCAACTTCAAGACACATGCTTTAATTTATTTTTGTTCGGAAATGCATGAAAATAGCAGGTGTTGTTATTCAGAAACTATCAAATCATACTCAATTTTCTGTTTTTTTATAAAACACAATAGATTTTTTATAACAAGCCTTCAAAGTTGGCACTTTTGAGCGCATTTACCGTCGAAAGCAAAAAAAACTGGTCGAAAAGCAAGAGAAAAACGTGTGATCACGTCATCGAAATCTCTTATAACTCGGCAGCTAATTTAATTATCATAAAATGGAAAAATAAGTTCGATTTGAAATCGCTTCTATAGTTAGGCATTCCAATTTTATATATTTCTGTTAAAAAATGAATTTGTAAATGTGTTAAAACGTTTTACGCTTGTTGAGCGGAGCAATTAAGAACACCCTTAAGAAAAAAAATCCATATTGATAACGATATTATTACTGGGGCGGGGCGGGAGATGATAATGTATGATATCGGAAGTGGGTCCAAAGTTACCAAAAATTTGATAACGTTGTATATGCGCAGCCCCTTATGGTGATTTTTACAAAGTGTGTTATTTTTATTAATATTGAAGTACTGATAAGTTATAAGCAGTTATATACACTTACCTTCCACTACATCTTTGACGTCATTAGGGTGTTCCAAATAGTTTGGATCTATCAAAGGTGGATCATATGGATTTGTAGATTTTAACTTCACAGTACCTCTGCTGCGCGGATGCAAAGTAACGGAAAAACACGTAATATAAGCCTTATTTTCATATTTCCCAAAAACTTTTGAGTATACCTGAAAGAGATATTAATTAACATTAAGAAAAAAAAACATAAAAAAAATAATGACTACATCTATTAACGAATTCATTTCTTCTTCTTTTTTTCAACACTGTAAAAAAAAAAAAAAAAAAAAAAAAAATCTGTAAAGTTACTAAAAGTTTTCTACACTGTAAAAAAAAAATCTGTAAAGGTACTAAACATTTTCTTGGAAACTGGGATTCCAAGAACTTTTTCTGTCACGGTAACAGCAAAAATTCAAGTTTCAGAATTGGTTACATGGATTTTTCCTGTTATCGTTATATGAAAAGTTCTTGGAATCCCAGTTTCCTAGAAAATGTTTCGTACTTTTACAGATTTTTTTTACAGTGTGGAAACTTGGATTCCTAGATTTTTTCATGTAACGGAAACAGCATGAATCCGTGTAACAGGAACAGATTTGCTCTGAAAATCAAAAAATCTGTAAGGTTACTAAGAATTTTACAGGAAACTGGTATTCAATGAATTTTTCATGTAGCTATAACCCAGGTTTACAGATAAAATTTTAGTAAGATACCTGTCATTTTAGTAGACTCGTTTGTAAAATTATAGATTTCAGTAACTTTACAAAAATTAGTTTTGTAGATCTACATTTTTTCTTGTATAGTGTACAGATAAAATGTCGTTAACCATACAGATTTCGGCAAGTTTACATCTGTAGGATTACAGATTTTTCTTCTTTTTTTACAGTGAAGTTCAACTAGGTGGGGAGGCCTTGAGCTTATACGGCTTGAGATCAACAAGCCCAAATTAACATTTAACATATCTGTTAACAATAAAACTGCAATAAAATGCAATATTTTCATCTTAGGTCAATAGTGTCATCTTTCATCCTTAAATATAAGGTAGATTTCATTATAAAAGTCCTTTTCGCTTGTGCCGGGAGGAAGATCTTGATATTACTTGTTTTTAAAAAATCAAGTTTTACCCAAACACAAGGAGCCAAAATGAGTTGAAACAGGTTATAGTAGATACAATGCCAGTTTACATCGATACTGAATATGAATGGGAATTTTACCAAATTATTCAGCTATAACCAATTTGACTTCACTACTAAGACCTATAGGGTAGAGTGGGGATACTTGAGCCACCCCCATTATTTCTACAGTTGGTTAATTTTTCTTTCTAAAACAGGCAATATGGTAACATATTTATAGTTCTGAACAAATAAAAAAGAAATCACATACCTTGGTACCATTTTGAAAGTATGGTGATTAATAGTTGTTTTTCCTTATCTAAAGTAAATATTTAAGTGCATGTTTTTTTTTTTTTTTTTAATCAAAGTTTTGTTTAAAGTTGCAACAATATATATAAATTTAATAAGTATAATCTCAATTGTATTTTGAATCAAAAATAGCTCAAATAGCTGCATGCTTTACTTAGTAAAACTCTGATAAACAAATATAGTGGTAATGGGGATACTTGAGCCAGTGAGATTGGGGATATTTGAGCCATGGCTCAACCATCCCCACTAGGAAATTAGACATGGGTAAAACAAACAAAAAATAAAATTACGTCCTTATATTCACTAATAGATTTTTTTCGGGATAAAAGGGAGCATAATTTTTTTCTTAAAAAAATAATGAATTAGAAAAAAAAATGTTTAAAAATGTATTTTTAAAAATGAAAACATCCATTTTATTTTTCATTTTGACTAAGAAAATAGCCTGTCTAGATAAATGTAAAATTATTTCTAATACTTTAATTAGTTAGGTCCAACATATTAAATATTTATTTTTAATATAATATATTAAGATTAATATTTTATATTGAAATTGTAACATCTGTTACTGTAACTCTTTTTAAATCAAAGAAATGACTTCTATTGTCCCCAACAGGGGGCACTACTGACTTACCATGTAGGTAAAAGAAAAAAGATGTGTGGTTTTACAACCATTCTGAATTTGTTCTTCATACATGTTACCAAAGAACTGAAACATCTAAATTCTAATCTCAATTGGTTTTAAAGGACTTTATGCATCATCATTTATCATCCTGTAAAATATTTGTGCAAAAATAAAGCAAAACAATTACTTTTGTAGGTATTTTTCCGTACTGGCTCAAGTATCCCTTCACCATGGCTCAAGTATCTCCTCCATGGGGATACTTGAGCCACGATGTAAAAAAAAGTAAAAATTAATTAGACATAGAAAAATAGTTCAAATTAATTGAAAGTGGTTTTTAGTTGAAGAAAAATTATCAAATTTTCATTTTCAATATTTTATTTTGTTCTAAGATATTAAAAAAAATTAAAAAAAAAATTTAAATTTAAAAAGTGGCTCAAGTATCCCCATCTTCCCCTACCAATATTACATCCATTTTAAATATGTTCATTTCATTTGTCTTTCACTCATTTTGTTATCAACGCAAAATAGTAATAATAATAAGAAGAAATAAGAAACTATACTAAAAACTAAGACAGTTTATTTGAACATCGAATCATAAAATTTAATTTCCAACGCAAAAAAAATTAAAGAAAAAATACTGCTACTGGTAAGGGAAAAGCTGCAATTCGGACAAAATTAAATTACAGAATGCCCAAAAATTGCAGAATGCTCTTCTCATGTGGATAGATATGTTTATGAAAAAAATTTCGGCGGAACATCTATAGAACGTTCGTAAAAACATAATGAACATTTCGTTTATTTGGCAATTTAACACTTCTTGGCTACACAATCAAATTTCAAAAAATACTTTTTAGTCTAAAATTGTTTCATATTGAACTGGAAATAACTTTTAATTTTGTCAATTTTAATTTGTTTTAACTATAGTTTTGTCATATATTCTATATGTAATTACAACGAAAGTTAACTCTGAAATTTTCTGAATTAAAACAAAATTTAAATTAATTAAGATTATTTCAAAATTCAGCTATATTGAGCATTGTTGATCCAACTTTTTTTTTTTTTTTTTTTTTTTTTTTTTTTTTTTTTTTTACAAAAATATCTCCGATATTGAAATGTTTTACTGCAGTATTGTTCATCTATTGTTTATTTTGGAATACGCTTAAATATATGGAAATATTTTTTTATAGGATTTACAGTGACAAAATTAAATAACTGCAGCAACAAACAATATAAATATGTAATACAAAAAATATATGATTAAATTCTCTCATAATTTAAATTTAATTTCATTAAACAATTTACAGGTTTCTAAAAATTAATTACTAACAAGCAGTTTTCATTTACATTAAAATCGTTTGCTTTTAGCAAGGAAAAGTGCTGCTCGCCAAATCGCGACAGGCTTTTGCCTTTAAGCGCCAAATATTCGAAAATATTTTATTTTTTTTACAGACTGTTTACTGTATTCCACCGCTAAATTTGACTGATCTTTGACATTCAAATGTATTTTAATTATTTTTCTTTCAAAACATTCTGAGTATGCCTAGTAAGGATACCTTCTTTGTGAATAATCAAATGTAAAAGCTGTTCAAAAATATTTTCAAAAATGACAACAAATAAAAATTCCTTTTTTAAAGCCTTCTTTAAATAATTAGAAAAAAAGTTTTGGGGGGTTTTGGAAGATAAAAGTACGCTTTTTGAGATATTGGATGATTTGAAAGCGGTGATCGAAAATTTTCATTGGAGATTATAGTAAATTTTTGTAGCTTACGAAACACCTGTATTTTCATACAGTATACATCAACCGTTGCATTTTGTCAAATAAATATTATGAAAATTTCAGTATTATTCGTTTTATTTTGGAATAAATTCATCTGTATGAAATCACAATTTTTTTGAAAAATATTTTCTCCCACCTCAGGTATTAGTCCGTAGTGCAACTTCGGTA